>CM024798.1:5518848-5573848 GCA_014281875.1 Nibea albiflora | reverse complement strand
GGATTTGAACCCCGGGCTTCCGCAGCAAGCACCGCCCCAACAGCTTGCAAACTTTAGATGAACTTGTTCTACTGCTGAGATAAAATGTAAATATTGATGATGTTTGCATTATTCTACGTTATTGTTTTGAATGATTTATGTATGCCTGTGGAAAACAGACATTTTTTTTAACAATAATATGAAAGATCAGCATTAAAGAAATGTTATGATTATTAGAATGTTTAGTTGGATTCAACTGAAGTTAGATGATCATTAAATTGACGAAGAGAAAGAGAAAATCAATGAATCAAAGATCTTTTAACCCTTTAACACACATGAGGATTGTTGTTGATGATTAGACTCTTTCAATGTTCAAGAATTGAAACAAAAACATGTTCAGCTCTCCGTGAATAAAAACACTTCCAGTCCTGGACTGTCTCCCAGCTAGTGACAGCCGTTGAACCATCACAGCGCTCTCACTCTGCTCTCAGTGAAGTTTTGAATTATTCAAATGTAGAAAGACAAAACAGAGTTACCAGAAAGAACCAGGTAAGTCTGTATGGACAAAGTATTACTACATAGATAGGCTCCATCTTTTCTTTCCTTTTTTGGTCAGATGTTATTACAGACAAATATCTAATGGACATTTCCCCCGCTGTAAATATAAAGTGTCTGGAAGATTCAGAAACGCTGCATGAATCTGACTCTTGCTTTAGTGCCATCAAGCCTATTTCTTCACTTCATTTTTTCAGTCCTGGTCTGTCAAATGAATAAGAAAAAGACATTATGGAATAAATGGATTGGCTCCAGCCCTCCTCTGGTGAGGATAAGCAGTCATGGGATTAATGAATTATGAAATGAATAATCAAATGAATACCTATAATTTGTGAATATGATCATCAGAGCATTTTAGAGCATTTTAGCCGGTTAGCATGACAGCCTCAATGTGTCACTGCAGTTGATTCAGAATTACTTTGACGGTGTGGTTGCTCTTACTAACAGGAGCTGGCTCCATGAGACAACCAAGCACCAATCTACAAAATGCTGTGAAGTGAAGCCAACACAAGAGGTACCAAAAAACTGCAGAGACAGGTGAGACAGATTTTGGTGTGTTGTGCTAATGTTGTGCAAGCATGCAAGCATTAGCGTTAAACCACTAACCTCAAACGTCCACTTGAGGCTGGCTCCAGAAGTGAGTCAGTCTCCATAAGTCCCCATGTTCAAATGTCCGACTTCACAGCAGAAATAAACATGTTTACAGCCTGGTACAAAAAACTGTTTTGGTCTCTATAGCTAATTTCCCCGTTCATGACAACTGTACGGAGGGTGAATTTATATACAACTCACCTGCTCACATTATATTAAGGCTTAAAGTTATGCAGGATTAACCAGCATGGCACAGGTGGGTGCTGATAGAGGTGGCTTGTATTCTAAAGTGCAGATAACATGTCATAATTTTAATCATTTCTACAACTCACAGCGTTGGTTCATTTCCATATTTCACACCATCTTTTTATGTGATTATTTCTTTCTTTCATATGAATTTCACATTAAACACTATCCATTAAAAATAGGCTCTTATTTACTGATCATGTGACACGTCTGTGATGATTTAGCAGGCTGGGTGTAAGTCAGCATGCGGAGGCCTCGTCCTACATTTGACATGTGAAGCATGACATCCAGCTAAATTTGTCTCAATTGATAGCACTTAAATCACATTTTCTGGTGTCACGTCATTATGCCGAGCTATTATTATCATGATTATTATTACAGTGGCTGTGTGAAAACGTGCATCATCAAGATGTCAATTACGCTTTTGTCAGAGGTCTCCTAATTTGATCTGTTTCAAATGGGCTCCTCGGATAAAAAAAAAAAATGGTAAGCACATCAAATCAGTGATCCTCTGTTCTTATGTTGAAACACACAGACAGGCTAGATTCATATTTAAAGGATTTGATGGTATCTAGTGGTGTAGTTGCTGATTGTAAAAAAAAAAAAAAATCCCATATATAGGCAGTGTTTAATTTGTCTGTTTTTGGCTACTGTAGAAACATCTGTGGAAGAGAGCCTGCAGTGTCTGTAGATATAAAGGGATCATTCAAAGGAAACAAAAAGATGCAGATTCTTATTTTCAAGTCATCATACACATTGTCAAGAATGTTATATTCTGTACACACGGCTGTCTAAATCTGACACACTGGACCTTTAAAATCACTTCATGACACAGCCGCTGAAAGGAATGATGGGATGAAAATTAGCTTTGTTCTCCTTGCCCCCCGCCCCTCTCTCCATCGAGTATTTTCCATTTTCTCAGACATGAGAGGATCAATGCAGGCTGATGGGAACGTGTAATGACCTGATTAGCAAGCATGTGTGTTATTTCAACATTCTCAGTGCAGTGCAGTTTAGACAAGCTGTGAGGTTGCCCTCGTCAAGCCCACAACTCAGGATGAGATGTATGAAAATATGAACCAATGAAAGTGCGTTAGAGTGAAGATGTGTTTTATTGTCATACTTCACACGAATTAAGAAAAAAAATATTTTCTCTTTCGTAGTGTGTAGCAAATATATTTTGGGCTTTATTTTTTCGGGGTTTTGAGATTTCTGTCTCCGGCACTGGTACAAGTCAGGGGAATGGAAGTTTGTGCCGTTTGCAGTAATAAAAAAATACATTTAGAAAATGAATCAGCATCTCCATCAGTGTCCCCATAAATCTGTATAACCTACAGAGCACCCTATCAACAGATTTCATAGGAACTATTTTCTTTGGTAGAAAAGAGCTCCGATGATGACAGTTGACAGTGAGTAACCATTAACCTCCACTGTACTGGAAGAGCAAAAATTAAACCCAAAAGTTGATGAACTAACACTTTAATGCAGACTTCATTTATTTTTACACCCGCAGGGCAGAAGGTCTGAGTCTTCTAAACAATTATATCCTCAGTGTTCACCCAGCCTTCATCATAGAAGAAATAAATAAGTAATGGAAGACACCGGGATGAACACAAAAAGGCTTTAGAGCTGCATTATTAATATTTTATATCTGTGAGGTTTGGCTAAATAACACAAAGAATGATTGTAAGGTTGAATCTCATAAACAGCTTCAAGAAAAATGTATCGCAGGACTGTTGTATGACACTGTGAGTGTAAGTCTCACTCTCCTTCTCCTGACAAGAATTAGCCTGGCAGCGCCGGATGAACAAACCTCTCGGGTCAACGAGTGCAGACCACAATCCCTTTGGATGCAAGTGGATAGACCTTCGACCATTCACAGCAACGACACATATGACTGTTAAAATCCGGACCAGTGAGGCTCTTCTGTCAATCATAATGTGGTACCCACTCCATTTTAAATGGTGAGGTTGTGACTGGCCCAAGTGGATCCAAGGCTGGTGGTGTTTGAATGGAAGGCTTCATCTTCTGAAACAAGAGCTTCGAGATCCACCTGGTGTCTGGAGGAATATATCTGCCTTCGTTTATTTATTTATTTTTATTATTATTATTTTTGTTGGGCCTTTATTTCATGTAGAGATGACAGAAAATGCAGAGGGTGGATGATGACATACAACAAACCCAATGTGATCCCATGCCTGTTCTCTAGCTAGTTGCTAACTGTGTGCTGTTGGTGTTTTGCAGGTAGTGCACAGAGGGTTGATCAGTACTTTTTTACTGCTGGAAACAGTGTTGATAGAAGCAGTGTGTGAGCCAGAAAACCAAAACAACTGAGCTAAAGGAGCCTAAAATGCTCTGAGGGAAACATTAGTGATAACTCTCTTCACTTCTTTCACAGTAATTTGATCCATTTTTAACATAAAAATATTGACCAGTGCAGCTTCGGCCAGAAGGATTGGTGGTGCTACTGAGTGTGTTCTGCTGGGCGTGGCCTTCTTACGTGCCGAATCACCACCACATCGGTCCATCATCTAAAAATCTCCCAGACGCCACCAATTTGTTCAGTCTTTCACTCTTTTTTTAACTTTTGTGAACACCCTGTTCCTAACCTTGTTTTTATCTGCCTATGTGCCACGTCCAGCCCGTCTCTCTATTCCTCTCTGCTTCGTTGGATCTTTTTGCCACCACCTGCCCTGCACCTGCCTGGACACCCCTTCATCACACACCCTCAGTGGCCCCGGTCTCATAGATGATTACACCTGTTTTTGCGTGTTGCGTCCACAACCGTTCATTAAAAAACAGCTCCAGAGTTGTCCCCTCCCTCATTGTAACTGCTGAGATGCCCTTGAGCAAGTCGGTTCATCTCAGACCTCGTGCTGCCTGGTGGCCAACAGATAACACTGTGGTTGTGGTGGGCTGCTTTCATGTGTGAGTACGTGTGAGTGACGCAGCTTCAATCTTCTATTTCAGTATATTATGATATCATGAATCTTTTAGTCAAACACATGTATGAATGCTAATGAGTACATGTTCATGACGGGACATGTGAAGCAGGTGGGAGGCCATGCAGCGAGTCAAACAGAAATGTTCTGCAGCGTTCTGTGTGCAGCAGACTGAACTACAAAATCATAAAATGCCTTGATGGATGACATTTAGCTAAGTTCACGATGATGGGGGGTGATCTCTCTCTCTCTCTCTCTCTCTCTCTCTATCTCTCTCTGTCTGTCTGTCTCTCTCTCTCTCTCTCTCTCTATCTTCTCTCTCTCTCTCTCTCTTCCCTTCCTCTCTCTCTCTCTCTCTCTCTGTCTGTCTCTCTCTGTCTGTCTGTCTCTCTCTCTCTCTGTCTCTCTCTCTCTCTCTTCCTGTCTCTATCTGTCTGTCTGTCTCTCTGTATTTTCTGGGTCTTTGCTCTGACACAATTACACTTCAGCTCCTATCAGCTCCCTGGATGCTCCACTGCACCCCAGGAATGGACACACACACCCACACACACACACACCACTGCAGAGTCACTCTCTTTCTCTCTCTCTCTTTTTGCTCAACTTAGCAGGGTCGAATTTATTTATTTTCATTCTTTCTACTGAAAATAGATTTAAAAATCAAAATAGAAACTTTAATTACTTTATGACAAACAGTCATCTAACAAGTATGACTTTTTTTTTTCTTTTTGCTGCTGTTCATCTACTAAAACTTTATTATCTGTAAAGGGACACTGGAAATCTCCAATAGATCATTGCCATCCATACAGGCTAACAGGTCTCATATCATTGACAGTTATGATGCAGCCATATCATGAGCTGAAGTCATATTTATGCCCTGTGATATACTGCCGACTTACCCCAAAGTCAGCTCCAGCTCCGGGTTCCAGCCCCACACAGATGAGGATAACAGAAAACGGATGGAAGGAAGTCACATTCAGGCTCATGGACTCATAAATCGTAGATTGTGATGCAGCAGCTCGCAGGTTCTGAAAGGTTCTGAAAAGCTCATCCTCCCTCCAGACTCCTCTCTTTTCACACCTTCTCCTTGTTCCTGTAAGTTAATTATGTGATCAGCTTTTGCTCAGTTCAGTCTGACCAGGCTGACTTATCATCCATCTCATCCACTCTTTGTCTTTGTATTGAATTAATGTGCAGTCATGCCCCTAAAATTCTCTTCACGTTCAGTGTGAACACAGCAGGGTGGATGGGCAATCAAAGTATTTGACTTTGACTTGTTTCCTACCAACAGGCAGTGTTTGCCATTTGGGGTTTTCCCCCTAACCTTCAAATTATTTTAGATTTTTGCTTAAATCTTAACCATACCGAGGTTGAACGTGAATAATTATCTGATCTGGGTCACAACATGCAGGTCACTTGATATATTTAGTTTAGAGAAAATGCAGGTATCAACCACATCACACCAGTTGCTCCCTCTGGCTCAGTCCTGGTAGCAGAATGCAGTTGTATCTTTGTCTGTAGGAGGATTTTCACATTAGCAAATAATCAAGGATCGGTATTTAAAAATGAGTTTTCAAAACTACCATCCGTCCACGCCTGTCAGCTCGGTTAGCTAACGGAAAATAGGTTGTAGCAACGATGATTAGAATCGTTGCTGAAGGTAGAATGGATCCTCGTGTGATCTCGTGATCCCAGCTGCTCTGCAACAATTACACAAATGCACAAACACAGCGACAATTTGAAGGTAAAAATGGAAGATTGTTTGGGCCTTCCTACAGCGCGGGCGGTGAGAAGACTCTGGATGCTCCACGTCACGCAAGTCACATAACAATTCTCCTCGACCAATCAGTGGTCTGCAGTGTTTCCATTCCACTGTTTAATCTTGGCTCTGCTTGGAACCTCAACCAAAAGAAGTAGCAGATATCAGGAACCAACCACAACATTTGGAGCTTTAAGTGGAGTTTGAGGAGCCGGACCACACTTCAACCATGTCCCATAAATACCCTCCTAACCTTTGCCACCTTTGCTCTCCTCTTCAGCACACCCATCCCAGGGATCATGCTTCACTCACAATCTTTAATTTAGTCAATAAATCATTTAAAGGCGTCTTGCTGATGGCGTGGTCCATGCTAGTGAAATGACAAAAGAAAACAAGAAAAGAACGACTCCAAACAAGTCGAGTTGTACCACGAGGAGAAAACACACAGAAAATCTCATTTGAACTTTGAATGAATTCAAACTGGTCGTATTCTTTCAAGCTTTCAGCTTTCGTCTGCAAGTCGATCGATTAACTGAAACTTTAAATGGTTCTTTTATCAAAGCAGCCAGCTGGGTCACTGCAGAACTTCTCCGTCCTTCTTGAGCCCCAACTCACAGGGTTTGGACGTACTAGAGGTTCACAGCAATCGCCATTTGGAAACATCTGTCTCATGCAGCCACATCACAACAATCCTCTGTGGGAATCTAACCGAAACCATTCATTTATGACATTATGACAGATAACTGCAAAGCAGCTCTAATCGCCTCGCGCTGGAGCAGGGTGTGTCCTCCTCCACATCTCATTCTCTATCTTCTCCCACACGCACTCTCCATCTCGACCTCATCTTCCTCCTCATCCCTCACGATCGTTTGTGCTGTGGTCGCGCAGGAGTTAATGATGTCGGCGCTAATGTGATCTAGGCCAAGGGCACAATGGACACGCACCCACACAGCGCGCACGCATACACACCTACACTCACACGGAGGGTCAATGGAGCGAGAGGGTCAGACAGATGGTCAAGTTAGCAAACAGCAGGAGAATGTGCACACACACACACACGAGATATGGGATTTATTTTTAAAAAAAACGTTAGTGTTCCAGCTGATCCTGAGTCAGATCCTGGCTTTAAACTAAACAAACACAGGTAATGAGTCTAATCCTGAACTGAAAGACGTTCATCATCTCTTCTTTATATCTTTGTGAGGTCATTTCATCCTTACAAGTTATTAAAAAGCCACATAAACACACGTCATGCGCTTTGTTTTTTTCTTAAACGGTTCACATCCTCGTAACCTTGCGTCCTCCCTGTCCTCTTATCATCCATCAATCCATCTGGCCATTAATCAACCAGTTATTATGGAAATGAGCAACTGTCTCACAGAGACTTAAAAATCCCTCATAGAAGAGACACACACACACACACACACACACACACACACACAATATTTTCTATTTCCATGCACAGCACATGTTTTATAGCAGCTTTTGTCTATCTTACTTATAATGCACCGATTCTTGTCAGATGCTGCATACCGTACATTTGGCCTTGTGATGGTGCACTGACAGACTCTGCGTGTGGAGAGGACCTTCAGTGATATGATTCAGAGAAATGTATGAATAAAGATGGAGGATGGAGGTACTTGCACCTGTTTCCAGTCATCGGAGAAGCACGCACACTGAGCAGCGAGGAGACGCCACGTGACTCAAGAAAGGTCTGAGACCACTTTGATGTGCACCGGAAATAACTGACATTTACACGCGCAGAGTTTCCCACTCACTTGAGTGAAAACCCCGTCTGAAGGTTTAACACTTAAAGGTGAAGCATGTAGAATCAAGTCTCACAGGCGGTGACTTCAGGTGGCTATTTGTTGAAGTTCACATCTACGGCCTTCCTTCAAGAGGCACAGTCTGATGTGGAACCCGGGTGTTTGTGTGCAGGAAGAAGACAACACAACAGCAGTACACATGTAAATCTTGGATGTTCCACTTTGTGTCATGATGCTGTTGAGCCCAGACAGGCTGTCCCAGATCAGAGGGAAATCCTGCTGTGATGTGGCAGCGGAGCAGAGATGCTGCTCCAGGTCCAGCTCATGTTCTGCTTTCTGTGGAAGCCCTGATGTCTGCTCTTTAAATGGGAGGTGAGAAGACATAAATCTCCGCTGTCCTGTCACGGACAGTTTCTTTCGTGTCATTACAGCGCCACCTGCCGGTTGCCATGCAAACTGTCACTGGCTGCAAAAAAAATATAGAAACGATAAAGAGGAAAGGGTTAAAGTTCTGTCACCATGATGCCTTACAATCAATGCTTTGAAATCATGCTGCAGTGATTGTGTGCGACACTGCCATAAAGTTTGTGCACAAGATAAAAGAAGATAAAGATTTAAAAAAAAAGAGAGATAAGATAAAAAAACAAACAATGTGGAAAGCTGTGTCGCCTCTACTTCCCATAATGCACCTCGATAGTGTATCTCTATCCTTGTCTTTCTTCACGTGGATGCCCTTCAAAGTCTAGCGGCTCCAGTTCATGGCACAGCCTTCTGCTGGATTTGTTGTCACGGGCTGCAGGACAGGTGTGTGTTTCACCTCGTTCTAACAGCAGAGGGCAGCACAGGTACACATTGACACAACACAGTGACACACTTGATTTATTTACATCATATTACCACACATTGATGTTACGGTGCAGTTATATTTTTATGTTATATACTCTATCATAGTATCCTCTTTTTTATTATACAGTATATATGTGTATTGTTGCTGTATAGTGCGTTACATACTGCATATATCATTTATATTTACTGTATATGTATCTCTATCTCTGGAGCTGCACTGCTGGGGTTCACTATAGTGCTGCAGTGCCAATAGATTCTTATATTATAAAGATTAATTACACCAGGAACATATATTAGACTGACGTCATCTGTATTTATAAACAGGATCTATGAATGGTTTCATAGCAAATAAATTCATGATGACATATCTGTTGTTTTCCAGGCGATCGTCATTTTAAAACAACATATGAATGATGAAAACACACACACACACACACGCGCGCACAGCTTGTCAGTACAACAACAAAAGATCAAAACAATATCTGAGATAGTCAATAACTATATTTTCATTGTTGCTGGCATGTTTCATCATGTAGTCCAAACAACACTGGGAAGGAGAAGACAAAGTGACACTGAGACCATCAAAGCTGGCAGGAAACCCGACAATGGGAGAGGAAAGCATTACAAAATAAAACAGGAAACTCTAAAGAAGAAATTGAAATGCATGGCACACAATGCCACAATGTGGGAGATTCCAAGGCACAGCATAAGTTGGCAGCGCGTATTTGTAGATAAAAAAGAAAAGATATATATTGTAGCAGTAGCAGTACATTTCTGATTAATTACAGCTTGGTAGACGTGCTGCAGCCTGGTGTTTCATCCTGCTGGATTCCACATGAACTGTCTCACTCCACATTAACACGCAGTGCATGAGAACAATGTGATATCTGTCTACTTTGTTTCATCTTAATCTTTAGTGTTTCATTACAGTCACTAAAGGTTGGTGCCAGGTGTCCTCTGCTCTGTACCAAAAGAGGATTCAGCAGTAAAGCAGACAAACACCAGCCTGCAGAGTCCTGACACAGAACGACCACACCTTCATGCATCTCTCCCAATTTCGGCTTCAAATATTTGAACAAGCCTCAGGTGAGTTTGAACTTCTTTAGCCTGACAAAGCTGAAGATAATCCTCCGTATTTACTCAGAGGATATGGAAGGTGTTCTTCTATTGTTTTCTTTTTGTCAAGTAATTCCATGGAAAGACTAAAGCAACAATGGATCAGTCCCTCTCCTCTCGTACTTTGGCTTTCTGATACTGTACATGGCCCCAAGCACATTAGCTTCCCACTGAAGATGTAAATATTAGCTTAATGTATTTCTTTAAAACAGCAGGTCAGGAGATGGTGCTCCAGTGAGATGATCACTTCTCTGGGTTGACAGCTACATGTTGAGTAAAAGAAAATTTTTTTATTTATCTAGAAACTACTGACAACATTTCTGCCACGTGCTAAATAAACAGTGTAGAAGTTTGCATGTTCTCCACGTGTGCCCGCGGTTCTCCAGCTTCCTCCCACAGTCCAAAGACATGCACGTATTCACGTCTGTGAATGTGAGTGTGAATGGTTGTTTGTCTCTGAAACAAAACTGTGTTTTCAGACCTCAAATTATGAACAAAAAAGTTCATTGGTTTTGAAACAACGTGGTACTAATGTTAAAAGAGAAATCAGTCGTCGGTGAAATAACTCTGCTGGTCTGTGACTTCGTTGTCTGCGTCAGGATGGAAGTAGCCCGTCGCTCACTGTTTCCCTCTGACAGTGTGGCAGAATTCTTCTTCACTCTAAACTGTCATGTTCAAGAGTTCATTGTTGATTCACGATGGACCGCAGGCAGTGTTTTTCAGACTTCAGCGCCGCTCTTTCAGTTCAGGTGATCGCCTCATCGGCATCTAATGAAGTGCAATGAGTACGTACTGTGTACCATGTGTTCATGAGAATCAGGCTGCTGTGGAAATAATGATCTCAGCTGAGCGTGTTCGTAAGTCAGTGTTGTAGTTTATTGCTGCTTTACAATAACAGTCATCAGTTGTCACAGTTTATTTCAGCTCAGTTTGACAGACACACCTTCAATGACTACACACACACACACACACACACACACACCTGATATTAAAATGTGTTCTTGCTGCTATCAATACACATGGCACAATCCTGCATGACATCATTTATTTAGAGCTACTGCTGCTACATCTGACCGGCCTGTCAGCAGGAAGAGGAAAAGTTAAATGACTTCTTTATTTTCTGAGAACGTGCTCCACACGCGTTCATTTGCACCTGGCATGAACATCCAGAAACAGATCACATTTTAATGCCAGGTGTAACTAAGCATTAAAGCAGCGATGGAGTGACGAGAGACGTTTCACATGGAGGTTAGAGGTGATAATAGTCAACATTTTCTTTCTTTCTTTATTTATTTAAGTCAAACAAATAGAGGAATGTGTTTGCCTTCTGTCTACATTCTGAACACATCCATTCATTTGTTTTGGCACTGACACAAAAGCTGCACTGGCACAGATAATAAAGACAGACGCTGTTCATGACACAAGATGAGAGTAAGTGGAGCACGTCTGATTTCACCGGAGTTAAGAACACTATGAAGACAGACAGTGGCGTTCAACATGGAGAGAGTAGTTTCAGTTTGAAGTGAGAGGACTTCTGTTGCACAGGACGAACTCTGGATGTGATCGTGATCAACACAAGGACTGAAAAACGGATGAACATGTGTCAGTTTGATATTTGACTGTCTCAAACATGGAGAGGTGAAGTGTGACATTAAAACGTTTGACAGAGGTGTGCGTGTGTGTGTGTATGTGTGTGTGTGTGGTGTTGTAATGTGGAAGAGTGTTCACACACTGCTGAACCACTTCAACACCAGAGTATGACCTAAACACACTCATTAAAACGTAATTATGATACCATACTAATAAGCCCACGTGCATTATGTCCATATAATGGACGTAAACCCCAACAACTCACTCCTGTTTATATTTCATTACATAATAACTCATTTCACACTGTGTAAATTGTCAGAACAATGAAACTCCATATTTAGTGGGGCATGATGGGAACTTGTATGTTTGTAAAGGCTCCGTTAATGATATTTACAAGTTTTGGAGCAACATATGCTACAAGACAACGTCTTTTTCAGGAAACAGCGGTGCTTATTTCATCAAGACCATATCCCATTCAGCACATATTCAAGCAGCAGAGATCTGTAGTCAGCCACCTATTAAGAATTTGCTGCGTTATGAAACATCAAATAAGACAAAGGAGGCGCTGAACTGTTGAGCAGGTGAAATCCTGCATCAGACAAGCATGTGAAAACACTTTGATGAGCAAAGAACAGCAAAGTGCCGCCAAGTTCACAGACGCTTACAGAGTGTTGTTAAAAGAAGAGCTGATAGACCGACTGGTAAATATGACCCTGTCCAGCTTTTTCCAAACATGTTGCCAACAAATTCATTCTCCAAATATCGAGTTTTGACCAGTTGTCTTTGTGCTATTTTCAATTTAAAAGTGTGGTTTCAATGTTTCCACATCATCGTATTTTGTTTCTATTTACATATTTCTACATCTGTGTATGTATTTACACCTGCTCCTTCCAAGCATGTAAGACTGTAAAACTGACTGGCTGCCAAATTCACATAAAAAGTAAATATCTAGATCAGTGTTTGGTTTGTCTGTTCCGGGCTGCTGTAGAAAAATGGTGCTTCAACATGGCGGACTCGCTCTCGCTGTAGATATAGAGGGCTCACTTTAAGAGAGGCAAAAACACAATGACTCTTGTCATTGTCTCCATGTGATCATACACTAATGAAAACATAATAAATATTATATTCCATTGCCGCCAATAAATGGCTCTAACTCTGACACACTGGAACATTTTTTTTGGAAACGGGGTGCAGTGCAAAGCTAGCAGGGGGCTTGCAGGCATGCAAGACGCTCGTCAGTGGAGGATTTAACAAAAACAGTTTCGTCAATTATTTTCCCTGGAGGAGCCCAGAAGAAGAAACTGTACTGAATTTCATTGAAAGGTTTGTTAAAGTCTTTATTTTAATGTCATGACAGGTCCTTCAGCATCCCTTGAAGATGCTTAAATAGTGAAATGATTTACAGTTATTACATTATTATATGAGGGCTGTCCAGCGAGGTGCCAACACAGTAATGCCGGCTTGTTTATATGTAAGAAGATGTTTGTGTTTGGTGTTGACTTCATTTTCAGATTCAGTTACTTCAAAACAAAATATTCAAATATAATAGTTTGTAAACTGTGTGTTGTCCAGAAGGTCCTCTGCACACACATCCGATCTATAACACAAAATGACCAGCGTGTGTGTGTGTGTATGTGTGTGTGTGTGTGTGTGTGTGTGTGTGTGTGTGTGTGGGTACAGATGCATCTGTGGTTTCCTCTTGTTTTGACAGCACAGATGGGCAGGTTATAAAGCTCCCTATCATCTAATCAGGATACACACAGACACACACACGCACATCATCATCATCATCATCACAATAATACTTGAGACATACCTGCATGATGCATACAGGCACAGAGAGGATAGTACATTGTGTGTATACAGTAAGAACAAGAGCAGGAGAGGATGTGCAGACAAACACCTAATGTACACACACACACACACACACACGCACACACACAGAGTGAGGGAGTGCGATCAATAGTTTCTTTGTCCACCCTCAGTGCAGCTGCTCTACAACCCACTTCATCTCTCCGTCGTATTTCCTTCCTGGTCTTCACACCTCTTCTTTTTTCTCTCCTGTAATGAAAGAGAAATATGGATCCGATTAAAAGAGAAAAGAGAAACCAGATGTGCTACTTCAAAGAGGAGGGAGAACTTTTATTGCTCCTGTGTTTCTGTATTCCTCACGATCTGTTAAATTTGTATTTTTATGACTTTTTTCCACCCCGTTCACCCTGAGAAAAGTGACTCCAGAGAAAAGTGATGATATTTCCATGATTTCCACGACCACCAGTCATAGAAATGAATCAATATCACCTTTATAGACACACATGAAAATGACTTATTATGTATGTGCCTCAAGCCACAGTATAATTAGTACATTAGCTAAAGTATATTAGCCTGGTTATGTGCTGAGACCACTAGGCCGGATGATTCCAGAGGACTAAAATTCAAAGTAAAGACAAGAGAACGAAGCCTGCTGTGTGTAGAGTTAACACATGCGTGGTTAAACATTAAAAGGTTAATAAGAATGAGGACTGGCTTTTTCCACCAGGCTCTGTTCCAGCTCTTGCACCTCATTTTGAAACTTTTGGGGGAGAAAAATGAATCAGATCAGTGAAATCGTAGTAGAAATATCAGATGCATTGGTGTAAAATGTGGTCCAGACACTCGTGGTCATCAAGATTAACCCTGCAGACTTTGGTCAAACCCTCAAGTCTTTCCTACACCATCAGGTTGTGCCTTTCAGCAAAGTATCTCTCAGTTTAGACCTTCACGTTTCCCTTTCCACCATGACCGAATACCTGTAAGACGAATGAGCCTCAGTTCGACTTTGTGTTAGTATGCCAACACTCTGAACTAAGACGGTGAGCATGCCAAACGTTACACCTGTTAGCAGGATATTTATTTCCACAACAACATTTGCTCTTTTCACCTTGTGATAGCTGCTGATGTATGCAGGTGAGCAGATTCATGCAGGTATCTCTGCTCTGTTTGGTTTCTGTATCTTTGAGCAGGTAGAGAAAAGGTGAGAGTGTTCTGGCATTAGTGGACTTTTCTCAGCTACAGTATGACCTCGACCCATCACCCTCTCCACTTTACTCTCCTACATCATCTTCTCTCCCTCAAAGGTCTTGTCTCAGGTGGTTGTGTGCTGGTGGGACCAGACCAGTATCCATTTACCCCTCAAACAACAGCACTCTGTTCTTCCTCTCCTTGCCCCTGCCCTCCCTCTGTGTCCTCCTCTTTCATCCCTCTGGCTGTCTCACCACAGTACTCCTTTATCACCCCCTCCTCACTTCATCCCTCTTCCATGTAAGCTTCCTGTCCCTCTCATCTCTGAATGGTGGAGTCAGTTCAGATCTTCACCGCTCGCTGCTGTCACGTATACTGTAAACTATCAAGCCGCTCTGCATGAAGAACAGCATGTAGCAGTTCACAGCCTGTTGTTGAAAAAATAGCTGCATTCAGTGAAACAGGAATGATTCATTCAGTAAAAAAAATAACAACCACAACCACACACCGCCCGCCTCCTAACTGGAACACGCGAGAGGGAGCACATTACTCCCATCTTGGCCTCTCTCCACTGGCTGCCTGTGCACTTTAGAGTTCATTTTAAAATTCTTTTATTTGTTTTTAAATCTTTACACGGTCTCGCCCCGCCTTACCTCTCCGAGCCTGCTCCATACATACACTCCCGCCCGGTGCCTCAGGTCAGCTGATCAGCTGCTCCTGGAGGCACCAAGGGCTAAACGGAGGCTCAGAGGGGATAGAGCCTTTTCCGTTGCCGGTCCTAAATTATGGAAAGACCTCCCTCTACACATTCGACAAGCCCCTTCTCTGTCCATTTTTAAAACGCGTCTTAAAACCCATTTTTATTCTTTGGTTTTTAACCTTTAATACTGTTTATTTTATATTATTGTTTTTATGATTGTCTTTTATGTTTTATGTCTTTAATTTCATCTTTTATTTCATGCAGCACTTTGTGTCAGCTGTAGCTGTCTTTAAAGGGCTTTATAAATAAAGTTGAGTTGAGTTGAGTTAGTCATGATGTGATCATGACTCTTCAATTACCACGACTGCAGGAAAAACACCCACACCCACGGCTGACACTGTGAAGTTCGGTCACCGATCCTCTCAGTACAGCGGTCACTCCTCAGACTTTCCGAATGAGGTTCAGTTTACTCGTGATAAACGATACTTTCATGTCCAGAGACGTCTAGAAAATGTTTCTGCAACATTTTACGAACAAGCAGCCCTGGAGTTTCAGGATGTCTTCTTTGCTCAGACGGAGAGACGGGAAGTCTGTGTTACAAATTGGGAAATGGAGTTTGAAACACACAAAAAAAAAGACACTATTTAAGAAAAAAGTCTGGGTGTCTCCGCTTCTTCTGCTTTCATTTTGACCTGTTTTTTGTGTGTCTCATGGAAGCCTCCCCGCATTACAGAAGTACAAGAATTGTACTGTTAACTGCTACATGGCACGCTAGAGTGACGCAGATGTGGTGCAGAGTGTGAGATAAATGTCTACTGATGCCACAACAGGGTCAAGTAGATAATTTAGTGCACGGCAGAGGCTGTGTTGTCCCTGTCCCTGACATGATGACGTGTACCAAGGCTAACCTGAGCATCAAACTATGAGAAGCTATTAAGAAGACGTGCTATAATAAACTCCCTGATGTGTTTTTGTACATCTTAACGTGTGGAAATAAACACAATGATTTAATATCCACCAAAATTCAGAAGCTCTGTGCCCTCATTAGTCTCATCTCTTTTTTACCCTCCTCGTCATCTCTGAGCTCTAAAAGTTCTGCCGCACTAAATCTGTCTCCATACACTACATGCTGTATATAGGCTAGTCCCAGATTAGTAACTGAACTGGGTTAGTTCTTCCAGGGCTTGATCCATTACACTGTGGTTTCAAAGGACCCACATTCCTCAGGGACAGCATGCCCAGTCCCATTAAAAGTCTGTCCCTTGAGAGGAAATGTGCTGAACTGACTAAAAAATACAGAGTGTGTTGAGCGTTTGAGCAAATTGTGGACAGATTTCTAGTAAAGATCAACGGTTTGTATATTAACGATGAATTCAATGACTGCATGTAAAGTCAAAGGTGTCAGTAATAATGATGAACACCGAGAATTATCACCCAACTCTGCAATTTCATTCAGCTTTAAAGAGCTTTTTAGCCTCCTTCAGCTTGTTATTTTGGTTTTACAGCCGCAAATGTTTTGTAATGGATGTTAAGACAATATGTTTGCATAAAGTAGTCCGCAGCTACACCAGCTACTCTAATGTACTATATTCCAAAACTAAGCATGATATCACCCATTGGATGGCGGACAACCGTTTTGAAGCCTTGAGTTTGGCATTATGGTCATCGCCATTTTGTGTTTTGGAGCCAGAAGTGACCATATTTGGAGTGTGTGGAGCTGGTGGACGAGGTCGCAGGAAAAATGTCGTCTGTTGTCTGGTCACAGGACGACATCTTGGATGTTCGCATATTCCAGATAAACAGTAACTGAAATCTCTTTGTGAAAAGATTTGAGGAAAGAAATTTGATTCAGATTTGATCAGCACTGACTAGTTTGACAGCTTGATCTGAGATTTGTGAGCCTGGTCTGTTGAGCTAGATGGACAAATGACTTGTCAATCACAAAATAGCCACGCCCTAAAGTATACTTGCTTTATGGTTTCTTTTACTCCAATAGGAGCATCATTTACAAAATAAACATCGTGGTGTGTGTAAGACGGCTTTAAACGGGAGATTAAGACCATAAACCCATGAGGAAACTGTTTACTGAGGTCATAAATGAAGTGAAAAGTAGGCTAATTTCTCCATAAAACCTTTTTGTGCCAGCTGATCTGCCCCTGCTGGCCATTAGAAAGACACTTCCAGGTTGGCTTCAGCTCTGTCTAAAGTCTAAAACCGAGCAGAGCTCATTGTATCACTGTTACCTTCTATACTTGTATCTGTAGGTCCCATAGTTTTTCTGAGTTGGCAGTGGAAGTGAGAGTCACTGGAAGGCGGCCCGAACAGTCCGGTCACTGAGCGGCTGGGTGGGACGGAAGTTGTCCCCCAGCAACCCATCATTCCCTTCTAGCAGCTCCGCCCCTTTCACGTGTGACCTCAGCCTCCGAAACTCTTCGATCTGCACACACAGAGGAGGAACGGTTTCATTTTAGACGCCCAACTAGGTCACAGCTTCATATTTTAAGGCTCCGCACATAAAACAGTTAAATACTGACAACCCTGAACAAATGACCACAGAGAGATTCATGCACACAGACGTAGATACTGTTGGCTGCATAGCATAGTTTGCTTGAACTCATGGCTTTTGCCCTTTGGCTAGATACACAGCTTAATTCAAGTACCCCATATAACTTCAAATATTTGCTGTACACTCAGGGCTTCATCTATCAGACGCTCTGATGATAAACCTTTCAGTGCTCGGGGAAAGATTAGAAGAGCAGGGCCCATGTGGAGTCCCTGATGACAGACAAAGACCCTGTAACGATATAATGATAGTGTGGGAATGAAACGTGATCATCTGAGGACAGCTGGCAGGTTTTATAGCTGTGGAAACTCAGTGAATGCAACACTGTTGGGCTTATCTAATAATTCAGGTGTTTCTCTCTTCTCAGCTCTTAATAAACACCGCATTTGGATAAAGCACACCTGGCAGATGGGTGAACAAACACCCTTGTGCTGTATTTGCCCAGCACTGTGCGGTTTCTGACTTATCTGTTCGTCTACAAGATGGCAACATTGTTGTTTTCTTGCTCTCACCAAAACGTCCAAAATCTGACATCCTGTTCAAAGTGGCCAGCACAGATATGATCATTTTTACACACTACGTAGTGCACATCGGGCTGGTTACAGCGTCCAAAACAAACATGCAAGAAGGTTTCCCGTGCTGTCGGTCTATTGGCTTACAGAAGGAGGACTTACAGCCATGTCAAAGTGCAAAATGCGTAGGCATAGCAACTGTGCATATGTCTGCGTGTGCGTGTGTGCACACTCTTGGTGTTTAAGCTGCCAATAGCCAGATGTTGGAGGTGTGTGCTCTGTGTAGGTAGACCTGCTGCTGCTTTTAAAACACTTTTGCTGTTGCTGGTGTTCATTCAGCAGTGGGAGCTCACCCACAGTATACAGAATGATACTGGCTGTCAGCAGAGTGCATCAAGGCAGAAATTAGACCATAACTTTTAGGGGCTGAGACCAAGTCAAGACTAAGACCAGACTATAGCCAACTTAGGTTACCCTTTCAAATATAAAATAGTATGTATACTACTGGCTTGGTTGAATACAGGACTTTTGGGGCTGATCACTGATCGTTGGCCGCCACAGGTCAGCCAACAGTCACAGGTTTCACAGTCCAAAAACTAGAACAAGTTCATGTTTATTTCTCTTTTTTAATGACCTTCATAAAATCCCGAGTTTGATTTGTTGGAAGAACTTTGCAGCTGTTGGCTCGTGGTCTTAAAGGTTAAACCTTGACCTGAACTCTCCGGTGCTCTCTTAAGTTTTCTGTGTTCTGTAACAACAGACTGTAGAACAACTCTTTGAACTGTTTCCCAGCCGCTTTCACCCCCATTTCTTTTACTGTCTTCGGCAGTGCACCAATGTCACTTCACATACAGTAAAGGTGAAACTTACGTTCCCTCTAAAGTGTAAAATATCAGTTAATTATGAAAGTGTGGCGGGACAAGTTAGGCGTTATTAGGTGATTAATGGGAAACACTGCTGATATCCCAGCAGCTGTGGTCTTGACCGGTCTTGAAATAAAATCCAGAGTCCTCTTTGTGCCAGACCGAGACAAGACCGAGACCTTCAAAAAGTGGTCTTAGACTAATCTCGAGACCAAGACCGATCTCAAGTGCTACAACACTGACTGCCTGTGATGTTCAGTACAATGCCTGTTATTTCTTTTTATCAAAGTAACACCGCTCTCCCAAAATTTCCCAGGAAGTCTTTAAACATCCTGTAGAAGTACAGCTGTGTGTATATACTGTATGCGGCACCAGATCTCATGACACTTTCCATACAGAGCAGCTCTAACGTGTACTCGTTTTAATAGTATATTAGAGACTAACAATTCCCACCATGAGCAAGCACGTGGCAACACTGATAAGGAAACACTTCCTTAAAGGCAGGCCTGCTGAAAGACACACATGAGGTAGAGATGTACAGTAATTAGATCCAGTGTCACTGTGTGCACACAAGAACCAAAAATATATCTGATCTCAATGCAGCAGCGGGATTAGCTTTAGCTGATTAGCATTTAGGATGCTCCAAGTATAATCATATGTCAGTGAATTGTAACTGTATTTTCTGTTTTTTTTTTGGCATTTTCAAGTTTATTGCATAGAGACAGGTGAACAGCGACAGGAAATGTGGGGAGAGAGAGAGATGAGGAGTGACATGTAGCAAAGGGCTGCAGGTTGGATTTGAACCCTGGGCCACTACGACAAGGACTGAGCCTTTTGTACATCTACCAACTGAGCTAAACAACACCCGCCTTCTTTCCCTCATTTTAGCTCCCCGTCCTTCATGTTTCATCTTCTTTCTTCTGTTTTTATCACGTTTCTGGTCTAACATCTGGCCAAGGGACAAAACTATCCTTTTGACTAACCCCGGCATCTTCACAGTGATGTTGACTAATGTGTGTCCCCATTGTGGCTGGAATGGGAGAATGATGCACATTGGTTTGGGTGTAGTCTGAGGCAGGATGACAGCCAGAAGTCATTCTTTCTCTTAGCATTTCAAACGGTCAGCAGGCCAGAGGGCAGCCAGGATAAATGTCAGAGGATTACCTCGACAACCTGCTTGAAAAGAGCTATGAGTTAGGCAAAGGCCGAATTAAAGTTTAAATCTATTAAAGGCAACGTGACTCATTGATTGGCAGTGGGTGTAGAGGCTTTCTGTGCTGCAGTGAATGCCAGAGAGCCGCGGGTTAGTGATCCAGGGTGGCATGAAAGCCACAAAAGATCCTGACATGTTGGATGGGATGAAGAAAAAGAGAGAGCATAACAAGAAAAGTAATTTGATTACTGACTTACTGTTGTACTGTAATGTTACATACATCTGTTTTACCTGTAACTGTGAGATGGTGAGAGGGTAGCGGTACAGGATCCAGGTCACACTTTCACTGCAAGGTGGCGTGGTCAGAGATCCTTCATACACCCAGTAGTCTCTCAGTAAAGGATCTGAGGGCAGACGAAACATGTGAGATTCATGGGAGATTCTCTGAAGTGTCAGAGGAGCAGCTTTTATTCCCTGCCTGTACATCAAATCATAAACAATCCACTTTAGTGAAGTAATGAGACTAATCTTCATATCCACAGTGTGTAGAGTGCTCCAGGAATGCATGCAAGAATGAGTTCCACTAGCAAGTTCTATAACAGTGACCAAGAGTTGCAAAAGGCTTGATTCCCCACCAAGCAAACCTGAACTCAGCCAACCGTAACCCTTGACTCTACATCATGTGATCGACATGAGAATGAATGGATTGATGGGAGGATGATCGTGACCCAGCAGGCTACCGTCTTGAGTTAGCTGCGGCGGGTTAACTCTAAGTCTACAGTCATTCTTCACAAGGCTATGAGTTTGTAATCAAATCTGCTCACCGGGTAACAGAGTGTTGGGGTTGAAGCAAGGAATTATCTTGTTCTTCCCCTGATGGAAAAAGCAGGACACAACAATAATTATTAATATTATCATTTAGTAGTAGTAGTAGTAGTAGTAGTAGTATTTTTCTGACAGTCTGATCTCTTACTCTGACCTTGTACTGCAGGTCCTGTAGAACTTCAGTGATGGCCTTCAGACCCAGATGCTCCTTTCCGATCTGGTAAAAAAAAAAAAAAGGTTTCCGTGTGCGTCAGTCAGTGTATCTTCTAAAGACGTCCAAATAGTTTTAAAAAGAAAGATTAGTTTATAATTGCCATGTCCTTACAGGAAGTGCAAATTTAGCTGTCAAAAGCAGGACGTGTGAGATTGACCGTGTTTAGACTCCTTCAGGGGGTCAGCGCTATCTGAGACCAGGAGAACGTGAATTTTTTGCACTGGGTGTGATTTCCTCAACTGGTGTGACTCAGATCTCTCTCAAGCGAGGTTAGAAGCCATTCATTCACAGCATTTTAAGGGTTTTCCCAGCAGGGAAACCGAGGTCCGATTCATTCTGAAAGTCATTGCATAGGAATGTAGCAGAAAGTTGTTTTCAACTTGTATCATACACATGTTGGTTCAAGCTCATCTGGAATGAATCTGCTCACCTCGAGGCAGCTGACGGTGCTGAAGAGATCCGCACATGCAGATACTTTCAAATGTTTTACAATCACTTTACAAATTATATGTCAGGGACACAATGTTAGTTCTGCTCCAAAATTTAGTTTATTAGGCACACCTGGATAAAACTGCATGCATAAATAGAATAGATACCGTATTGATGCCTCAAGGGAGAAATTCTTTTTTCACTCTTTTTGCCCAAATACACCCACACACACACACACACACACAGGGCTGATAGACATGCAAATGTGAAGAGATGCTGCAGTCTAATACAACAGGCCTGCAGTAAATTCTGTGAAGGTTATTGAGGTGCTTGTGTAAAATGACAGGATTTACTGTATATAAATGAATTTGACACACAAATGCCAGATATATTTATAGTCATGTCAGAAATTTGTCTTTCATTTTTTAAATTTCTATGAAATTTCACATTTTTTCTGTCACTGTATCACCATAACAGTGGAGTATGATGTGCTGGTTGCTAAGGAGGGGTCACTGAGGAGCACTGTATGGTTTATTTAGTGGCTCAGGTGACGATTAGCTTAGCATATGATTTGCGTGCTAGTAAACTGAACATTCGTGTTAGCTTAACGCATTCTCAGCTGGTTGGCTCACATGTTGTTAGCTGATGGTGTTTCCTGGTGTTTACAGTCATGCATGCTGTGTTGTTTGCAGTCGAGGATGATTTGTGAGCGTGAGTGAGTTTGTTTTTCGGTGTGTTGAGCTGCATGCTGGCAGGCAAAACAATATGCTGGGAAGCATAGGGAGTGCTGGGCTGCTGGGATACGCTGCTGAGCCTGGTGGACTCGTGTCTCACACGGTCAAGGGATGATGGATAAACTCATAGAAGATAGGGCTGCTAATTAGTGGCTCTTAGTGAGACTAGTACAGCTAGTTAAACACTGATGGTTGGCAGTCAGATGAAGTTATCTATCAAGCCAATTGGGCCAGCTGCTGAAGCTTAACCTGAACAGATATGATGGCACTCAGTGAAGGTTATGCACCACCTGACGATATCTGCTCCTTGCCAACGGTTACAGTTACCGCAAGGTATCTGAAGAATTGGCACCCTAACAGGTGTATGTCAGGAGCTGATACAAGGTCAAGGTCAAGCTGCAGATGCTCTTTGATTGGCAGCATTTAGAGACAGCTTCAAGGTGCACTGTACAAAAATGAGATGATTAAGATTTTAAAAATTATGAAAATGTACTCAATTGAATTCAAAAATGGAGTTTTAAGCCAGTTTGGTTAGAAACATGTCATGATATGATGATTCCCATCTTGCATTCATCAATCACAACATGAAGCTGTCATTTATCATTTAAGGAAAGGATAAAAGTAACCAAAAAAATGAGTAATAATAATAAAAATGGAGGAAAACGACTGATGAATGAATTTATTTCATCGTACAGAAGAGAGTGTGGTTTCATCTAAACGGTCTTTTTAATGACATTTGGGCTGAAGCAACGTAAATGTTTTGTGATAAAGCTAAGTTAAATGATGTATGGTCGACCCAAAGTCCAGCTGATTATCAGAGTTCACATGCTGTGTATACATTTCATCACTTCAAATTTCTCCATTATTTTTTTGACATCTTTGTTTTACATTTGTGTTTTAAATGATGGATGTGAGAGAGGTAAACGATCTTTCATCCACATCCATTTTACCTCTCTGTCAATTCATATGCATTTCCATTTTCATCAGATTATTTCCGTTCCTCCTTCCAGGGTTAGAGGTTAGAGGAACATCCAAAAAAAACAGACCATTTATCACGAATGCTGGGTTTTAATAAGAATGTTCACACAGCTGTTGTTGCATGCACTTACTGTGTGTGGATAACTGTACCGTTAACTGTAGAGTTGAAAGGACATGTTTACTCAACATCTATAACTTCAAGGAAATACAAAACAGGTTGAAGTTGAAGGTCCCTGGTCTGTATGCAGTTTGCATGTTATGCTGCATAAACTTCCAGATTTTTCAGCCTCCTTAGCGGTAACATCATGGTCTGTGTTTTTGCCTGTGCTTCAGGAAAAGCCTGTTTGTCTCACGTCTGCCCTCTGGGCTTCCTGTCACCACCACCACCCACCACCGACTCTCCCACCTCCACTGCACGCTGCCTTTGTGTTTCTAATAAACTGTTTAAAATCAGAGATTCAGTCTCCAGATGGTTTTTGCACGGTGAGTCCACGACCATTCTCATTAACCAACGATCCTCATGTTTCACATTCACGTGTGAGTATTGCACTCAGTCTGGGTGCCGTGCCAGCCTGCTGGTTCGTGATGTGGATGTTTTTACCTGCACAAAAAGAGCTATGATGAGGACTCCATTCTTCTTGCCGAGAGCGTCCTCCAAAGTGTTGAACAGAGTGCTGTTCCAGTGAATCAGGTGGAGCTACAGACAGACAAAGAGACAACAGAACACAACCTGTGTTTGAGAGGCCATTGTTGTAAACAGGTGTATGGAACAGTGGTAAGTAAGAGAGTTAGAAAGCATCAGCTGGGGCTGACTAAGGGCTTTCTGCGTGGGCTCTCATGTCAAGTGAATATACAAGAGTGTAAGACTTCGACCCTGAAACAGACCAGACCACAGACCTCTACATGATAAGACTAAATATATTATAAGATCTCTGTGATGTATAGTAGTAATAGTTGAATCTGAGACTTCCCCTTGAGCATTTATTGTGTGATTTACAAAAGGCCTTCTAATTGAAATACTCAGGAACCATAAAACATTCACTTTGCGTCCCATATCCTCTGTATCACTTGCTTTAAAGGATGAGGAGAGAGGATGTGTCTACTGAACTATAGAATTCTTTAAAAGTGGTTCACATAGTTTAAATGTTTTAAAACACAAACATCGTGTTCCCAAACAGTTCAGCACAGAATATACGCTAATATTAGGTAGCATTAGACTCCATGAGCCTACTCTCATACCGCACTGTAGTTAACGGATTAATGCGTCCTTTCCTTTGAGAGGAAATATTAAGTAGTCTTTTACACATTGACCCCATGAGTGAAGTGCCGGAAAATGAAACAATGAGCAGATGCATGAGTTATTAGGTGGAGCAGCTCTGACATTTCTATTGTTTCAGTTTTGATCTTGAATTTCCATTAAAGGCCAAACGCTACGTGTCAGAACGCAGAAGTCTGAGAGTGTGCTCCTGGGTTCACCATCGGGACTTTCTTCAACAGATAGTTCAACGTTCACTTCTGAGAAAGAGTGAGATGAGAAGACTGATAGCATTGTCACTCATGTGCTTTAGGTACAGAGCTGGAGGCAGGAGGCAGCCGGAGGTGAGGTGAAGAGACTTTGTCAAATGTTAGGTGGTCCTCCAGGAAGCCTAATCTGCATACACCAAAAACACTTGACACACAGTCATACCCAAGGCGCAGCAGTGACACCAAAGTTCAAAAATACGCCTACAAGCTCCTCTAAATATAGCCAGGAACAGTGACTTTCTGTTGACAGGTACCTTTCTCATCTTTTAAGCTCCTCTTTCAGCCTATTGTTGTGAAGTTTACAGACACGCAGACTCATACAAATACAAAGATTTCAGCCCACAGCTTCAGATGTCTGAGATAAAACAAGTTCTGCGTTTGAGGAATCCACAAGCTGCAGTGTTAGTGCCAGCAGTCTAAACGCACGAACAGTGTGTTTCGTTATCTCACAGAGGCTGTTGTTCTGCTCTGAGAGTGCGCCCAACTCCATGGTCATGGCCTTATTTCAGAGTGTGTGTGCGTGTGTGTGTGTGTGTAATTTGCATTATACCTCCATAGGGAAAGCCTTGAAGTTGACAGTGTGCTCTGATCCCCTCTGGTTCTCTTTGCCCCAGTGGAATCGAACCTCATGAAGCTCGTACTCGTGATCACTAGGCAACGGACCCCCGGTAACCACTGGAAATAGCACAGGAAACCCGGGGCATTGTAGACGAGGACACACAGGAAGTACGTGACAGATTAAAGCGGTCAGAGAAAGTGAAAGTGAGAAAAGGGGGTCACTTCTAGTGGGACAGATTGATTTCCCACATCACAATAAAATGTCTTGCTCATTCCCAGATTGTTAAATATGTCTCCAGTATGGCTGACCCCACCTTTAAGTCAGTGTACTAACTGTGCCGTCACGTCTCCAGGTACTCACCTGACTTGGACTTGAGGATGATGCGGACAGTGTGTCCATCGTTGATGACCTCGCAGTCTCGACACACCACGTAGTTTGGTGATAAGCCGACATCCAGGAGGGACGGGTCGTACTGAGCCTCCCTGGAGTTTAAGTTAATGGGAGACTGGTACTCCCCGTTGGCTGCTGGGAAATGGAGTCCCCATTCTACACCTGAGTGGACAGAGGCACATACCCTACCCTTAACCAAAAGGATTTAACATAACCGTGCAGTAACTATGAGACACTGACCTTTATATTCATGTTTGTACAGATAAAACGTAGCCTGCTAGTATTCACGCTCCAAAATATCCCATTTAGTCATCTTGTAAGCCATGCAAGCTGTTGTGGAGGAAATGATGGTAAATGGACTGTAAGCGCTCTTCCGACCACTCAAGTTGCTTTTATATCTCGTTCATCCATTTACACACTGACAGCAACTGCTCATCAGCTTTTAGGAGCTAATCATGCATACATATTTACACGCTGACGGTGCAGCATTGGATCAATTTGCGGATCTGTATCCGGCCCAAGGACACTTTGACATGGAGGATCAAGCTGCCAGTCACATTCAGGTTCTTTACCTAAATGGAGTAAAAATGCTCTGTGACAAATAAAACTCCTGCAGAAAAATGTCAAAAATCAACAGTAAAAAATGGTCAATGCCGAGTGTTTACAAGCATATATGTAGAATATGTAGTGATGTAATGTACATTTACTATGATATCATTAGATTATAATATTCATGCAGTAATGTTTAAGCGGCAAGTGAGACAAATTTATCTGTACAGCACTTTTCACAGACAAAATCACAAATTGCTTTAAGGGCGTAAGGGCAACATACAGTATACAAGAAAGAATATATTATAATATATTATCATATAATTATGAAACACAATAAAAATGGATGATGAATGTTGAGATGTAGACCTAGTGCATGTTAGACATGTCTGTCTCTATTACTATTGATACTCACACCTTTGAGAAGCCGACACCGATAAATAATTAAGGTATTTACATGAAAAACGAGAGCGAACAGATCAAAGATGATCACGTTCACTGCAGTAGATGCTAAAGTCTCCAATGTAAGTTCCAGCAGGTTGAAACAGGCGTAATTCAGGTGCTGAGCGCTCTTAAACAAACAGACACACCTCAGTGGAAAACAATCACACAAGAAGACAGACACAACAGGACAGCCTGCCACACCCGTAAACGGACGGCAATGTGGAATCCAAAAAGCCGGCGCAGGGTCCACCTCAGAGGGATCCAGCTCGTGTATGGAGGGTTCTGTTCTGTCACAGTCTGGATTTACTTTAGGTGTGAAAATCTTTTCGATATTATGATATAAATAACTACAGGAAACACTGCTCTTAATATGACCTTTGAATACTGACTTTCTATCATACTGTAATGATGTAATATAGTCAGGTTAGTAAGTTTAACAACTGTGCATGCTTACAACTATAAACTCTAATAGACCAAGTGTGTCCATGTTCAGCGGTCCAGTGATTAAATGAAACTTTTGACTAAAACAGGAAATGCATGTGTATGATGACACTAATGGACCATGGACCTGTCACAGAGTTACAGTGACGTGCAGGATGTCTGTGTGTTTAACAGAGAAAGGTTGAGTTTTTTTTGTGTGTTTTTATGTCATGAGATGAGAGAGCGGGTTGAACCAGTTAGCTGCAGTCAAACGCTAATAAAAAAAAAAAAAGGAAAGCTTCCAAAGTAAACTAAGTTTCTCTGAAACTGCCTCAATTACACAATGTTGTGTGTCATGTTAGCTTGAAACTTTCAAGAGGCAAGAAGTGTGAGTGTGAAACTGTGACACTTTGGTTACAGCTCGATAAACCACAATGTATCACTTTTTTTTTAAATTACTTTAACGTAAATGTTAAACACTCACGTACGCTGCCTAAATTCAGTCAGACAGTTCTGCAGTCGCTAACAAAGCTCGACTAGATATTTCCACCTGTGTCCGGTCTGTGATAAGCTAGTCTAAACATATCACATACACTACTATACTACTGTATTAAACACACAGAGATGGAACTGATGTGGTTCCTCTAGTGTCTCATAAATGAAGTTCACGATCTGTAGATCTGTGCCTTTCTTTGTTGAACTGTTGTGTTTTTTAGTTCTTCCATCATTCCACCTCTGCTCTACACTTAAGATGAACTGAAATGTAAAGTCCATCTCTGTCTGTGCAGCTTGCATTAACAAGATATACCTGGAATCAATAGCAAACCTGATCTTTACTTGAATTTCGTGTGACGCGGTGAAAGCTGCTGAAAAAGTTGCTAAGTGGACTTTAAGGTTGTTTTTAAAGGGGAAAACAGTCAGTGCATTAACCTCAACCTCATTGCTATTTTCATCATCCTGTCAAGAAACACATTTATATCGAGGCCAGTTCCTGTGTGCGTGTGTGTGTGTGTGTGTGTGTGTGTTACACATATTACATTTGTAATATTATTATACCATGACATTACCTCTGCAATATTATTTATATCATGCAACTTTCACTGTTTGTACTCATTCCTCTACACTTCTGTTCACGTCTGTTGTTTGTCTGTTTGTTTACTGGTTTCTAAGTTTACTGTGTAGGCTGAAGATACTTTGGTCTGTTGTTGTTTTGCCTTTTCTATTTTGATTTTTATCCTCTATTGTACACTGCTGCAACAAGGGATAAATGAAGTATGATCTAATCTAGGAGACTTTTGTTCTAAAGAAACTTTAACCATCTGTCGCTTTAGTTGAAATGGGGCTGTTATCCCCCTTTGCCTTTTTGTCTGCGGCCCTCTATTCATCCCCTCCCTGCTCAGTGTCCAGACCTTGAACAGGGTTTTTGCTGTGATTGTGACAAGAGGAGAGAGAAAGAGAGAAAGAGAGAGAGGGGGGGGGGATAAAGTCTTAAGTGCTGAAAAACAAATTGAGGTTGCAGGTTGTGGTTGCAGAAAGAGGGTTAGCCTAAGTAGGACAGATCTTACGCATGTATCTGTTTGGGAGAAGACATTGTGATGTTGTATCATCTGAATTTCTGACCATAAACCATGAGGTGAAACTGTCTTAGCAGAGTCACACTGCTGCTATCAGCTTACCCTCTCTCACCCTGGCAGAGTGAAGAGACACAGGGTAGAGAAAGTGATACGAAGTGACACCGAGGGAACGCACTGGTCTGGAGTCACTTCGGCTTTCTCGCTGACCACAATCACTCCAGCAGCAACAATGAGAACATTGTACGATGTGCGGAGCCCAGAGAGATTTTAAAAGGAGGAAACGAACACATTTGGAGAGTATCGGGTTCAGGAAAGCCCAGCGTCCTTCCAGGAAAGTCAGCAGAGAAGCTCTGCACACTCACTCAGTGCTCACTCCATAGCAATGAGGGGTTGGGGGGGGGGGGGGGCATCACATTCCCTCTATCCTCAGCAACTAAAGCCATGACAACAGTTCAGTGAGAGTAGTCACCGCAGCTACGACACTCATGAAAGAGCTGTGTGTGTGTGTGTGTCTGTAGGCCTATAGAATGAGTTTTGCTTTGTGCTGGCTGACCACCTGACTCTCTGGTTGACTGACAGTCAGTTCATCTGTTTGTCACCATGCTGTTATGACATAACTGCATCACAGATTTAACCCTGCGTGCACCCAGCCAGCTCTTTTAGCTCGTTTAGAGTTGCTCGTTTTGTGACTCATTTCGAAAAGCCGCAACGTGAAACGTACTCTGCTGCTGCAGGACTGTGGACAGTAAAATCTGTGCAGCTTGTCATTTTACCCAAGATAGAACTAAAATCTTTGACACCTCATTGGACCTCATCTTTTTTTGTATTGTGAAGAGGTTACTGAAGAGATTCTGCTCCTTTTGTGTCACTTTATATCCGGGCAAAACTCCCAGATGGCTCAGGATGAACATCTCTTTAAAATCAGACATCAGCCTGCAGAGGATAACTGAACTGTGTGGAGCTGATGACAACAACATGAACGATATCTGTCTGTGGACTTGTCAGAGTTAACTACAGCCCCTCGACTAGCCAGTGGACTAGTCTCTTTGGTCGTGCTGTTCTGACTTAGCTGTGGTCAGGCACACAATTTTGTAGCAAAGTGCTTTAAGTTTTGGTCAGAAGAAAGCAGCTAAGAGCTGCAGCATCTGCCTCTCACAGCTCTTTAATTATTCATCTGCACATCTTCGAGTAAAGCGCTACGGGAAGTGTTAGTTATAGAGGTGTGATATGGAAAACATTTTCTGTATTCTGCCAAAGATATTTGGAACATGTGTGCACAGGTTCAGGCTTAGGTTACTATGTCACCTGTTGACTTGATGTTCATTTTGGGAAGTAATCCGTTACAGTTGAATTAACGTTTACAAAATGGTAAGCATGCAAAGGACAGAGAGAGGATTTTAAATCGGTGACAGAACTCGAAACTCATGCAGATGACAGATTTACCTCGTCACCTCGGCCTGTTTGTCGCTCGGCAGTGTATCTCAAAGATCTGACCCCATACACAACACATTTTATTCATTCAGGCATTCATCATTTTGATCAGAACCTTTGCTGGGCATGAAAGTAAAGTTCTTGTTTTCCCTGCAGTCCTTGAGTCAGATACAGATCCATGCAAACAGCAGATAGAGGATAGTCTGACCTCTGAGGATCTGTGTTACCTGTTGCTGCAGGCTTGTTATTTTCTTCATAGATCCTCTTTTGGAATAACCCTTCATTATTCTTTGCATTGCTGGTTACTGCTTTTACCAGTAGAGTTCATCCTAATGAAGACAACAGATGTGTCCTGCAGAAAGTCTTCAAACGTCTTAAAGTTCAAATATTCTGTCTGTCATGTCCATTCTCCTCTACTTCTGAAAACTTTCCGCAGGACACAGCTCGTATTCGCATGCCATACATTAGAGTCACGTGTCATTCAGTATACTCACAGAAAGAATTACAGTTCAGAATCACAGTGGATCCCTCCATGCTCAGTGAAGGCAGCAGTAGAAAGAAGACAGAGTGAAACGACACGAAGTCAGTGCATCATAACTCCATGGCAGTATGCTGTATGAAGTCTATATACTGAGTCTGTGTCAGTGAAAAGCCTGGACAATCTAAAGTTTCTGGGAAGAAACCAGCTGCCTCTCCCTCTTTGCACCTCGAGAAAAGACTATACACAGTGGTGTTATGGGATTTGTAGGATCCATTAAAATCTAGAGCTCTGCTGCATCCATTTTCTTTTCTAATGACTTTAATTACTTCGTAGCTTTAAAAGCTTTCATGAGTAAAAATATCGATGCATTAGAGTCATCTGCAAGAGAGGAAAATGAAATTAACATGTGTCTCCACTCCAATCCAAAACTTTAGTTAATTCTAGAAATTAACTAAAGTTTTGGATTCAGACTCTTTTAAAATCATCTGGACCCTCAACTTCTTCATCCGTCATACGTTTCCCAGCATCCCTGCACTGTGATGACTTTACCTTCCTCGTAGCCCCAGTCCAGCTCATCTTTCCCCGGGTTATAATCCGACTCCTCGTTCACGTTGTCAGCCATGGTGTTTGGCAGGCAGCTCACTGCGGTGGAAACCAGTCTGTCCTCCCAGTAGACTCCCAGTCACACTGGTTTTGTACGTTGGACTTCAGTCAAACAAACTGAAGTCTCTCTGCAGTCTGTTGGACTGACTTCCCAGCCGACAATCAACAGCAACTCCCTCAGCTTCTCTTTCTTCTTAAAGTTTCAGTTCTTTCTTTAGGTTCTTCTTGCCTTTCTCTCTTTCTGCCTGTTTCTATTCTCTCCGTCTCTCTCTCTCTCTCTTATGTCTTCTCACAGCTGCTAACTGATGTGTGTGGATCTCTCTGCCTCTCTGTATTTCTCTTTTCTTACTGTTGCTCCTCCTCTTCCCTCCTCTCTCTCTCTCTCTCTCTCTCTCTCTCTCTCTCTCTCTCTCTCTCTCTCTCTCTCTCTCTCTGCAGACTGCAGGTGTGCTCGCTCATCCTGGCATTCTCCCAGATAATCACGGATCAGTATCTCTTCCTCATCCGCCGTCCTCTCTTCATTCATTCTGTTGACTTGAAAATAAACTTTTTAGAAGTGTTTTTATCTTTAATTATGTTTTCTTTCCATTACATTATTCACGCTTCTCAGTTGCTCTCAGACTCGAATGCTATTTTCTGTCGACCTTTCTGCTGTTGTGGGTACCCTGGTGGTATTGTGTGTGTGTGTGTGTGTGTGTGTTGGAATGCTGGCAGGAAGGTCATGCTGGTGTTTCTGTTGGAGGCCAGAGATATCCGCCCCTGGGTGAAGGAAACAGCAGTGGTTGAGAAAACATGCAGAAAGGAGAGAGTGAAAGGCCAAACTGTTCTCTGGCCTTGATGACTTCAAGATGGACAGAGTAAAAATGAAACACACCCACACTCAGGTCTGGCACAGGTTCTAGCACAGCGGTCAGATCTTGATGCAGAGAGATGACTGCATACAATACTTTAGAGATCTTTGAGTTTTTGAAGAATGTCTTTTGCTTAAAGTCTGTGTAACCTAAGAATAAATATGTGTTCTGAGTTTGTCAGACCAAAGAAGAAAGTGTTGTTAACCACCCAGCCAAATTTGAATGATTGAAGATATCGACAATTTCAGAATCAGGTAAAACTAAGTATTCCCCAGGATTGTGGGGGCATGTCGGCTGAATGTGCTGAAGCCACGCCCGCTTGACGGAGAAGTCAAGCAGCCATTTTGAACTGACTGGAATGTGTCAGATTTCAGAAAAATGACATGACGTCAAACACTCGAGAGATGCGAGAAACACAGAGAGAAAACGAGATGAATTCATCTCTATCTCTCTGCTCGGGGTAGCCTCAGCGTGTCATCGAGCCACCCTTTAAGGACCGCCCACAAAATCCTGGACTAAATCTTTTCACATGTTTTCAGCAGCTATTTTCCTACATATTAAATGTATTTTGAAAGGAATCTCAGAACTGACTTTACTCAGACTTTAAGGAACATTTATTGTACTTTAGCCAATCTTTAGCGTGATTACTGTATATCCTGTTTGTGATCCCGAGTCACATAAACACATTAATGAATTCAAAAGATGTCCAGACAAGATGTGTTTTCTTATTTGAGTTATTTGTGCAAGAAGTCATGAGCGATTAATAGTTCATGGTCCCTCTTGTCCCTCCTGTCTTAATTTCTTTCTTAATCCATGTCCTCCAGGCTGCTGATGTTAATTGCCCCACATTCCTTATCAGGAAATTGTCCTCAGAGCGATCTAAATGCAGGCGAGCTCCCCTGTTTCCACACTGTGGAGCTAAAAACAGTTCACACGTACAGGGACAGGAGGGCCTAATTTGAAAGATGGATGGTTTAATACAACGGATGGAGAAAGTTTGAGCTCAGAGGGTGCCAGCAGAGGGCAGGCTCTGTCGACAGGTGACTACTAGACTCATCATGTCATACAATTCAAAGTAAACTGACTGTGGGGAAGAAAGCTAAGTTATGTAAATGCAAAAGTCCTCAAGTTCCCTGCGAACATTTGAGGAAACTTTGTTTTTCCAGTAGCAAAGAAATTTAGGATCCAGCCAAGTTAGAGGAGTGGCACCAACTTGACTGTACTCAGCTCTAAGTGATGACTGTGATGAGCTGGACCAAACTGAGATTGACAGAGTTACTTAAAAACGGAAATAAATGACAAAATGAATGCATTGCATTACTTGTTACTGTACTTTTATTATTCAGCCTCAGAGATGTCTGTAAAAAAAATTTAAAAAAGCTTCCAAAGCAACACACCACATCCTCACACATGTAGAAACAGAAAACTCTGTGGTTTAACACAGATAGTTTGGAGGGTTGTACTGTCTGTCCAGCAGCAAACGTTAGCTTAACCTCAGTGATTACACACCTGACCTCAGCTGAACCAGTTCCACGCGTCAAAACAAAACCAGGTGACTCCTGAATGTTTACCTGTGGCTAAAATTAGCAAGCCAGCTAACATGTCTGACTCTCAGGAAGTTACTGCAACTATTTGTGAAAAAAAGTAATCACATTACCATGAATTGACTAATGTGTTATGAGCTGCAGCAGCTCACTTTTTTTTACATGAAGTAACCACAAAAACACAATGTGCATTCTTGGTCTGTGCCTTTCATTCAGGTGTTTCTGGTTAGAGCTTGATATGGTCTGATCCTTGTAGTCGTGAGCACATGTCCATCTGTACATTGAAAGAGTCGCTTTAGTTGTTCCCTCTGTCTTTCTTGGCCATGAGGACTTTGTGCAGATGCCAATTCTGTATTAAAATGTATTTGTATTAATATGACTCTATCTTATCTTTAAAAAAAAACCATTACTTTCATAACTCATCTTTACAGACACCACACACACATTTCTATGAGGTACAATTTGTCTCTGGATATGAATTCTGCGTTTTGTACTTTCTGTCAGTGTTAAAACTCTGTGTGTTGCAGGGTGTAGGTAAAGTTATAGAGAGAATTGGGGAACCGATTTCTTCAACAATACTGTAAACATAATGAACACACACGCACATGCACGCACACACACAATCACACAGGATGTCTATGTGCTGTATTTAGTGAATTCTTATTTAACATAGTTCCTCTTTCATTTATTTTGTAGTGATTTTTGTTACACTGACAGTCAGTGCTGTATAATGGCATCAACATTCTGTTTTTGTTTGGTTGGTTTTTTTTTATTGTTCTTATTGCTTAGAAATAATCTCAATAACTTTGAGCATTTTAATTTCGTACGGTTCCAAATGTCCAGAGACTGAAAATGAAAACTAACTTTACACATTCACAGCACTGTCTGTGTTAAACAAACCAATCGAAATAAAAATATTTTGTTTCAGTTTAGTTATAGTGTCTGTTCATAAATGACTCACTTGAAGTGGTTATATAGTTTTTCTTTGTTCATTTTTTCCTTTACCTACATTGTAATAACTCATAGTTGTACATTTGCTGCCATCAAGTGGCTCTTTGAGTCACTACAACAGTGACGTGGAAACACAAGAACATGCCTGTTACCTGCAAAACACCAATATGATGCTTTGTTATTGTTTTGTTTACTATTTTGATAATCAGGTTAATATTTGTGCAAATAGGTCGTGCATTTCTTTAATAAGAAAGCAATGCAGTGTCATTATGGCCTTCTGGGTTTGTGAACACATTTCTCACTGTTTTCATAATTTTTACAAACCAAAAAATAATGATTAGTCACAGCAGCAACAGTTGAATCCTGCTGTTTACATCTGGTATAATACAGAGTAGAATAGGAGAAGAGTCACAGGAGACATTTTACTTTAATACTTTAACAACATTTGACTGATTATACTTCCATATGTTTACTGGAATAACATTTGGAATGCAGGACTTTTACTTGTGTTTTTGGAACTTTTATTATTTATTTAAGTGTAGGATCAGTTTATTTCCTCTTCTCCTATTGTCTATCTCTGCTGATCCTTTGTTTTTCCCCTGTTAAAGGTTTTTATTTTTATTTTTATTGGAATTGAAGGTCTAAGAACAGGCAATAATATGATATTTAAATATGTGTCATGTTTGGTATGGTCCTGTGCCATTTTGGTGTCTCCTGTCAGGGATGAGAAAGAAATACTTGTTGTATTGAACATCATAATGAACATCACTGTGTACAATGAAGTCACGTTTGTGCTCCGTGCCAAAGAGTGTTCATTTAGAGACACTAGTTATAGTCATATGTCATAAAATAGAGTGTGTTCACTACTGAAGCAGTTTAGATGCAGGATCAATATTGTACATGCAATGGCTGTAACCATGACAACTAACCAGAGAGGATGAAGGTCCACCATGGAAATGTCAGCAGGAGATGCCAGTCCTGCTTTCTACACTTGACTTATGAAGGAGCAGTGATGTGTTAGCAGGATAAATTCATCATCTCCTCAGATAGGATGGTGTTTCATCAAGTTTTACACTGAAGGCTGATATGATATCATATGACACAGGAGACGTTTGGCAGTGAAGGAACGATTAAACAGGCTTTCTCTAATATCTCTGATGTCTGTGACGATGAAGCTGTCAACTCCTACTGATGATTTTATGTGCAACAACTCCTCTGTGGATATGATTCCTGAGTTTTTCATACTTTCTGTATTCTTTCAGCTTGTTGTTACTCTTGTTGTAGCCTGTAGTTTGTTGTTTTGAAAATCAAAATGTATGAGTTAAGGGATTTGATGTATGGATCTGGTTACCACATCTGCCTGTATGTTTGCAGATCTACCAGAGGAGACTCACGGGAGCTGTATGCTGATGGAGGCAGCCTCAGGTCACAGATATGTTTTTTACGAGCCTTGTCTGACAGATTCTCCTCATCTGTACGCCTCTCACTGTACACAATGCCAAGACTAAATGATTTATGGTACTTCTGCTTTACTTTTGCTTTGTGTGTGTTTGTCTGCTGCTCATGACTAGGGTCACCTTTTTAAAAGTCCAGTGTGCAGGATTTAGAGGCATCTAGTGGTGTGGTCGCTGATTGCAACCCCCTCCACTCCACTATACACCAATGGAAACAGAGTTATGAATATTATATTCTGTAAATACAGCCCCCAAATCTTACACACTGGACCTTTAAATAAAAATGAATTGTATGATTTTCTGCTGCTTCAGGAAACATCGTAAAAATGTGTTTCATTACAAAGGGCTGAAATCACAATGTCAATCAACAGCACAGCCACCAGGTCCTGCCAGAGTGATTTTAGATTTACTTTGTGACCGTTTCCCAATTCTTCACTGAGAATATATGTTTGAAGTTTCTTGTCTGTTAAATTAATAAGAGTTATGTTAACATAATGTGGGCATAGCTGTCTGGCTTACGCATTAATCGTGTCACACCGAGTGATTCCAGTTTATGTACGTCATTACAGAGCTCAGAGGGCATTGTGAAATTTCCGAGGGCACCCTGAACGCATCATACTGTAGCGTGGCGAGGGCGGGCCGTGTGACGTAGAGCCGAGGCTCTGGCTGTTTATTGTTCCTTCCTCAGCACCGACAGAGAAAATCAGGCTAACAAGCTGTCAGCTACCCCCTTTTTCACACGGTTCACGGTTGGTTTAACGAAGGTGTAACGGTCGAGACAGCTGATTCTGCACAAACCAGGGGCCATGGCGTACGCGTACCTCTTCAAATACATCATCATCGGAGACACGGGTAAGCTGCGGCGGGCGAGTGCCACCTCAGACTGCTGCTTTAGCATCCAGCTAGCTCTTTAGCCTTTAGCTTAGCGCTGTATTTCCGCAGTGTTGGATGGTCCAATGACGTGGTAAAAGCGGAGAAGCGAGGGGTGGGATGACAGCTCCTATTTTTACGCTATTAATACGTTTGGATAATATTCATAACACACTGACAGTAACAGAAACGTATACACAGACACCACAACACCAGCTTCTCCTGTAGTACGTTTGACGGAGCGGTTGTTAAAAGGTGTCGGGCCTTTTGTCCGTTTGCGTCGAGGGTGGGGGTGTTAGCCACAGACTGCTAACTAAGCTAATTGCACAGCTAGCATTATCTGTTGCATCAAACGTGTGGCAAACAGCTGTCACGGCGGCAAACGAGCGGTTTGGTTAGATTGTGTCACATTAAACAGGTGACGATAACATCCACGAATTGTTTTGAGAACGTCAAACAATACGTTAGCTTAGCTTCTCCTCACACAAGGCCAGGACGTCAGACTGTAGCCTCTAATGTTTCTAAAATGGCGTAGAGCTCTTGTTATTTCTCATCAAATATCTGCTGAACGAATTTCACTCGTTTGTGTTTCCGACATTCCGACAAAAACAACAACAAAAACAACAAATAGACAGTGTGTTTTCCATCGTCTGGCCTCCTGTGTGTGAAACCAGCCGTTAATGTTGTCATCTGTTTACTGTTAGCTGACTGTCGTGATGATGATGATGATGAGGGGGGGCCTGCACAGTTAGCTTGCAGTATGGCAGCAGGTGCATTTGCAATACTGCTATAGTATAATGATGGAGCACCAGACAGGCAGACAGACAGACAGGCAGACAGACAGGCACGGTTAACAGCCATCATCTGAAGTAAAGTGGGAAATGTGTTTATTCAGTACACTAAAGCCAAAGACAGGGTAAAGACCCTAACAGGTGTCTCAGTCACCACTTTTCCTTTCATGGATTCATTTGTTTACATTGTCAGTATATTAGTATTTAGCATAGTATGTTATAACCACAGTGGAAGTCATTAAAACATATTGAGAAAGATATATCATGTGTCCGTTTATTTGAGATGACCCCAGCACTGGGCTGCAGGTCTACGACAGTGTTGTTGCGAAACAGGTTCATGTTGTTGTTTGTCTCTCGTAGCAGGTGATGAACAGATCTGCAGCCAACGTCCTGGTTTGATTACATGTGTACCTATGCCAGAATTACTCTGCATGACCCCCCCCCCTCGTCCCCAGTGAACACATCTAAAGCAGTTCATTTCTCTCAGGGCTCAGTACAAATGATTGTACTTGAACTAATAAACATCTTTTGATAATATAACCTGGTGAACATGCTGAAATGTCACCATGGAAGTAGTGGAAGAATAAATGACACACTGTGACATGTTGAGGTGGTCAGTGTGTGACCAGCGGCATTACATCTGCTCCTAAATGTCAGAACCTTTCACGCATTTACTGAAGCCTCTCCACCAGCAACGACACCACATAGGTCCTCTACACGGTGCAGATATAAACACATACGTCCACACGATAGGTTGAATGCAAGAAGACACAGAAATGTGCACCTTTGACAGAACACAGAACTTGAGCAGTGCAGGTGACAGTGATTTTTTTTGATGTTGATGAAGGATGTTGAATTAGCCCAACGCGAAGCGGCTCTCCCGTTCGTTGTTCCCGATGTAAATCTATCTTGAAAGGTTTGTTTTTAAGTTTGGAGGTGGCGTGATGATGACAGGTATAAATCTCTGTACAAACACGCGTTCACAATCAGAATCGCTTAAATTTGCCAGGTGTGTGTACACATACGAGGAATCTGACACCGGTTTCATGTCACTCTCCATGTACATACACAGCTATAGATGCAGGCGCAGTGAAAAACTTACTCTGAATGTGTTTTTATTGTGCACAGAGGAGGCCATTTCTGATATCACCTTCCTGAATCCTACACTGCATCGTCTGACTGTACCCTGACTCACATTGGACCATCAGTGTACACTGAGATATAACCGAAGAGTCATTTTTCAGCAGTCTTTTCAGTCAGATTTGAGATCAGAGTGTCATTTCTTCTCTGTGGGCAATAAACAGTCCGAGTCTCAGCAAATTAAAAGACCTTTCATGTTGTATTAATAGAAACATCAATTCCTGTGTCCACATTTCGATGAAGGTTACCTCGTCTGGCTTTCAGTCCCCGAAGCTGCAGACCTGCAGATGTCTGAAGCAACAGTCACTTTTGTTGGAGGATGTTTGCTGATAGTTGATCATGTGATTTCTGTCAACAGGGAGATCAACAGTCGTCCGGTTGCACATGTTATAGAAAGACACAGATAAATATTAGGGCAGGAAACTGGCCTATGGAGTGTACATATGTCTATTATTATATCATAATATGACTGTTTATGGAGCGAGCTGCCGTTGATGAATTGTGCTCGGGGATATTAGATGTGTAATCGTTTGCTGAGGGTAATTGAATCCTGAATGAGCAGTCAGTCCGGTCCTGTTGAAGCTGCAGGATGTGAGAGTTTTAGCTTCAGATATTCAAAAATCTACATATTTACTGAAGTTAGCATGCTAACCAGCCAGATCACTTTGTGGTCGTCCAATAGGAAGTCGGCTCGAACTCAACAAGCATAAAGTACAACCATGCGTTCCAACAATCACCACCCTCTCCGCACGGTTCTTCTGACCCTGCCTGAACACACACGAGTCTTGGAGTCAGAGTCTTGGTCGGAGCTGCCGTAAATCACCTCGGTGCTGTATTCCCTGTCATCAAACTGGCCTCCATCGATCTCTGAGAGGTAGCGTTTAGACCCGGTCCGGCCGTGTTCACTGGGATTATCTGTGTTCAGGATATGATGTAGTCTGGCCATTGTTGCCTCTCACCGAACTTGTTCACAAATCTCTGAATTTAGAGTTCCCTCGCTCCTCAGCACACGTTCTCCCGTCACAGTCCTAGTCAGAACAAATTATGACCTCTGGCCAGATCTCTGACCTTATTAATACTAATATCGACCTGCTATCCACTTTTATGAGGACAGGAGCCACAAATGAAATAGACCTGGTCACATTAGTTGGCCTCTTCCCACCTCTGGCTTTAGAGGTGTGACTGCACGTTTTCTAACATTTTCTACATAATCTAACCTGTCAGGTCTTATCTCGACCTCCTGCAGGCTGCTAGAGATTCACTCTGTTACTTTGTACAGCCAGGTGTTATCAGTCCTCATTCATGCCTACAGTAGTCCGACATGTCTCAGCTGGGTGTGTCTGTTTGAACCCTTTTAACTGCCGTGCTGAGCTCTGATACACCAAAGCAAATAATAGTCTATCCCCAATTCATGAGAGCAGGAAAACCTCAGTCTCCATGCCGTGTAGCTGTATGGCACCATGTTCAGCACAAATAATGATTTGTTTTCATGTCTCTATTTTAAAGGCTTTCCTTTCAGGTCACAGTCCAACTCAGACCTGCAAAATACCAGCTGTCAGACACACACTGGGCTCATCTGTGATTGGCTGCACACAGTAGACCATGTGATTTCCGTTAGTTAGTTGTCCAACAGGACTAAATTCCATCGTCCACTTCAGATGAGCGCAAAGTATCATGACTGCACCCAGAGAATGAGGAAGATGATCTGTTTTAATTTGCTGTAGATTCATATTCAGGTTTGTTTTTGTGTCTGACAGTTTGAGTTTACCTCTCGAGGTACGCCTCAGGTGTTCTACGGGTGAGTCTGTGTCACAATCCAAAACATTCCCTCTCATAATCCCTGATTTATAAAACAGGAGGAGCCTTATTTAAATGTGAAATGAGTTAAAAGTCAGACTGACTGAGGCCTCCGGGTGGTTCAAGAACATATAATCAAAATATCATCAAATTTAAGGTAGGATCATTTTATTGTGTGTCGTTCCTTCTCTCTCTCTGACTGTCAAATAAAAAATAATTCTTGAATTAACTTTAAATTCAACCTATTTTGTTGGAGCTGTGCGATAACTTTCCTCTGATGATGAGGCCTTAGCTGTGAGTGCATTGATCAAACCGCCCAGGCCAATAAAAAAAAAAGTGTGTGAGTTCTGTTTTAGGTCGGACTTTCTCGTCGGCCCGTGGCCTCCAGCCAGCCCGTCCACGGATCTGGTTGGCAGAGAGACAGGCCAACTCTCAAAGAAAATTATAGTGCTTGTTCAAACCTCCCAAAAATAGACTGTTCTGTGGAACACAGCCTGCAGGTCTGCACTTTTTAAAGGGGTCTGACCCCCTTCTCCAAATTTTGAGGTGCATTGTGGACCATGAACAGGGAGAAGCACAGATATCTCTGAATTCAGATGAATTCAATGATGAAAGCAATACGTCACTTAAACTGAGCGGACCCTGCACACAGTCACATCCTGGGTCAGTTGTAAAGTGCCTCAAATCCTGCGGTGGTGATGGAGTTCAGTGGTACTTCTTATATCTTTGGCTATTGTCTGCTTATATAGTGTTTCACCTCCACAGACTGTTGTCAAGATTAACACGTGGAAGAGCTGCAACAACTGATTATTCACAATCCATCTGTAGCTCATAAAACTTGAAAATGTGGTCCTGCCCAGCTGGTATTCTGACTAATGTTTTAAAGAATAGTTTTGGGGTGAGACAGGAGGAAGAAATGCCACAAATGTCCCGCTGAACTGAAACCAGGAACACTGAGTACGTGGTGAATGACGTAGCCCACAGGAAGCCTCAGATTAATGTATTTTAGGGCGCCACCGTTGACTGCAGGGATGGATGTCGTTTGGCAGCTCCGGCGTAGAGGCTGGAGATCGATGGCCATGCTTGGAGGCACCTCAGTAGTAGTTAACCGTAGGAGGACGGTTCGTCTGGGCAGACTTCCTGTCAGATTCCTCAGCAGGGATTGCAGCACGATCTGCTGACCTTGCTCAGCTTCCTGTTACTGCTGTAAGTGAGCAGAGCGGCATCTCACTGGGACATTAGTTAAAGCCAAAGACGCTGGAGTAACAACACCTGCAAAACCCACCAAAATCAGGCTTGTATTGATGCCTCAGTCCGTCTGTCTGACTGCATCACTGTAGCGGCACCATCTGATGCAGCCAGGATTCGTTCTTCTGTTGCCTGTGTTGTTACTGATCTATTTATTTATACAGATGGCAGTGTCGGGCCGTCGCTGGGTCAGTCCACCATTTCAGACTCGACAACGGTCGCCATGAAGTTTGGTACAGACATTCAAGGTCCCTGAGGGTGAATCCTTCATGACCGACCTGCTGACAGTCCCATCGGCATGCCGACATGCTGAACTAAGATGGTGACCTGCTACCTTTTTAGCTCGAATCTCCATTGTGCCTAAATACATGCGTTCAGGCAGCATTGAGTGTAGGTCACCTGCCGAAAATCTCAGCACGAGCGCCGCAGTTCCTCACCTAAACAGAAGAGACAGCACGTAGCACGTTTCATCAAGCGTGGTTAGAACACGTCATGTGTAGACAGTCTTCAGTCTTGTTTAAACCAAGCACTGCTGCTGGTCTCTTTAGTGCTAAACTGTGATAATACTTCAGTTGAACCGTCTTTCAAAGATCAGCCTGCATGTTCTCCGAAAACCAACGCCTCTTCACCTCTTCAGTTGTTGACATTGTCGAAGCTTTCATAGTTAGCGTGTAGATATCTTTTTCTTGTGGTAGACTGGAAGGAAGCCGAATGTTTGCCAGAGCTTATCTCACATCCAGCGAATCAGTCCGGTGTTTGCTCAGCACGACGAGCTAAATGAACCCACCTGTCAATCATCCGGGGCAAACTTCTAGTTTTCTGATAGCCCAGTCAAATTACCTGTGCGTGCGTGATAAGAGCTCTTGGTAGATGTTGAAATAAAGTCTTGATCTGTGACATATTTCTAATTATGTGATCGTAGCCACTCTCTCAGGGTTTGATTGTCACGCTGCAGTCTCGTAGCTAAGGACAGGAAGCTGGAATAGTCTGTTAATCGTGCTAATTTTACAAATGAGAGAAATCTGCTCAACGGAAGCTTACTTGCTTAATGTGTTCGCCGTTGAGCCTTTCTCGCGGAGGAGTGTGTTTATGTGTTTGACAGAGGTGACAATGACATGATTGCTACATCTCCCTATAGCTGCCCTCCTCGTGATCCCTCCATCTCTTATCATCACCATCATCACACAGTCCCTGCCCAGCAACACAGCTGCCTGGTAATGGTAACCCTTGGAAACCACAAAGGAGAGAGACCACGTCCCTCCATCACCTCCTTGAATATCCGTCAGCTTCTCTATCTGGCTACCTCATTAGCATCATTCCCTTCTCTTTTCTTCTCGTTTCACCCAACCCCTCCTCCCTCCCCGTCCTCCTATCCATGGCTCGCTGACACCAGGACTTCTCTCTCCCACACAAGCGTACTTAAACACACTCCCTAACCTCAAACCTCTGAATGCTCAGCATAGAGCCAAGTCTGCATACTACGCACTGAACAATCGTTTTCATAACCTTTTCTTAAAAGCTGCATGTTTACTGTCATAAAGACACTTTTATGTTAGCACGAGGTGAAGATGATTCATTTCACCTTCTTGTTTCAAATCGACATTGAAACATTATTTCTAAAGCAACCTCAGTCGGGTCCATTACAGGTGAAGTCAGGAGCAGTCAGCAGTCAGCGTTGGGTGATAAATACACCTGAAAGTAATATAAAGCTTCAGATGTCAGTTATATCAGAAGTCACAGTCATATTGGTACAAACAGTCCTCTTGTTTATCTCCCTGCGACTAATTATTGATTTAATATATCAGCTGTTTTTAATTGAACCCTTCCGTCTATAAAAAAAAATGAAAATCAAACTTAAAAATCATAACAGCTGCATGCAGATTCATTTTCTGTTTACTGGCCAGAGACTCTGTAATTGTCTCTCTGTGACCCACACACAAACACACAGTTTGTTATAAAGCAGGGGTCTCCAACCCGTGGTCCACAACCCCCCGGGTGTCATCATAGGTACTGCAGGAGGTCTGTGATAGCAATTGAACAGCGCAGGCATTTTCACTCTGTTTATCAATCATAAACCCAGAGGCTAATAACCCGGTATATAAATATGTTAATAAGGTGAAATAAAAGTCCAAATATTATACGCCACGCTTTTAAAAAAGGCTTGTTTCCCGTTTCAAGGAGCCCTCGGGCTGAAAAAGGTTGAAGACCCCTGATATAAAATGACTTTGGAAGATATCCACTTAATGTGGCTTCAGTTTAAACTGCTCAGTCCTCATATTGTCTTTGATCAGCGGCTGTTATTTATTCATACAGTATATTTCTGTAAGCTCCGACAGTTTGTGCAATCAAAAGTGTAACGTCGGATAGTAATTAGAATAAGAAGGGATTTTCTCACCGTCAATACAGACAGGAAAAATAATTACACAAACTAATTAGCACCAGCTTCAATCCAAATATGGTCACTAGAGTATTTCATTAAGACGGAGTTAAAGGTGGAGGTCATGGTGGAGCTGCTGCTCTGTCTAACCTGGCTTCCAATTTCATGTCTTGACATAAACATTTCGTGAGTTTTGATTTGATTAAATTTGCCTGTCATCGTCATGTGCCTGATCCGCCGCACTGTGTTTGCTACTAAAACTAATACGAGCCGGAGTCTGAAAGAAATGATTGACACCTCTGTGACATGACTAGTCCGTGTGATCTGAGTGTTTGCGCGGCACCGAAGCGATGCAGTATGTGGATAGTGTTAATAATGAGCAGATTCACGGGAGAAACAACAGTGGCGTCACACATACAAAGGAGCCAGCTGGTCAGCTCGCTCGCTAACAGTTGGCTCAGGTTAACTGCAGCGAGTTTGGAGAAAGAATAGTGCGAGCTCCCCGCTGAGGTTGTTTGACCTGCGCGATGACTCCAGCATTCCCATATTAAATCTGAATGAATTATGTGTATTAGACATTAATTACCAGTTGTACGTTTTGTAGCTTCCTGCAGAGCGTCGTCGCCTGCAAACGGCAGCGCTGTGTGTGTGCGCGCTGTGTGGGAGTTCAGAGCGAGGAAAAGATTTCCCAACGATGTCTGCGTGTGTCTGATGTTTTATTCTGAGCATGTGAGCCTTTTGAATATGAATCTGGAGTGTGTTCGTGCTCTTTAATGTTGTGTGTCTTTCATTTTCAGGTGTGGGCAAATCATGTCTATTACTACAGTTCACAGACAAGAGGTTTCAGCCAGTTCACGACCTCACTATCGGTAAGAGCGCCTGCCCTCTACACACGCGGCACTAAAGCAGCGTCAGCCACTAGAAATCTATTCACTCACATGGATGAGATTGTAATTCAGCGTTTGCTAATTACACACAGGTCGTGCTAAATTGATACAGCTGCTGCTAACAGGCTAAAAACGATGGAGATGATTAGAAGAAGTCAGCTGCTGTGGGTTGTCTATGTTCTAGCTACAAGTTGCTCATCACGAACCATTGGTTTGAGCAAAATTGAGCTCAGCACATCCCCAACAGATCAGATAGATCCAATCATTTAACTCTTCTGGAAAATACATCCATCACTACGGCTGATCTTAAACTAGGAAGGCCGGACTGATCGTAAAAAGCTTTTCTGGATCTATTGTGATGTCTAAATAAAAAACACCAAAGATATATTTGAGGTGATTCTTTCAGGAGCTTTAACACCTTTCTCACACACACACACACACACACGCATCTGAAACAACCTTTGGCTTGTGTGAAAGCTGTCAAACAACTGGAATGAGACCAGCCGGTAAGGAGGGCTCTCAGTCCGCCTCCAAGCGGACTCTGGTGCACTTCATTTGTGGTGTGAAAGTGAAATAGACCAACCGCAGTACTCGCCGTGTGAGAGTACATGTGAGGTTCAATAGCAGAGATAAGATAAAGTAAACTTTAATGATCCCACAGGGGGGAAATTCACCTACCGCAGCAGCTCGCGCACACAAGCTGGATAGGGAATGACTCACAAATGTATAGTAAGAGCTCCTGTTAAAGTCACCTGCTGATCGGCGTCAGTGACGTGGTGTCCATATTCACGAAAGATCATTTTGAAAACATGCAAACATTTTACTAGTACAAAAAAATCCTCCTTCTCATCCTGTTGGTTCTTCACAGTTTATGACGTATTCTCGTAATCGCTTCATTTACGAGCTCTTTATGACAGCTGAGAAAATCATTTAGCGTGCGTGGTTCACTAATAAGCAGCATGACTTCTTGATGGGAGTCGTTATCTGATTGTACCTCATCACATTCCTGTGTGTGTGTGTCTGTGTCCAGGTGTGGAGTTCGGAGCAAGGATGATCACTATAGATGGCAAACAGATCAAACTGCAGATCTGGGATACGGTAATATATTTATTGTGTATGTTCTTTTTAAAGGATGCTTTGCTCTGGCGCAGCATGTCCGTGACTCACCTGAACAAATCTGAGGTGAATGATCTTATTGATGAATGTATGGAAGACCTGTACTGACCCTTTGTTAAAAAACACTGTATATAATTACATGCTCTGCTGAACAAGGCATGTGGAATGAATGAATGAATGAATGAAGCCCTGTTTCTATTATATTAGATCTATTTACATTTTTTTAAAAGAATTTTCTTTGATAAATAACATCATTGTGATTCATTATTATTATTATTATTATTTGTCTAGAAATTCTCTCTCTTTTATGAAGCCTCCTTTCTTATACAGATCAAATAAAAGCAGCTATGAGGAATATGAGCAGTATCATTCAGGCTGAATTCGGCATGTCGTAAACTTTAACTCCGGCCTGGGCAAACTGTTCCACAAAGGGCCGGTGTGGCTGCAGGTTTTCTTTCCAACCAAGCAGCAGCACGCCAGACTTGACTCCCTTTAATCAACTGATGTCAGTCTTCTGCGAGTTGATTGGTCAAACTGTGTGCTCTTGGTTGGTTGGAACAAAAACCTGCAGCCACACCGGCCTGCTTTAACTTGTCTGTTGATCATCAGTCCTGAAAGCAGCTTGTTGGGCTGCCGTGGTAAAGTGAATCTGTTCAGACAGTTTCCTACTACCTGCCGACACTTGAACGCACCTCATTGCTCAAGACCTCAAGTGTGTGTGTGTTTGGGCAGGCCTGGGTCAGTGGCTTATTATGGTTTCCCGTGCATGCAGTCGAGCAGTTGACCAGCAGGTGGAGTCGGCGCTCCATGTAAAGACATGACCATGAGCGGAGACTCACAGCGGTCACAGCCGTGCCTCTCAGAACTCGCGCTGCAGGTTTTCCATCCGTTAATCATCCTCACCTGCTGCTCCAGGTGCTCCACACTCCCCGATAGGACAGTCAAAATGAGAACCAGCAGGACTCACTGGTGCTCACTGGACTTGTAACAACACACCACCGTCACCAAGTGACTGGAGCCACCAGTCGGATCATTGTGTAGGCTGCACATATGAATAAGTGTGTGTTTCTGCACACAAGAATGTAGGCCAGATGGCAGACAGACACAGCCTTCCCTCTCTTTCACCCTTATTTATCATTTATTCACTAATAGCATTACCGACTGGTTGACTGCTCCCTGAATGACTGACCGACTGTTCTAGAGGCCATCTAAGTGGCTGCTGGGCTCACTGACAGACTGACCATCCGGACAGGTTTCTTGCTGACCAACTCAGCGGTTGGCTAGCTTGGTGACTGCCTGATTCTCTGACTCAGTGGGCGACCTCTTCATTGACCGGGCAGCCTGAGTTCCTGGGTGACAAACTGGCTGCCTGGTCCTCTGACTTGCTGAATGATTCACCGACTGACTGTCTGGTTCCTCAGATGAGGTCAGAGCTGGGCTGCAGCTGCCGGGATAGAGTGCTGTTTTGTTTTCTCCTCCGGCCTGGACGAAACACAGACAACATTGTTACTGTACATGGGACGGAGACAGAGGATGAATAGACGTGGCAGGGGGGGGTTGTAAGAGCGCTGGATGGTGAAAGGAGTGATGGAAAGAGGGGCGGCTCAGAGATTCATGGAGAAAGAATGAAAAGATGAGTGATGCAAGGAGGAGACGGTGGAGGTGAGACAGTGAGGGCTAATAATTGACACAGGTGGACTAAAGCGACTATTTATATGACATTCTGATGATGACGCGACCTTCCGCGTTGTCCATAAACTGGGAGGTTTGACACACAAGCAGAGACAGAAAGGGATTGTGACAGATAGATGGAGGAAGAAAGAGAGAACTCCATTGTATCCCGTTACAGGCTCTGCTCTGTCCTGTTCTTACCCTCGCTGACTGAAAACCGGGAGCCAGACTCGACGAGAGAATCAGGAGCTGCACAAGGCTAGACTGCATAAATGAGACCCGTAGATAACGAGGAGTGGCGGGAGGATGACCTGCAGGACTGAAAGATGAGGCCTGTGAGGCCCGAGTCAAAGTCCAGCAGGATCAGGATGAGCAGTCATCGTCCGTGTTCACTTCAATTATTCAAATTTCAATTTCTGTTTATTAATATATGTATGTGTTTCTGTAGGCTGGCCAGGAGTCGTTCCGGTCCATCACCAGGTCTTACTACAGAGGAGCAGCGGGAGCTCTGCTAGTCTATGACATCACAAGGTAACCGCCAATCAGACGGAGCTCGACACACTTTGTGGGCCTACTGCCTTCCGGAACTCTGTGGAGTGATCACACTGTGTCCCGAGTAAAACTTAAAAATACCTCTAGTTAGTATGATGTTTGCAGGAGTCGCAATCAGTGCAGTGTCTTTGTCGAGTCTAATATGAGTCCAAGACCAGTTAAGATCAAGCTCAAACAGGTTTGAGACTGGAAAAAAATCCTCTTCATCCTGTTTTTGTCACTCTGTAGAGACAGTATATCATCTGTTTCAAGGTGAACTATTATTTGCAGTGATCGCTAGGTAAGTGCAGTGTAACATCACTGTATGGCCTAATTAGGCCGTAGTATAACAATTTCACTTGATATCATCTCAAACGCTCCCCAAAGATAAAAGAGTATGTAAACTCCACCCTGAGACGGCTGTTGTACTGTATCTGTGAGGATCAGACAGCGATGTCGTGCAGTGTAACCACACAGTAGGATCACATCCGTTTACGTTCAGTTCAGCCTTTTCTCTCGATATTCACATCAAGCCGAAGTGCAACTTCACATTTCACACGTGTTCACTTTTATGTGCATTTCCTGTCATTACACAGACTCGCTCGCCAAGCTATTTAAACTCACACACACACACACACATCCATCTCTCCACTGTCTAATGTGTGAACAGCCGAAATAAAAATAAAGTGTGCTTCCAAGCTTCTCCTGAACCACCAGTACGGCGCGTAAGAGCTAACAGGCTTCTGTAAACAGATGTCACTGTTCCCTCTCGAGTCGGGACTCGAGTCCAAGACTGAAGGGCTGGCGTACAGTGCTGTTTGGAGCACAGTAACCGTAGTTCGGTAATCACAGAGGACAGAGGAGACGGACCGTGAAGGATTCACAAAACCAGCCCGTTAGCGGCTAACTGACGTAGTCACACTGCAGGAGGAGTAAAGATTACTTGTGCATCTTGTTGAAAAGGTGTAAATCCACCTCTGTACGTGGACTGCATCCTGGATGCGTTCACACTTTGACACTGGGTAGCTATCTGATGCATGAAATGACTGCATGTAAATGAGCTCTTAGCAGCTTCTCTTCTCTTCCCAGCAGGTCAGCCTCTCCATCCTCTCAACACAAAATTTATTGACTACTACCGGCCAGATTGACATGAAATTTGTTATTGATCTTCACGGTCCCCAGAGGTTGATGGTTAATGATTTTCATGACCGTGTGACCTTTTATCCAGCGATGCTATGAGGTCAAAAATTCGCCCTGCACCAACCTGCTATACATCAACAGACGAATGCCCTGATGACAATCCATTTTGGGGGGGGTTCTCAGTTGACTAGTTAATTTTTAAGAAATATTGTGGATATTATAACTCATGTTTGAATACTAAAGGCCAGCGCTAGTAAGTTTTTACACTGTAATGCTTGCGCATGGTGCTTTGTATCTGATTCATGAGACTATAACTGGATCCTGTGCTCGTTTTTTAACAGAAGGGACACCTTCAACCACTTGACGACCTGGTTAGAGGACGCTCGCCAACATTCCAACTCCAATATGGTCATCATGCTTATTGGCAACAAGAGGTACGGTGCCTTTCTGTGGCAAGATACATCACACATCCTGTCCTCCACTGGTCTTAGACCATCTGTCTTTCAAGATGGTCCAAGACTGAACCCATCGGCAGTGTTAGCCTGTGTTAATTTAGGACGATTTGAAAGAGGAAGCCAGAGCTGCAACAATGCTACGTTACTGGTTACGTAACATAGCATTGTGTAAGATAAAGTTATGTAAAAACAGTGCTGATCATAGTGTTGCAGGCGCCTTGGAACAGATTCTTCTATGGTAAATACTCTTTGAAATCTGAATGAGGAAGTTCATTCTGTAACAAACCTCAGCTTGTTAGTGACAACACTGATGCTGCTTGCCGCGCCTGAGGTTACATTACAGCGTTATGCAAGACAAATGTTTTTGTTGATAAGATTACAAAAACCTTGAAACTAATTTGACTTTATATGAAACCTATTGAATCCGGCAGATGGACTCCCGTTGATCAATGTGTAAGATGAACTTTGAGGTAAACAGTTTGTTCCTGATTAAAAAGACATTATGTCGGGTCCTTGCTGCGGAATCCCAGGGTTCGAATCCGGCCTGTGGCCCTTTCCCACATGTCATTCCCCATCTCTCTCTCTCTCCCCACATTCCCGTCACTCTTCAGCTGTCTCTGTCAAAATAAAGATTATAAAGACCCAAAAAATATCTTTAGAAAAAAGGCATTATGTCAATGCATTAATGTTTGTGTGTGTGTTTGTTTTAGTGACCTGGAGTCAAGGAGAGAGGTGAAGAAAGAGGAAGGTGAAGCATTTGCCAGAGAACACGGCCTCATATTCATGGAGACCTCAGCCAAGACTGCCTCTAATGTAGAGGAGGTAATAACACACACACACACACACACACACACACCGTACATCAGATAAACTCGTGCACACACTCATTTCAACCTTGATACCTCGATTGTGGCTCCACGTGAAGGTTGTTTGTTGAAAGTTGACTTTGAAGAAGCTGCTAACAGCCGTTTCCTCACATATAAATCTTTTCTTGTAAGAGAGCCACACTAGAATTTCACACATGTCAGCTGCTGTTTCACAGATATCAGCGCTGCCTGTCGACGTCTGCAGCTGACGTTTGGAACAGAGTAAAAGCAGGATGTGTTCACTGCCACCGAGCTTTTAGCAGGCAGGGTTAGACCTATATATCAGCTTCTATACAGTATAGAGTATTACTGTTTGACTTTTATTACCTAAATGTAGTAACGGGAAGACCAGGCAATTTTATTCATAGCACTAATGTGCTTTAGAGTCAAATGCATGTAGCATCAAGGAACGCACACATACATCAATAAAGGAAATGTAGCAGTAACGTGGTGAAAAATGACAATAACTGTAACGCTGTGGCCGTCACAGCTGAGAGCAGGGGTGGCCTGAAGCTTTGACCCTCCTGAGTCCAGCAGCAAACCTGAGCTCTCTATACATTTTTGACTAGCCAACCAAAAAAAGTCTGCAATTACATGATTCATCACATTTTTAATTTAAACATTTAATTATTCATTTAACCATTCGGTCATATTTTCTATAAATGTCCTCGCATGCTTTTCTAAATGCTGCGTGAAAGCTCTTAGCACCCTGCTGGTTGAAAAGTCCTCTTCCTTTTTCTTTTTGATTTGAAATAAAGCGTCTCTTTATGGATGGAAATCAGCCGGTCCATCACTTTGTTCCAGTCTGAAATGATAAGATGGACTACATGAAATATGGACATGGACATTTATTTATTATGGTCCTGACCTGATGAGTCCTACTGGTTCACTCAGTTTTCCTCTGGTGCCACCATCAAGTTGATTTCAAAGCATCCAGTACTGATTAGCAAAGGCTAACACACTAAATTAAAGGACCGATGTGTGGAATAGATCTATAGCAATCGTTTTGTTTGACTGTTTGAATCCTGACAGCAGACTGACGCAGTCAGAAGTTTCGTCTGTAGAAATAAAGTCTCATTCTTTATATCTCATTAAGGTGACAAAAACATAAAGATTTTTAATTGGAGGTGATTGTATACTAATGAAAAAATTGCATATTAGTTTCTATTTCTGCCATATTGTGTAAAAAGAGCCCTTAAATCACACACTGGACTTTTTAATATGCCGCACATTATACTTAGTAACGTCAGCGTGTTGGCTTTCACTTTCAAAGCACTCGTCCAAAATGACACCAGGCTTCAAGAAAGTTCTTTAAGATTTTGATAAAGTTTTTAAACATTTATACAAAGCGTATTCTGCAATAGCCATTCAATGTCTGTACATTAAGTAATCTCCTCTCTATATATAGTGGTTTCTGTTGCTAGCGGCAGGGTCCGCCATTCCCACGCTGGATTCACAGGAAAGCAATTTAAAAAAACAAACATGCTGTGTAATCGTAGATGGGGGAACTGCAACTGACAAACCTCAAATTCCCAGAAACAATACTGAGGACATGAACCTGACGTCAGCAGCAACAACACACCATGATAACATCAGCCTGTAAATCTGATGAGTGTTTCTGGATGTGTAGCATGAATCTCACTGATGAACATGAGTCTTCTTTGTGCCCGCGCTCATGACGTCTAACCGCTCCCCTCCACCCGCCCACCCACAGTGTCCGATCACGCTCAAACCTCCGGTTGACTCGGCCGTTTATCTGCAGCGCCGTGCAGTCTAACCGTCCTGCCACGCATTAGCATCATGTAGCACAGTGAGCATGGTGAGCTCAGCGCCCCGCCCCTCGCGCAGACACACCCCGTAGTGTTGTTGAGTGTAATGAATGCATGCCGTTGTCCTCGGGGACCCCTTTCTCACTTATCCAATCACATAAATAATCCCATCCTACACTGCACAGCATGCCAGCCAGGGGCACTGCAGAGTGTGTGTGTGTGTGTGTGTGCGCGCGTGCGTGTGTTTGTTTACATTGATTTTTTTTTTTTTTCTCTCTCTCCCCTCCCTTGCCTGGCCTATATCATGCAAACACACACACACACACCCACACCACTGTCGAGTAGAGCTCTCTGTGGGGTTAAGATGAGGGGGGAGGTGTGTGTGTGCGTGTGTGTGTGTGTGTGCGTGTGTGTGTGTGTGGCATGATTAATTTGTCTCATTAGTGTCCTCTGAATCCTCCTGATACCGCTCCTCTCCTCCCTTCCCCTCATCTCTCCTCGCCTCTTCCCTCCTCATCCCTCGACGTCCATCATTTGCTCTTTACCCCCCCCCCCCATCCTCCTTCACCTCCACCCCCCCCTTCCCACTCTCTATCCATTTCTCCCTCCCCTCCTCCACTCTCCTCCACGTCTTCCTGCCCTGTTCCATTCATTTCTTCCTCCTCCCCTCCTCCTCCTCCTCCTCCCTCGGTTCCTTCCTCTTCCCCCCCTCCTCCCTCCTCTCCATCATCTCCCTTTCTCTCTCCAGCAGTATATCAACCAGTTATAGTTCATACATATTCATAACCTCCACCCTGCCTCCCCTCAGCGACATCCAGCAGCCAATCAGTGCGCTGGGTTTGTCGTCAGGGTCTGTGGGTGGACACCGGGTTGATGGGATGGTCCTTAGAGAGGGAGAGAGAGAGATTCCTGTAAGCATCCTCTCATCTCTTCTTTCCTTATCCTTCCCTCCTTGACATCCTTTCCTCATCTCTGTTCTCGTATCATTATTTTTAGTCTCGTCTGTCATTTTTTTCTTTAACTTTTTACTCATTTCTTTCCATTTTTTTCTGCTCTCCTCCTCTTTTCCCTTCTTTTCTCCTCCTCTGTGTCTTCTCTATCTCTCACTATTTTTCTGTGTTTCCTGTTGCCCAAAGGCAGAGCGAGTAGGATTTGCCGGTTCAAAGTTGGCCTCTCTTCCTCGGCTCAAACAAAACCAGAAGTTCCTCTTGGATGTGTACTTACGATCTGGCACCTGGTTGCTACGTTTCTGTAGCCCTGTGTGTTTTTATTGGCTCCTGGCTGCGCACCCAGAAATGTCCCCAACACACACAGTACCTCTGCACCATCACACACACTTCCAGTGGGTCATAACATACAGTATGTGATGACTCACAGGGATTATACATCATGATTCAGGGAAGTCCGACTCACTCTGCCTTTAAAAAAAAAAAAATTACCCCTCCTCAGTTTTCCATTTCCTCATTTTATCTACCATTTTTACAATCGACACAAATCTGAGCTCAGTATTTCCAACAAAGTCAAGAAAATGACGTGCAGAGAGATGTGAAGGAACAAGGGATGAAGTCATGTGTCGAGGGAAGGAAAGAGGATAGGAGTGAACAGGATGGAGCACCCCTGGGCTCCTCAGTCTATTTCAGACCGGGTGTCACATAAAAGTTCAGGACATATTTTCAGTTCTTTAACGACTCAGCTGAAGGAACACTTCTTTTTTGGACCTCGCAAAGTTGTGTGTGTGTTCGTACTGGCGTTTCAGATCTCTAGTTTATCCCACTTCTAGACCCTTGAGACAGAAACACTGAGAGACTGTCCCCGGAGAACAGTGCAGCCATAGGCTGAGGTCGCTCAGGGAGCTTAATTCCACTTTATAGTACCATCTTTGATCCCTGCAGTGCTGTCAGTAAGCTCTGTGTGTGTTTTCTGCTCAGATCTTGTTGTTGTAGCAACCGTTGACTAGAAGAAGGTTTGTGCTTCTTCCAACAAGTCTTCAGTCACATCAGCTAAACGTACGAAAGCAAAGGGCTCAGAGTACAGCATTTTGTTTTGCATTGATTTTGAAAAGATCTACAGGAATTCATGAAATAAAAAGAAACAATAAAGATTGCTCAACATTTCAGTGCTAGAGCAAGAAGGATTGGTAAGAAATGCTTTACTCACAAAATATCTTTGTCTCTGTCTATTGTCTAAATATCGCTATTACTGCGAGCCC
>CM024798.1:5293848-5513848 GCA_014281875.1 Nibea albiflora | reverse complement strand
GTGTCTATACACACATCTATACATGTTTTTAAAGAAGATGACGCAGCACGGCGATAGCAGGACGTGTTTCTACGTGTTGACTTCATGCTGTGCCTGCGTATGTGTGTGTGTATGCATGTGTGTGTATGTGTGTATAGGGATGATCTAGATATTCCAGTATGTCACTTTGTAAAGGTGTAGGAGACATTCAAGTCACTCTGTATTTTCTGTCCATAAAAACAAAAAAGTGCAAATTATGTTCTATTGTCCTCTCCCTGATTCTCTTCATGCTGTTTTGTTCTCTCTGTCTCTGTGTCCTTTTTTTGTTGACTTGCAGATGATTTGTATTTAATGAACACTACAAACTGGTTGTGGCTTATATATTAAAAAAAAAAAAAAAAAGTGTTTTAAATTGTGTGGGGAGAGAATAAAAGACCAAACTGTTGAGTGTGAACAATGGATCGTTTTTGGGACGAGAGAGAAACGTTTCAGGGGATGTTGAGAGCAGCGGCCGCCATTATGAAGTTAAGAAGTGAACAGAGGAAACTAGATGGAGACTTTTTTTTGTTGTTGACTATATTTATCAGCACATTTCTGTGTATATATGGCTCTTTAGGTTTCTGTAGCTTTTTTTTTTTTTTAGGCTGTTAAAGGCGAAGCTTGGCATGTTGTTGTTGCGGTCCACTTATTTCTTCCACCGGTGGGCTGAAGACACCGTCTTGGGATTTTTAAACAGCCTTTTAGCATTTTTAACTATTCTCATTTAAACCCAAAGGTACAGAGCCGCTCTGTTACATCAGGGTTGGTGGTGCCCTTTTCTTTTTAAATGACAAGTATGAATGATAACAGGCTGTTAACAGGACCGCGTAGAGGCATTCAAAGTCCCCGGCGGAGAAGCAGACTCCAACTGAAAATGTCAAGGCGTCTCCCCTTTTTTAAGCAAGCTAATATTTCCACCATGAATTAGCTGGCAGATATATAATGTATACAGCTTAGAGCTTGATCGATGACTGCTGCAATGTTTCTTTTTTTGGTTTGTTTTTTTGCTTTGAGATCCCCCCCCTCCTGATGTAACAGGCACCGTTTTACTGTTCTGATCATATTTTGCTACTTCAGTTACATATTGTTCACCGTCGCCTCCTTCTCTCTCCTTTCTCGGCCTGTGTAGTAACATTAGCTCTGTATCTATTTTTAATGCCAAATTATTGTTTACCTGTGTTTGTCGAAGAAAAAGAAAAAAAGAGAGAAAATAATCTCCTGTAATCTGTCCTGATATCAGCTGTCTGCCTTAACTCCAGCCGCCCCCGCCCCTCTCCGAGAGATTTGGACAGCTGCTAAAATAAATCAAACAGCCCCCTTATTTATCTGCAGATTGGCATTTTGACCACTAACCAGCCGGTTGACGACGCATTACTCATGCATAGACGCACACTTAGATATGTGGAATCGTAGAAAAAAAGAGGCCTGGTTTGAATTTGGTGTACGGATCCTGGCATTTGAAATGAATCCAAACCCACATTTCTGTTTTTTTCCCCCCCTTCTTCCCACCTCCCCCCCTCCATGTGCACACACACCCGGCCTGCATACAGTATATGCATGCATACACAGATGATGCATACATATATGTGTGTGTTTATCTAACCTAGCTGTTTCCTCTCCAGGCTAACTCTAGAACTGTGTAGGGAGTTTTTTTGGGTTTCACAGCAGCGCGAGTGAATCTGTGTTCTCTCTCTCTTCTCTTCTGTTTTTTTATTCCTAGATATATTCAGACAGTTATTAATCTTATTCTTGATGATGATGATTATTCTTTGTAAAGCAAATTTAGTGTGTGTGTGTATGAGTGTGTGTGTGCGTGCGTGTGTGCGTGTGTGTGGACCCAGAGGGGGGAGGATCAAGCCAAACCTGACGCATCTTATCTATCTCTATGAATTGATCTATCTTATCTATGTGGCGCTCCTCTCTCGCTCTTCCTGCCTCCTCCACCTCCTCCGCCGCCGCCTCCTCCTCCTCTTCCTCCTCCTCCTCCTCCTCCCCCTCAACGTTATTTGCTGTGTTTGTTCTTTGGAAAAAATAAAACTTAAAAAAAAGAAAAAATGAAAATGCTATCACAATAAACTATAATAAAACATTCTAAACTCTAAACATGTCATTTTGATGGTTATGTGGAGATGGAAAAATACAGTGTTTGAAAACAAACCCAAACCAAATTTTGTATCTTCTGTCTTGTTTTGCTCGCGCGGACCCGTGCTGACTGTATGTATGAATGAATCAATCATGGAGGCTCCACGTGCTGCTTTACTCCCGATTCCTCCATTAAAATGAGCACGGAGGGACTCTTCCCGCTCGACCTTCAGCAGTCATGGAGATTGTATTCCCCCGATGAAGGTCAGCGAGACTGAGAGCCCGCTTAATGAATGAAACATTTTTCAACTCATACACAGTCAGGGAAGGTTTGCATGTTCAGCGTATGTGCATGAGCCTTTTAGGAATTCTTACACCAGCAGAAATACCCCGGTTCAGTGTGTGTGTGTGTGTGTGTGTGTGTGTGTTAGCTCAGAGGCTACTATAAGTTCATTTGGCACAAACAGATGGTTTATAAATTCCAACTGAATGGTTAGCTTTCTTAATCAATAAATAATTGAACAATGCCTTGAAGATCGATAATGAGCCAAGGCGCTCTGGAAGCTCACCTGGTGGAGCACATGCACGCTGACATGGTTCGATCCCAACCAGAGAGCCTCTGCCACCGACCAGCTCTCTCTCTCTCTCTCTCTCCGGCTGTCTCTTACAAATAAAGCAGAAATGCCAAAGTAAAGACTGAAGCTCTCTCACCTTGGTGTCTCCTCCAGCATGACGTCTTAGTTCATCAGGAAAACAAACTTGAACCACTGTAGTTCCGGATGAGTCTGCCACGATAGCGCCTCTCGTGTGCTACGTGCTAACATGTTGGCTGAGTGGGGTCATGGGTTTTGCAGGTGTTGTGTATCATAAACAAAGGTATGAATTATTAAATAGATGCCGTTAGTTTTCACCTGGTGATGATGCTAAATGACACGTTAGAATCACCAAAGGGGGGGAACGAGTGTGTGCACCAACAGTCCCGACACTTTATCCAACAGTTAGACTCACAGAGCGACATTAGCATCCATGCAACGACACAACCTGCAGAGCATCTGAACCACAATTCATCTACTAACAACATAGTAACATTTATAACTGCAGACCTGATGGATTACTATAACCTTCAATAACAATGTTTGAGTGTTTATAACTGCAGATGATTCACTGACTTTTGCTGGAGGGCACGGAAGCCTGAGCAGTCACACATTCATACGTTTTATTTCCTCAGTTTTCTTGTGATAATTCATTTCAGTTCATTTTATTCGTTTTCTCAGAATCTTCAGATTTTTATGTTGTTATGTCAAAATAATAAATGTTATTGCATATGTCATCTCGAGAAAAATAACCTGTTATCTCAGGATAACAACAGTTGTTATTTTGACATAAATAAATATATCATAACATAAATAACTTCTCAAGAAAACAAGTTATCATGAGAAAACAGAAGAAATAAAATGTATGACTACATGGCCGCTTAGGGCTTCCATAGAAGAACAATAAATGGCAGCCTTAATTTTCAAAACCTGGCAACCCAAAAGTTTCTCTTATTATGGTTTAGAACTGATGGGATTTGTGTTATAAAATATGAGTTCATCATTTAATAATTGTTAACAAACAACATCAGCTGCAGCTAATAAACCCTTGGCGCCTCATTAGAATTATCTTGGCTAAATTGACCAATGGGACGCCTCAGCAGCTCCTCTGCACTAGTCCTTCACAATAATAACACTTAGCGCTTTGCTTTAATACCACCTGAAAGAACCGCTACATATTGTAAAAAGAAAGAAAGAAAATAGTTTTCACACGTTCCTCCAGCGGTTTCTAAGCATGCGGATCACTTTAGGTTTACGTGTCCAGGTTTTGAGGTGAGTTTTCTGAAACTGTCCACTGAAACTACAGACGTCACTGTCTTTATTGTTGTACGTGACAATTTTACCATTACATGAGTTCAGTGTTTACCTCCTTGTGAAGCTCTATTTCTTTTTCAACACTGAGTATTCTTGTTGTGCAGGAAATAACATGGCAGGAACTCCAGGATGGGGTTATTCATAAATTCAGACAATCGATGATCATAGAAGTAATATTGCTGTTAACCCCTGTAAGTTTTAATCCAAATGAATGATCACATGTCACACAGTCTCTACAGTGTGTTTACTTTCAATGTTATCAGATGAAGCGCCGCCAGATGCAAAGTGTTAGAACCACCAACGATTTACCCTGATGTAAAACTTACTGGCACGCCATAAAAGGAAGGAATCCATCCCTGTCAGCCTGGACGCTGCTGACTGCAGACCTCAGATCAGCACTGATGACAAAGAAAAATATACAGACAACAGCTGAAATGTAAGTATAAGTTTAAGCAGTACAGACTTAAACCGTGATGTGCTGGTAACGTCTAACATAAGATTTGAATGTATGTTTGAGTACATCACAAATCCTAAGGTGATAATCTCTTAGTGTGACTGTGGTGAGTTAACCTGGTCCGTACTGTATGGTGGCTTTGTTGTGTCCTACATCTACATCTACAGGAAAACCTCTACATTCAAAGAGAATTAAGAATTTAGAATTAAAAGATGAGAAAACTGAGGTTGGGAACTTGGAAGGAAAGCTTTGAAACTTGGTGCAAAGTGGGAAACAAATCTCACACGTTCATCAGCTCAGATGTGCGTTTGTCACGATGCTACAGTGGAGGGATATTTAGCCGTGCTCGTTGCATCACTCCCACTGTTCTGTTCTGTGAGCCTCACCTCAGCGCTTAGATTAGAATCTGAAGCGAGTACCCGACCACCCAGAGGAGGTAGACTTAAAGAAAGTCACATGACTCAAAAAAAGTCTGAAAAAATGTTCCGCTGCTAGTAAACATCCTGTATTCAAGTATACATGTGATCAGAAACTTTAAGTAACAAAAATGAAAGTACCAATTGTGCAGTGCAGTGTTATATTTCTATACATTGTTAATGTATTCACTTAAAATAGATATTTATTTCATATATAACTACTAACTACTACAGTTTATATATATTTCTCAAGTAAAGTACAAATACCTGTTGAGTAAAAGTACTTTACTACCAAAAGGAAATACCACATGTTGGATGGGTAGCGACCAGTCAGACTCATTATACGCTCCTCTCCTGGAAAAGTTTAATTTCTCCTCAGAGATGAGTTGAATAAGTTGATAAACAGGACAGTTAGTGTACATTAATAAATACACGAACACAAGACTAAACTGCTTCATGAATAAACATCAGAATTCGGCAACAATGCATTTAAAAGTAGGAGAAAATGTTTTCTGCCTTAACAAACTATCCTCCCACTGTGCTAGCAAACACAGCGTATCAAAGGTTATAATATGTCACACATATATAAAAATGTATGACAGGGAATAATAAGTTATCTGTCTGTGAGTAACTCTGCAGTAATGTGAACGTTCAACTTCCTAACCACTCTATGAAAACATAACTTTGGCTTTAATAAAAGCAGGCAGAATGTTCACGGTGATGGATTACCTGACGCAAAGACGTTTCAAGTCTCTGCATGTTGATACTCAAAACATGGTGAAATTAGCTGAAAGCAGGGGCCGTATGAAAGGAGGGAAATCTGTTCAGAAATCTCTGGCAGGCGGAAGAAATGTAAAATATAGATCATTGTGGTAAAAGCAGAAACAGTGGCGATGACTTCCATACAGAAGCTATAGAGTACACAGTAAATGCTATAGACCTTGCACATTAGGAAGTTAATGTGAAAAGTGTTATTTTCTTTCAAAGAAAGGAGGAAGTCAGTAAATAGGCAGTCTTTACTGTGTGTGTGTGCGTGGTGTGTGTATGTATGTGTGTGTGTGTTTAAAGGCCTCTCTCCTGAGGGCCAGATCCTTTTGATAAGCAAATAGCTGGTTGTGTCAGGGACATCCGCATTACTGCCGGTCCCTCATGTGCATCATCATTTCATCACGATAGGTCAGTCCACCGCACTGATAAAACACAAAGTCTGTACTTTTATACGTGCGGTGACTTTTAGGATGCTTTTTTAAACTCCTGTGGTTCTGTACCAGCTTTAAATTACTGTGGAGGCTACGGCGTATCCCATGTGGTTATCACCATAGAATTCCTGTTATGGAATATACAACATAATGATTTCCGAGTCTGTCTTAAATTTGAGGATAAACACTTGGTTTGTCTCAGACTGAAGACGTTAGCTTCAGCTGAACTGCACTAATTAAGCTTTATACTCCTTCAGCCCTCACGGACTCATGATAGACATGGACGTGGTTTATTCCACACATTCTTATTCCTGCCACCTACATTACCCATGATGCAACTCAACTTTCTTCATGTGAGACAGATTTTGGTGTGTTGTGCTAATTTAGCATTAAGCCACTAACCTCAAACGTCCACTTGAGGCTGGCTCCTGAAGTGAGTCAGTCTCCATAAGTCCCCATGTTCAAATGTCCAACTTCACAGCAGAAATAAACATGTTTACAGCCTGGTACAAAAAGCCTGGTTTTGGTCTCTATAGCTAATTTCCCCGTGAATTTATATACAACTGTCGATGGTGACAACCAGAGCTTCACAGCGACTCTTCAGGAACCCGTGTGGGTGACTCATGGTTACAACGTCCATTTTTATTTATAAAGTGTGGTCCCAGTCGATGCTGACTCAAATGACATCACTTGAGGCAGTTTCTCAGACCTTGCGGCACTTATGTTATAACCACAAAAAGTTTAACTTCTTTTTTCAACACGTGATGGTACTAGTTCCCCTTTAAAACAAGACTTACACAAAAAGTGCAAATACAAAACAATTCAAGTATGACAGATGTTGCTGTTTTTGTTGTGTGTGTGTGTAATAAAAATATTCTCATGTTTGGATAAAGAGTCTTATGTCTCAGGGGGTGGGAGCTCCCCAGAATAATTCAAAAATATTCCTGATATTTCATCATGAATATTGGTCTTACTGTTGTTGCTATTTTTTTTATTAACAAACTCTCTCCCACAGTGGATGAGTATATTAGTTTGAGGTCATGGGAATTTTCCCCCAACCACACACACACGTTTGCCCCAATCACAGGTTTAAAAAATCCTCCCTCGATGTGAGAAATAGAAACTTAAAATTCAAGTTTCTTTTTTACCACGGGCACAAAGATTAGACGCATCAGACATGTATTGATTAATTTATGCATGATCTAAATACGATATATATATAAACAAATAAATATAACTTGCTTGTCGTGATAAATCAGCAGGCAAAGAGCAGTGTTCCGAACAGCTCTGTGCCTTATATCGTCGTATCATATCTTTACATTAAAACTATTCTAAATAAACGTCGGATCTCTCGTCAGGACTCCGTTTTAAACACTCCGACTGACGGCCTTGTGTAATGTTTTTTTTTTTTTTTTTTTTTTTAACCGTCCCTACAGGAGAACTCACAGAGAGCGTCACACGGGCACGACGGGGTCAGTGACCGCGCACGCCGCCTGTTTATCTGTATGAGAGGTCCTCGGGAGCGCGCCCCCCCTGGCCGAGGAAGGTGAGCGAGTGTCTGGAGGGGAGGACTCGGGAGCGCGACCAGCCGAGGGATCGATCGGATTAAACTCGATTTGAGTGAAATTAACACAAAGGAGAGAAGAGCAACGCACACTAGTCGGCGAGGTCGCGGATGCGAGACACGCCGGAGAAATATTTGATGATAAACAAACTTGAACTTTTTTTGCTTCTGGTTATTTATATTTCAAACGAGGAAAAAAAGGACCACGGTGGATTTTTTTTTTCAAGCAAGCGGAGATACTAACCCCACTAACGAGGAGTTGATTTGATAAAAAGCCCGAAGTGACCGAGCTTGTTGGGTAAGCTAACAAATGCCCCTTTTTGAATGAGTGCATTTTAAATTTCAGCACGAGTGCGATGCTTTCACACTGAGCACTGATTCTCCATTTAAAACCGTTTAACTTATATTCTTAATAGCAAGTTTTCCATACTTTTTTTTTTTTTTTGTTGAACGCAATCGGACTGTAATCCGGCGTACCAGTTGAGGTTTCAGTCCCGATGGGTTATTATTACTCGGTGGAAAGCTCGTGTTGAAGCGCTGCTGGTTCATCTGGCTTGTGTTTTTTTATTTTTATTTTCTCATTTCAACAGAAAGTCATTGAAGGTCCATGGAGCTGCCATGCCGACATGCTAACAATAGCAAGTTTAGCTTTGCCACCCGCTGCATCGCTCACACACACACACACACACGCACAAACAGCCCCATTAGTTAGTTGAAAAGTGGAAAGAAAAAATTTCCAGCACAGCACGGAGGGCTTTCTCTTTTTCTTTGAGCCCGTTCCCCGCAAACCCCCCGGCAACTTGTTGAATTTTGTAAAATGAATTATTAGTTTTAAAGTGTGAGTGTTAGCCCAGTTAGCTAATTGTGTTGAAGCTTGTAGGAGACACGAGGTGGCTCGAGCGTAGAGGTGAGTCACTGGCCGACTGAATGAGCGGAGCTCTCTCAGGGAGATTCCCAGCGGAGAATACTTGGCGTATATCGCCGAAAAAAACGCTTCGCCCGGCTCGAATTAAAGTGTTTCCACACAGAAGTGCGAACAACAGTTGTGTTTTCACTGAATACTTGTGTTTTTGTCGCGAGGGGACAGCGCGAAGTGTCCGTAGTAGTCGCCAGTTTTATTGGACGGAAGGGACAGAGCAGTGGAGGAGAGGAGGAGGAGGAGGGGGGAGCTGTGAGGCCAGGCGGTCATTCCACACAACCGTGTGTTTTTACGTTGTTTCCACCTCGTTTTTCACTGCCAAAACACCTTTTTTAAAATGTAGGGAAATGTCTCAGAGAAATGGAGGAGAGAGCAAAGTGTGTTTTCTTTTTACTGAAATAAAAACCGAGATGAGCGACTCGTTCTCCGGTCCGGAACGACGTGCCGAAATACCGCTGATAGGCTAATTAGCCGTGCTAGCCGCTGGAGGTTAGCCCAGCGCTAGGACACAGAAGTTCAGCTAGCCTGTTAGCCGTCCCTCGTCCCCCATTGTGTACGACGGAGACCACTTCTTTCACCCCCCCACCTTCCTCTCTCCTCTCCCCCAGCTAGCTTGTAACCTGCTCGAGGCGGTTATCAGTCGGTGCGTGGCTCTCGGGCAAGGGGAAAAAACAACTTTCCGGAGTCTTTCTCTTCACTTTTTGTCGAGGTTTTTTAAAAAAAAAACTCTCGGTCTTTCCGTGTTTGTTTGGGGGCTTTTGTTAGGAGAGCTTGTCGTGTGTCGACCGAAGTTTGGTAACCGTTGCGGCTACACTTGTTACTCGACGCGGACGGGGAGAAAACGCAGCTCTAAACACCTGCCGGTGTGCTTGTACTTCTCAAATAGTTACAACAACACATCCTTACAGGACACACACACGGTTGCGTTGTTTCTTTCTTTTAGTCTCTCTTCATTGCGTGTGTTAACCGGTGCCGTCCTGCCCTCTTACCCCATTATGTGTTCTGTAATCGGTCAACTTGCATAATGGTCACCCTGCCGTCGCTCGCACGCAACTTTGTCTGCGCTATTTATGAAAAAGAAAACCAACCTATAAACACACACACACACGCACATTACTATTCATTCACACACGGTGCTTTTATTCTGACACATGTGCTGGTTCGTTATTTTTCTTTCCTCCTCCTGTCTGCCATGGAGCCAGGAGCTGCTGCTGCTGCTGCTGCTGCTGCTAACCCCCACCACCACCTTGTTTGTGAGCCAAGATGGCAGCTAGTCATGTTTAGCGGGCCACAGAGGGAGAGATAAGAGGCCCCGACCGCACACACACACACACACAAGCAGCACACAACAGATGTTCAGCACTAGTTGGTCTCTCCCGTTTGTCTCTCAGTCTTTTCTTGTGGTTAAAGTTGAGGCACCCCCCCCTCTCTCCTCCACCCACAAGGCTGCCCCGGTTTGCTAGAGAAGCAGTTTGTCTGGACTGAAAGCTGGAGCTCGGACACAAAGTTTGAATTACACGTAGTGGTAATTACTCTGATCAAGCCTGGATTTATGTGCTTGAAATGGATTCATTCAGGCAGATTTTCTCTTTTGCAAGTTGTTGCTGACCTTGAAGATATTTTTCTTAAGTTCGACTCTCTGGATTGAAGTTACGGAGGGAAGAAGATACAAACTAATAAAGATTTGAATGTTGTGAACCACAGAAATCAAAGAGTCGACAGAGGAGCAAATCATAATCTGGTCACTTGTTCCTCTTTTTGAAAACATTACAACCTTTTGTTTATCCTGCGTGGTCTTCACCACAAAACCTAAAAGATGTGTGTTTGTGTCAGAGCTTAGAAGTTTCTTATTTCCCATTTTTGTTTGTCCCCAACGTGGACTCGCACACAGCCAGGGAAACCCCTGCCTCCCACACTGTGGGGAGGGGGGGGTAAGATATGGGGGATACACCACATGCAGCAAAGTGACTCATACTTTACTTATAACATGAAGATTTGCCAGTTAATTGAGATTTCAGAGTGATTTCCAGTGTAACAGCTATCCACTGATGCTCGATGTGCACATGTACGCCTCCATTATGTTATCGGCTCCGTGTTCCCGGGCGCGTCAGCCTATGTTCATTCACTCATTTCAGCTTTCAGATGACTGAAAGAGACACTTTGTTTGGAACAGGTGTCCATCGGTGCGTCACGTTTCCTGTGATTTCGACCTATGAATCATTGGCGTGATCGGACGGAACGCTTCAAAGTGATACCGTCCACTAACCTTTTTAACCAACACACACGCGGATCGCTCAGAGCTAGCGTGGACAAAACGTCCAAAACGAGGAGAGGGCAAGAGAGGGAGGACAAGAAGTAAGCAGTGCGCCTAATGGCATCCAGAGAGCACCATCACACAGGCGCTGTTGTGCTCCACTTGTGAAAATGGCCTTTTGTTAACGTCTTTGTCCGTCCCATCTGATTTGACTCTTTACTGGGTGTAATCCACCAGTGTCCATCACTGGTTATCTTCTGTAAACACACGCGTCCCCTCCATCGATGAAGTCCCCGTCGGTCCTGCCTGCCCACTAGTGAGTGGAAGTGTTCGACTTGAGAGGAATGTAACTTCTGTCACTCACAGTCTCAGCTGAACACGTTTAATGTGGATTTATGTGGAGGAAAGCTGCGGGCCTGTGACGGGGATGATCGGAAGTTTAATATCAGAAACACATTTCCACTTTGAGCGTGACTTATTTCACCGCTTCAGGGTGATTTTCATGTCAGACTCGATGATTAGTACCCACTCACACACTCTGAGGTGCGGAAGTTGACAAATTCATTTTCAACATTTGGCATCAATATTTAGTTTTTCACTCACAGTTTGAGGTAAAATGACTTGAGTAGACGCGTTAACAGAGACTCATGTTCAGATGGACTGTGGTTTCATGAACAGTGTGGATAGGACTGAACATCCGCCGTGGATGTGAGGAAATGTCCTGAAATCTCAGTTTTATCAGCCGGGCCTTTTTTTTATGTCAGTTTCTAAAAGCTCTTAACGTTGTCCTCATTTTAAACCGGATGACTGTGCTCACAGTGAAAGCTGAACAGTACCTCGTCACCCGGGGACTTTTTTTTGCAGATAGCTCTTCTTCTTTGGTAAAGGCCGCCTTCTCGTCTCTCACGCCGTGCTGCTCTTCTGCTGCTTCATGTCTTCATGCGTGACATTATCTCTATCATCTTTTCTATACTTAAAGATGGAGTGATGTGTGTGTGTGTGCCTTGTGGAAAAATGGGTGTTACATCTTTATAATGTGCTGCAGGGATTGTCTCATATTTCTGAGGTCGGTGCAGATTTTCCCAGCTGGACTCTCCTGAAGCGTTTCCACGCTGCTGGTCGCACATCTGATTTTCAAACTAAAACATTCCCTCACTGTCACCAGGGAGAGTCGCGTGTTTTCGAGGTTGGATGACGGACCGCTCAAAGGCCAGCACTGGGCTGACTTCTCGTCCCCCCCCGCGTACGACCCGCAGCACCTGATGCTGCGGCGCTCCCATCGGCCCGGTGTTGGGTATCTGAGCTAGAGTACTGGTGTTTGTCAGGGTGGCCATTTTGTCTCCCTGTCATCGTGTGTCGTGGATGGCAGAGATGAGGAGCAGTGCTGTTGTTTGTCTCTTTCATCTAGCCATCTATCGCTCCACCTCCACCCCTCACCCACACACCCCCATCTCTGCCCATGCATGGGCTCCCTCCTCTTCTTTCTACTCTTCATTCTCACCCTCTCTCTTTCTCTCTCTCCCTCCCTCCCTCTCATCTTTGCCTGCCTGTCTGCTTCCTCCCCTCCCCTCCTCTCATTTCCAGCCAAAAGGTTAGCGGGGGTCTTTAGCACCGTGGTGACATTCAAAACTGAGTGTCATCACTGTCTCTCTCACTCTCTCTCTCTCTCTCATCCCTCCCTCTCACCTGTCTCTCTCCCCCTTGCCCCCTCCCCTCCCCTTCCTCCTCCACACTCTCCTCCCCCATCCCCCCATCCTCCTCCTGCAGCGAGGGCCTTCTGGACCAAGTGCTGTGCCTAGAAGAGAGGCTGGCGTTAATACAGCTCTCAAGTGTTTGTGTGTGGGCTGTATGTGTTTTCTGTATGTGTGTGTGATGGAGGAGACGGCCTGTCAAGTACATCTCTGACCCATATGTGCGCATGCCTTTTAATCTATCCTTGACCTCCTCCCGGTGTTGATGTGCCATGTTTCCTGTCTCCCCCCCCCCCCCTTCATCCTAACTCTTGCACGCCATCAAGCCTTTGCCACCGCCGCTGCTGGGAAACGGATAGGCAAAGCGGCAAAAACCCGGGACGCTCCGCTGGAAATATGTGGGAGTTTTATGTCATCAGCAGCTGATGAATCCCATCGCTGCCACGAAAATCTCATCAGTTTCCCAGAGCGCGCCGTGGTGTAATGGTAGTGTTGTGGCATCCGCGCGTCCTTCCGCCTCTCATTTTCTATCACCATCTCTCTCTCTCTCTCTCTCCTCCGACTGATTCACGCAGCTGATGAAAGGTTAAGTGCTGCTTGCTTGTGGAATCAACATCCAGTTAGGAAGATGGAGATGGATGCGAGGTCGACGACTGAATAAGAAGAGAAGGAATAGATGTTGACCGCGTGCAGGAGGGGATGTGTGCGTCTGCGTGGAGATGTCCAGCGGAGACGCTCGCAGCTCTCCTCCTGCAGCTCGTTGCGTGCATTATGGATAGCTAATGTTGGTCATTATTTATAGCTTTCAGATGACCCAAAACGCCAGCAGCTGGATTTTCATGCTGCTGAAAAATGTTTCTCAGCTATGGTTGTTTTAAAAAAAAAAAGTGCTTATGAGATACTGAGCTGGATTCAAACCCACAACGGAAGCACTTTTGATCCCGTGGAGCACATTGGCTCTGGAAAAAGGGGGTGTGTGAGCGCATGTTTCCCAGGGGAGACGTTACCCCACAGCTTCATAGGAAGGACTCTGGAAGTTAATTGGTTGTTAGCAGGCAGGCAGGCGGGGCAGGGAAGGGAACCGGCCAATCTCTGGGGACGCGGTCCAGACCTGCCTGTCCCATTGGTCTAAAAGGGCATGTCAATAGCAGTGATTGATTAGATGGGTTTGGGGGTAGCCTGTGTGTGTGTGTGTGTGTGTGTGGGCAGTTGAGTGTTCTCAGTATTGTAGGAAAATGAGCCTGAAAGCCCCGTGTTCTGTGGAAGCGCTTTCATATCTGCTATAAAATGAGAATCTCGACTGTGAATCAGAGCGCAGCCTGTGATGTTCACGTTGTTTCCAAAGTTCCGTCACACTTTTCTCTTTCGCGGGGACGACAGATCTCTGCTCGTGGACTCTCCGCGCGTACCAAATCCTGTAGCTTCTGCGCAGTCTACCCCTTTGAACCTTCCACCGGAGTTGCAGGGGGTTTCCCCCCCCAAAAGCCAGTAACAGTGGTAGTGTGCCACCGTGAAAACTCATTTGCATGACCGAGCAGCAATTTCCCCCCCCCTTCACCTGCAGCCGTTTGATTTCTGATTTTCATTTCAGGTTTACGCCCACCAATAAACAAAATTCAAACCACCGCCGTTGAAATGTTCACACGGAAAGAGAGAGACGCGAGCTTTTAAATGAACCGGACACGCGGATCAGATGATGCCAGCAAACCACGCAGTCTGAGGGAGGGGGGGTGTCACTGTGAACTGTAGTCCAGTCATAATACTCCAGCCAGTCAGACACACACACACACACAAGGTTCAGTTTCACTGGTCGTCATTCTCTGGGGTCAGTCATCAGAATGATCTTGTGTGAATGGAGTTGGAAATCTGGATATTGTATAACTCAGATCAAAAAACAGCAAAAGTACAGATGGGTATCAAATCCAGGTACTGAATGGCTTCTGGTTCCTGATTGGTCAGCACAGAAACATTGAGAAGCTCCAGGACAAACACTGCTGCTGCCAGTGTTTGTGTAACGTGAGGTCATTCGAACATTTTCCCCTAATGATGGAAGTTAAACACAACATTTGTGAAAAGGTAGCAACCTCGTGAAGTTGTAAACTCGGGAGTTTACACACTAATCATTTGTTCCTAATCATCCCACACACTGCGTCAGTCAGTCAGGCATCAGGCAGACGCTCGAGTCCAGACCAGATTAGCAGACTTCTCATACCCGCATGGCTTGAAGGTGAGAAGAAAAAGCTGATCAGTGATCAGGGTGAGGATCACTGTGTATATGAAGGCCAGCTGAGCGAGCAGGAGTCCTCAGAGCGGCCCAGTTCACTCGTTTTATTCTTTTGCACCAAATCACGGAGATACACAGTATCCGTATTATAAAGTCCTGATGATCTCCAGCCCTAAAAGTCTCTGTCCTGCATGAAATTCAGTCATTGCGTCTTAAAAAATGAGCGTTGTCGGATTTTGAGCTGGTGTCGAAACCAGATACCGGCAGTAAATACTTGGAACCAAAGTGCAGCTAAAAATGTGTGTTTGAGGCGTCACCGTGGCTCACGCGATACATTTAAGACCTGCGCTTTATAGGATTCTAGCATTCGAACTCTGGACGAGGCCCGCAGCAGCCTAGTCTTTCCGGTTGCTCTTTGGCACACGTCGCACACAGACGTGGCCCGTTTCACGTCCTGAGCGTGAGGAAAAAGGACTTCCGCTCGCGGTGATCGGTCGTGATTTGTATCGGCTCTTCCAAGTGATTGGAAATGAGTTTTGAGGCTTTGGGGAGCGGTGTTAATCCTCTCTCTCCATCGTACACCGCGGGTCACACGTCGAGAGCCGGAGTCTCTCCTTTGACCTTGAATCCGAAAGGTTGATGCTGATGTCGAATTAAAAATAACTGATTTACGATTTCTCTTTTCCGTGTTCGTACTTCCTCCTCTCTCTCTCTCTGTCTCTGTCTCTCTCTCTCTCTGTCTCTCTCTCTGTCTCTCTCTCTCTCTGTCTCTCTCTCTCTCTCTATCTCTCTCTCTCTCTGTCTCTCTCTCTCTCTCCGCTGCCATCACACACACCTGCAGCCCTCACCTTTTAACACACACACACACACAGATGCAATGTTTTTTTAAAACGGGCCGGTTTTGAACAGGTTCTTTAGCTCAGTGAGCACACACTCACACACTAGCAGGTTCCTCGCCCCCCCTGTGGCCTACTTCTCTCTCTCTCTCTCTCTCGCCTGTCTCTCGGCCGTCCTCTGGGATCAGACTGGGAGCCGGCCAGTGGTTTTTCCTACCACATGGTAAAGGCAGGGAACAGATTGGATAAACACAGCCCTTTCCTGCTGACCCACCCCCGCCGCCCTCACCCCTCCCCGAAACACACACACACACCCCGGCATGCACGCTGCGCACACACACACTGTCCATTAACGAAGCAGCCGTGCGTAAAATAACCAGATTTTCTCGAGCTTCACTGCTTCTCTCTTTCTTCTCTCGCTTTCTTGATCCCCCCCCTCCTCCCTCCCCGCGCCCTCCACCCCCTCCCCGCCTCCCTCCTCTTCTCTCTTCCTTCCTTCCGGGCCTCAAATCCCAGCCCCAAACACACGGCCCTGCATCCCCTCACTTGAGCGTAATTACACACACAGCTAGCCAGCTCCTGCGTGCTGTCCTCCATTTGGGAACAAAGGTATAAATTATAGCGGCTTAGATCCTCGTGGTAATGGGGGGGGTGGGTGGGTGCACACGTGTTCTCCAGAGGAAGAGGGGGATCACTCACTTCTTCAGGTGTCTGGCTAGCTCGTGCCCCGCGACGCTTCCAGCGTGGTCGGCGTCTTTGGCTGTGTTTTGTCTGTCTGCGTGTCTGTCTGTGTGTCTCACTGGGAAAACGGTGTTGTTGACATGGCAGAGATTTCCTGTAGTAAAGCCTGGAGGCTACAGACAGTTTGGCTGGCAAACTTTCAGCAGCACAGGCAGGGCTGCGTTGAACCGCTGTTGGCTAATCTCTCTTCCTCCTTCGTTCGTTCACCACACACATGCACGCGCACATACACACACACACACACGCTCTGATTTTGAGCAGTTGGGTCAAGTGTGATGTGACAAATTAGCACGAATAGAATCTTTAATATGCAAAAGGTTTTGTTGTTAAACTCGGATCACATGGAGCTCTTCCTCCAGATTCCTCAGAATAAACTGTGTGTGTGTGTGTGACAGAGGGCTGCACGCCTGCAGGTCTTCACACCAGCTGACGTCACTAACCGACACACCTTCAACTCAGACTCAGGGAGAAGTTATCAGGCAGGTTATCAGCTGATCCGTCTGACTCTTGCGGTGCACGCTCACCTGCAGCTGTTCACAGGCACCATATCTGACTAACGTGACCGACCTGAACTGATGTGTCTGACTCTAAACCTGCATCTGAGTTTCAGTGTTTGTTCCTTTTTTGATGGTTTGGACGCTGGCGAGTGTTTTCGGCAGAGTTCCTGTTTGGGCTCAGTCAAACGAAGGCAGGCCCGTCTTCGACACTCTCCACTGAGTGGCTGTGTGACATTGCTGGCTGCCCGAGAGGCCATTCAGCAGCACTGCCTTGGCAGCGACTCTCTGTGGTTTGGGCTTGGCTCGAACGGATGGCCTCGATAATTGCGGTTTGACAGAGCTGCACAGTCAGTGTGAATTCTTGGGCCTGGCTGGCGATCGCCGCTTCATTTATCAAGTCTGCTTTATAAAAAAAAAACTCTACATGTTCAGCCGCTCCGCGATCGCTGGCGGTTTCAGGTGAGGCGGAGAACACGCGGAGCTGTTAATTATGTCGTTGGACTCCAGCAGTGGCGGAGCCAAACCCTTTTTTTATATTCCGCCTCCCTTTGTTTAAACTGGATAATAAAACTGTCAGCTGCTTCAAGGTCAAAGTCCTCGCGCAGTGTCCCGGGCTGTATTTTGGGCTTCACGGCACACGAGAAGAGCGGAGGAAAGACCCGGTCCCTCCCATCCTGAAAGCCTGCCGTCCGGTGGAGGAGTGCTAAGCGGAATATTTGGCTGTTTTTGAGCCAGACAAAATAAGTTGCGTGCTTCTACAGTTCCCTGATGTTTTATAGAGCAAAGTGTTTATGGATTTATCCAGCGATGTGACATTTCATTCAGGCTTTTGACAGCTAAACAGCGCTCAGGTTCACAACTCGGCCGTTTTTTCCCGGTCTTGAAACAGTTCAGATAAAGTTTGTTAGCGTCGATGATTTTTTTCTAATATACAGTTACATGTGGTGTACTGTTATTCCTCTGAGCAGATTGAATGACTAATGTGTACTGGCTTCATGACTCAGCGTTGGCCACTTAATGATGTCCTTCTGAAAAGGTGGCGTCGGTGCACCGCTAATAACGGAGAGGAGGGACGCCGGTGGTGAACTTCTTCTCTCCAGTCGAGTCATCGTCTCTCCGGACTGACCCCGCGCTCGCTGGAAGGCTGGCGGCCTGCAGGCTGCCGCCTCTGAGAGCGCCGATAGACATCAGTGTGGTCTGTGAAACCACACACGTGAACACAACTTCTCGCTCATTACTGCGTCTGTCCTGTCTCTGTCGAAGCTCACTGATGGACTGTGCGATAGCGCTGCCCGTTGACCGCCTGGCACCGCAGTGACGGTGGATCAGCGGTGGTGCTGCAGCTTTGATTTAATCTCAGGATTTGTTTTACTAATGAATTAAGAACATCAGAATAAATAGACTTTTCTCAGAGGTTAGTTGACGTGCACGAATGTTTCCAAAGCAGACACATAAAGATGAGTTTTATTGACATTTGAGCAGCTGGACAGACGGAGGTTAATCAGTGATCGGAAGAGCTGCAGGTGAACTTTGTGTTGCTCGGCTAATCGATGAACTCATCATTTCAGCTGTGTGAGCCGAACTGAGCAGCGTCTTCTGTCTGTGCCGCCGTCAGTCAAAACAATCTCTGCCGTCAAGGACGCGTGGATCAGCATGTAAAATGAGTGTGACAAATTCAGTTTGGCTTTGTAACACTTGCCGTTCTCTTGATTGTGAGTGGATACTAAATGGCTGATGCTCAGACGTTCACGCTGATGAGGTGTGTGTGTGTGTGTGTGTGTGTGCGTGCTGCAGGGAGAGAGAGAAATATGATCCATGAAGTCTAGAGCGAAGGATTATCACATGCAAAGCTCGGTTCATTCTGCCTCTTGGAGGCTTTTCTGACGCAGGAAGTCAGAAAGAAAGAGTTTGAACAGGACCCATGAGTGCACTTTGATTGGACGGAGCTTTGTGCTCCCAGCTGATGTCAGAATCAGTGTGTGTGTGTGATGGCAGGTCGAGGAGAGGGAGGTGTGGGGGTCTGAACGCCTCATCCTTTGATGAGATTTGGCGTCTAAAGCGGCACACTGACCGTTCACCTAATTCCTTCTGCGGTGACAGCTGGGCCTCACTGCCAAACCGTGACTGCGTGTCTGCGTGCGTTTGCTGCGAGAGCGGAGCTCGAGCTCGAGCTCGGCTCTGAAGCGGCAGAGGAAGTGGTACAGAGAGTTCAAGAAAACAAAGCCGAGGGGAGCAGAAGGCTCGTCTTTCCATGACTGTTAAGACCGAGGGATGTTTCAGGAAGAGAGGGATGAACAACAACACTGCAGGGAGAGTAAGAAAGGGAGACGATGAAACGAGAGGAGGGAGGAGAAGTGCGGGGATGTGTCCAGCTGTCCACGGCGCACACAAGTGTTATCTTTGAGAGGGGGAGCTTCTCAAGGCCAAACAAAACAGAAGGATGAGCGAGCAAAGAATCTGTTGCCTTCCTACTTTTAACTCGAGCTGTGATCTGATGAAAGCACACACACACACACACACACACTGCTCCAGTTGTTCTGTGCTGTAGAACTCGTGCTCTGATGTAGTGTGCATCTGAGCGAGTTGACAGGAAATCAGTTGCCTTCGTAGTAGCTCGCTGCAAAGGATGTGAAATTACACTCGATTACTCTCACCTGCCGCACGCACACACACACACACACCAGCTTCCTGTAGTGATTGAAATGCACAGGAAGTGATGTCACACATGCGAGTTGGTGCGATGGCATCGGCTGAGGCTCTGCTGTGTTCTGCAGAGAGTGTTCAGGAAGGAGGCTGAACCCGTGTCCGTTTTTTTAAGATGTTGATCGATGACATGACGAGGGTGAAAGAATAGATTCACATCTGAGAATCAAGTTTATCGTCCGGCTGATCAGCACGCCACCTTAAACCGTGGCAGCCGTTTCCTCCACGTTGATCTCTCAGCGTCATTAAAAGTGTGTGTGTGTTCTCAGCACTGCCTGAACGTTTTGTCTTCTATCTGTAATCCAAAGTGTTGCTCTCTCTCTCTCTCTCGCAGGCTCTGCCTCAGTCATGTGGTCTAACCGTCCTGTATTTTGTACTGCTGTGATGCAGCACTTCTCTCAGAACTAGTTTCACTAGTGAAATTGTGCAACGACCGGCCGTGCGAAGGAATCGGTGGCGTCTGTGACCTGAAATGAGTCCGGGTGTCGTCTGCTGTGCTCCGCGTGCACGCGAGCGACCAGCGACCTCGCTGATGACGGGAGCAGCTCTTGATGTGACTACATGTTATTCTCTGCGAGCGTGGCTGCAGCAGCCACTGTGGAGGACACAGGGATGCATCCTCACACACCGAAATGTAGAGGTGTGTGTGTGTGTGTGCGCTCCTTTGCTGTAATGTAGTGAGGAGTTGAGCAGCACCTGTCTTCCTGTCTCTGTGCTGGCAGCTTGTTTATGGTCCACGGAGGAAAGGGCTTGTTAACGGCTATTTACACAACAAGAGAGGATGCTCCCATCAGGCATTGTTGAGGCTTATGGGCAGAAGGCCCTGAGGCCTGAAGGAAAGGCTGTTGCACTGTAGTCCTGTGTCATGCTAATAGTGACTGTCGGCCTCCTACAGACTGACTGGCTCTTCATTGTCACCTAGAAACTCCTCGTCGGACAGTGGCTCGATTGGAGGTGGCGGTGTGTTTTTCTGGCTGACTTTTAGCGAGGCAGGTATATTTTAAAGAGCTCCCGGCAGATGGTTGGAAAGAATGAAGTGGACAGATCAGCTCCAGCGTTTTTACCCCGTCGAGTAAACGTGAAGAGAAGACATCTGCCGTGCGGACGCAGCTTCACGTGAGGTCCGGTCAGAATCCGACAGACGCCAGCGGTGACAACGCTGCCATAAATGATGTCATTTCAAAACAGGACGTGTACCACCTCCACCCCAGTGCATGCTGGGAGAGGTCCCAGAGGACCTGTAGCCTCGCTTCACTTTTGCGATTGTCATTTTAATTGTACAAAACCGATTTCATCCATAAGAGAAGTCGTTTGTGCACGTTGTCGTGCTCTCCGCGCTCTGCAATGAACCAACAAGTGGATGAGGAAAATTAGTGGGAGGGAGAAGTGGAGTGTGGAGGAGGTAAGAAATGAGGTGAAGGGGGGGAGGAGGTGAACTCCGTCGCGCTAGGCTCGGGTGTTTTCTTTTTTTTCTGCCGTGCATAGAAGCAGCAAGCCTCCCCCGCCCCCGCCTCCACCTCCACCTCCTGCCAGTCCCCGTCCCGGTCTCCGACGTGGCCCACACACACACACACACTTGTTTGTGCGCGCTTAGATCCACCTACCTTCACCCTCTCACTCATGCCGCGTTGCGTCGGCCGCCCGGTCCCTCGGATGTTAACCATGCTCGCACGCCTCCAGAGTTTCTGATTCCCCCCCCCCCTTCTCTCTCACACACACACACACAGCGAATTATTAATAAAGCAGCTCTTGTATGTTTAGCAGAGGCTAAAAAGGTAGCAGGTGGCTAACTCGGTCATCCTCACACATCTGCCAGACTGATTAACTGGTTAGTTAGCCAGCTGAAGGGCTCGCTGACCGAGCAGCTAACCGCTGACTGACTGAAGAAAAAAAAAAAAAAGCTCTCCGGCCTGTTGGCTGGATGGCAGCTGTTGCTGTTCAAACAGAGTTGCATCTGCTGGGCCCTTTGTTCTAACACACTCATACACACACACACACACACACACACACTCAATGACTCTGAGTGTGTGTTGGAAAAGAAAGAAGTTCTTTTGTTTGGTAGTAAAATGGAGGTGGGGGAGGGTTTGGGGGCTTTGCTAATGTGAAGGGTCTTTTTTTTTTTTTTCCCCCTCAGAGGTTTCATGTTTTTTTTTGGTTTTTTCTGAGCTGGTTTCAACTGATTAACTCGCTAAACATTCCAGTTAATCCACTGCACCTCTGCTCAGCAGGTAATCAGGCTGCTTGCATGGCGCAGCTCCTGAAGAGGGCTCAGTGGTCTGAGGGAAAACTCCATCTGCATAATGAAATGAACGACGCCGTCGCCCGTTTCTTAGATCCCGCTAAGGGTTACACTCCGTTTAGGCCGACCGAGGAGCGAGGCGCTCGCGGTGCATGCGTCGGCATCCGTCGGCATCCGTCATGTTTGCACCCAAACAATACGGCAAACTTGGCATGTTGCTGTAATCTGAGCAGTTAAATTGCTGCAGCGCAATTATGTTATCAAGCCTTTATTCACAGGAGAGCGCTCCGAGACAAAATGCTGTCTGTCACACGGACGGCAGAGGCTGCAGCTTGCAGCAGACCTGCACACTTAACACAAAGTTACATTCGGGCGCATTCGACACACTGAAGCTTTGAGAGCAGCTTCTCATGTGTACCTGCACTAATTCCAATGTTTGTCTTTCTCTCCCCCCTCTCTCTCTCTCTTCTCTGCTGTTGTTTATCCTCCTCCCTCTGTCCGTCTCTCCAGGAGCCTTAATGAGGACCATGAAGTAGCAAGCTTCAAATTAGCAGCTAGCTGATTAGCTCCTCACTGCACAACACACCTCCCTCCCAGCCAGTCCCCTCCATCTGCGGGCCCCCCGCTCAGCCATGGCGGACCCCGGGATGTTGAGTTTATTTGGGGATGATGCAGGGCTCTTCTCAGATGGATTAGATGGTTTAGGAGACTGCTTTCCTCAGCAGCCCACCCCTGGCCAGTCCAACCCTCTAGCCCAGCAGACCAATCCCTCTCTGAACCACGAGCACCAGGGAAACAGGGGTTACCACCAGGGGATGATCCACAGCGCTGGGCCCGGCCCAGGGCAGCCTAAATTGGGGCAAATGTACGACCACGGCCCATACACGGGCTACGACCAGCCTGGTGCCCCCGCAGGACGAATGATGGCCCAGAATGGTCCCAGCCAGGGGCCACCAAACGTGAACACGGCCATGAACGGCATGGCTTCCCACTACCACAATACCCCAGCTAACTCTAGCAACCCCCACCACGGGTACCCGGGTGATGCTGGGGGAGCAGGAGGTGGGGGTGGAGTTTGGGCCCAGCAACAACAACAGCAGCAGCAGCAGCAGCAGCAGCAGCAGAACAGATCAGCTTATCAGCAGCCTCCAACACAACCAGGGGGCGGCCCCAACCAGATGGGAGGCTACCAGATGTCTCAAGGCAACTACGGTGGGATGCAAGGCCCACCGACACCCAGTGCAGCTCGCATGAACCAACACTACCCTCCACAGAGCATGGCGCCCCCTCCTGCTCAGGACCCCTCTCACTACCTGGGACATGTTGGAATGGGGGGAGCCCAGATGAGACACCCCCAACCGCAGCCCCAGCCACAACCCCAGGGCTATCCCAACATGGGCCACACACCCAGATACCCACACTCCCCCTCCCGACAGCCTCCACTCCCCCACCAGCATCAGCAGGGCATGGGGGGGTTTGGGGGTGGCCAGTACCCTGGATATCAGGCCCAGTATGGAGCCATGGGACCTGGGATGGGCCAGGCTGCTAATGCTAATGTCAATGCTAACACCAGCCAGGCAATGGGACCAGGGCAGCTTGGCCAGAGGTTTAACCAGGGATCAGGCCCAGCAGCTGGGCAACAGGGGCAGCGATACCCCCCTGGACCACCACACCAAGCCCAGCCTCATCAGGCCCATTCTGCCCCGATGCAGCAGCAGGCAGGGCAGCAGGGCCAGCCTATGCACCCCCTAAACCACCCCCAGAATCTGCCCCAGGCCCAGAACCAGCCCCAGACCCACCTAGCCCCCCCAGCTCAGGGATCTTACCCCTCCCCCTCATCGATGTCCCCCATGCGGGTTTTGGGAACCCCGACACCCCCTCCCCAACAGGGCAGACCGCCTAGCGCAGGACTAGCCGGACCCCCGGAGGTTGCGGGGTACACAGGCTTGCAGTCTCCATCCAACGCTATGGCCCATCCGCAGAGAACTCCCCAAACGCCTCTATCTGCCCCACACCAGCAGCCCCACAACATGCCCCCCAATGCAGGGCAGATGTATCCCGGCATGGGGCCGCAGCGCGGTCCACAAATGGGTCCAAACAGGCCTCAGCTCCAGCAACAGCAAGGTACACACACACACAGAGTGCTGATGCAGTGACACGCTGGTTCTACTGGTTTTATTGGTACCATTCAAACACTTTGTTTACCTCCAGCAGAAACATTTTAAAATGGCAGTCAGTCAGACTGAAACAAAATAGTTCTCTTGACATTTGTTGTCTCCATACTCCACATGCAGTGTGTAAATACACAGAGCTCTTTGTGACTATAGATTAGACAGATGGTTGTGAGCTAACACTGACATGTTGCATCCGGTGTGACTTATTTCCACTGCTACGAAAAAGGCAGAGGATCTGGAAATATTACACACATTTAAAGGTGGAAAAGTTTCACTTGTCTCGTACATCTCTTTAAAAAAATGCACGCAATCCCGAGGCGTGTGGTCAGATCAGAGCGTGAAGCCAACTGTAGCTGTGGTACCAGTAACTGTCCAGCTCACCTGAATACAGATCTGGACTGCATCATAATCGTCGTGCAAGAAGAAAAGAGAAGCATTGTTTGAGTTTCGGTGTCTTGGTGACGGGCAGGAGCTGAAACATGATGTTGTTGTTGTTGTGGGCGTCATGCTGTTTTCCTCTCCCCATCTCCACTCTCAGGGCCTCACGAAGCACCAGGCAGCCAGGGGGGAGACCAGCGTCTTCTGCAGGCCCAGCAGCAGGCCTCTCGAAACGGGCAGCCCCTGCAGCCCGCTCCCATGGGCTTCCAGGGTCCGCCCGTCGGTCAGCACGGCGTTCCGGCCCCGAGCCAGGGCTTAGGGCCACCCGCCCAGAACGCTCCGGCGCAGCACACCCACCTGCCCCCCCACCCCCAGCACCTGCAGAGCACGCCCCCTCCGCCCAACCAGGCCTCCCACCCGTGGGCACCTCCGCCTGCTGCCTCCCACCCGCTCTCCTCACCCCCTCTCACCCCACAGAAAGTGCCTCACGTACAGGTGAGTCTCCGTCGAGCAGGCGCTTTGATGTGGTCGCAGAGAGAGATCAGCACTGTGTGCGTTTGTTTTCATGGTGGGTGTATTTCATGTGAAATGTTTATTTTTCATGTGGGTGGGGGAATGTGTGTATTTGCAGTGTAAGGGAAGTGTGGTGTGTGTGTGTGTGTGTGCACAAGTGTGTGTGTGTACATGACATTTGAGAACACAGCGGTGTGCATTGGGCACCGGTTCAGTGGGGTTTGTTTGTGTGTGTGTGTGTGTGTGTGTGTTTTGCTTTTTGTGTCTTGTGCTGTCAGCCGTGTGTGTGTGTGTGTGTGCGCGCTGGGGGGTGGATTTTTGCAGCTGTTTGTTTCCTGTGAGCTGCATATCCTGAGACATGTGTGCAATACACACACACACAAACACACAGGCGCCACCAGCATAATCTCTCCTCCCTCTTGCTCCCACATCTCCCCCTCCTCTGTAGAGGAAACCTCCCTTCCTGTCTCCCCCCCCCTCCCCTCACCCCCACCAGTCTCCTCTCTTTCCGCTCTCTCTCTCTCTCTCTCTATATCTGTCTGTCCGTCCATCCGTCTGGCTGTCTCACTGTTTGTCTTCTCCATTTCAGAGGTGTCATCTCGAAGTTAATGTTGTGTAGCCGGATGTGCGGAGAGACAGTTTGGGAACGAGGGAGGAAGAAAAGCTGGGGGGGTGATTAAGAGAGCGGGGGGGAGGGGAACACTGAGAGGAAAGAAGTGGGGAAAACAAGCAAAGATCTCGAGAGTCCAGGATCTGTAGCACAGCAGACCAGGAGGAGGGGGTGCTGGTGGGAAGAGGTTAGCACTTCTCAATGGCAGCCTCCATGTTTGTGTGTGTGTGTGTGTGTGCAGCGTTGCCGCTGCCTGCGTCACGTGCCCTCAGCTTCCATTAGCTTGTTTTGTTGCTCAAAGCCCCCTTTCTCCACTGACCCATTCACACACAATAGCAGCCCTGTGGCCCCCCACACATACACACAACACACACACACTTTTTTGCCTCCCGTTCTCGTTCACACTTCTCCCCTCTCCTCGCTCACTAGTCGCGCGCCCCACCTCCGAGGCTGCGTCGCTGCATTCTGTGGTTGACATTTCAGCCGTCACACTTAATTTATCCAGCACTCCTGACCTAGATGCCAGGTTGACTGGTGAGCCCCGCTCCTCGCCTGGGTGAGCCGCGCGCTCCATCCTGACTCTAGCTGCAGGCCCGGCAGCCCCCGTCATCACACACACACACATACACACACACCGACAGTGCGGCTTGGGATGGTGTGGTCTGGAATGGGATGGCAAATGTGCCTGGGGAAATAGGATAGCCCGGCTAGAGGACTACTCAGAGTGGTGTGTGTGTGTGTGTCTGCGGCACAGGAAGGGAGTTCTCTCTGTGCCTCATGATGCACTTGTTAGAAAGAGAGAGAGACACACACACACACACACACACACCGAGCTGGTCAGTCAGTCATGATGACTGTATGTCTGGTACTCTAAGCTCCATCTGTTCGCTAAGCATGGTTATTACACATGCACGCACACGCGCTCGCCTTCGTCAGCAGCTCAAGGTCACAGCTCTGGCAGAGTGCTGTGCTGTGACCTTTATTCTACATCTCACACACACACACACACAGCGTTGCGTGCAGCACTCTAGTTGACATATAACATGCCTATCTCGCCCCTCCCCCACTCGAGCATGCTGTCAGTGAGCTGCTATACCATCCAACTCACCGTGGCTCTGCAGCTTCGAGGAAACGCTCCCCTAACGTTCAGGCGCCTCTCCTCGCTTGTCTGGTCGACAGAATTCTCGGTTTCATCGCAAATTTGTGTTTGCACGCGGTAGTCGCGTTTATGTGAGTCTATAAACATTCAGCACACGAGTGCGGCTTGTTTTTTTTTTTGCCCGTTCTCTGCTCCGTGAAGCTCAAGTGTAGCCCACTCGGTGTGCAGACACGTTGAGATGGCCGTGTCATCAGTCCTGTCAGAACAATGCTGCCCTAATTGCAAATGAAGTGAAAATCACCTCTGGAGAGCCGCAGCTGATCAGCTGGGCTGCATCCTCATCCTGAAAGATGACGTGCTTAATCATCCTCTGAGGGCAGATAACGCGAGCTGTGGCGTGGTCACCTTGCCGAGACGTTTTTTTTCCTGTAAGATGATTCATCTTGGTTTTGTTGGTGAGCTGGCCGGCCTGCACTAGAAACCCACCTCACCTCTGAAGACGCCGAGACACTGAAAACCTGCTGCCGCAGCACCCGGACGCGGAGGATGTGCTTCCTTCTGCGCGTGCTGTCAATGATTCTTTGACGTTTGATCATAGAAAGATGAGACGTTACACTAACAGAGACAATGGAAAAACAAAAGATGGAGAGAGATGGATGTGATCTGTTGAACCACCTGAAATCTTCACAGTATTTCTTTATAACGTTGAATAACTAAAACTTTGTGTGTTTCAAAGTTAAACACATAATCTTGTGTTTAACTCTATTTGGGTGTGGTTTGATCAGCTTGATTGACGGCGACTAAAATAACCAAATGTAAGCTTCTGATTTGTTTGAATTCTGACTGATGTGTGGAAGCACAGTGACCCAGCCGAGCATCGCCTACAAAGATCTTGCAGATAGTTTTAAACTTTGGCGTGGTCGTGGCCGTTAAGGCTCTCGTCACTCCTGAATGAGCAGTTTTCAGTTTTACTAGTTCATTTCTCATTATCACTATAGTTCCAGACAGAGGTGGAGGTTCTTCACATATTCTCACTCTAACCTGGAGCTGGATATAAAGAAGTCCGACATATTCTTTTAAAAAGAAAGAGTTTTGCCTACATCGTCAGTTCAGCACCCGTCGTTTGACGATGAAGCTGTATGTTCTGCAGTGCAGCCGAGCTTGACAAAGAACAACAGAATGTAAACACTGCGCAAATCTGATTTCATGCAGGGAGGAAGTCCGTCTAGCCCTTGGGGGGCGTTCACTGTCAGCGCGGCCGTGAGTGAAGTCTTCTGCATAGAAGAAGAATAGTCACACGTTTAGTCAAGACGATCAGAAAATGTCCAACTGAACATGTTTCCTGTTGACGCATCGCAGGCTTGATCCTGTCGGATCAGCATCATGGGACGATTTGTGGCTCTCTGGGATGGATGAGGGTGTAGACTGTCCGGGTACTTTGCATCTGTGCGATCCACCATCACTAAGACAGGTGGAGACAGGTGCTTGTTTTCACCCAAAAGGGGGAGCACGGTCATCCTGATGACCAGGAAGTGAAAAACAAACACAGACCTGAGTTGTGCTCTTGTCAGCTAGATGACGGGGTGATCACACAGTAACCTGCTGAACGCTGGGAGGCGGCGAGCAGAGGTGGAGGATCGAGTGGATGAATGGAGGGTAAGAGGAGAGGCACAGCGATGAGCACAGGATTTCCTTTCACTCCATCCTCGGGGAGTCTTAAGTGTTTCTCCCTGCTAGATTTAACCCTTCATCCCCCCCCCACACCACCACCACCTTCCTCCTCATGCTCGCCCCCCCCTCCACCCTCCCGAGCTCTGCCCTCTGAGAGATGAAACTCAACCCCGCTCATCTCTCCCGAGTGCGTCACATTAGCCGCGCAGTCGTTCGGTTGCTGCGAGAGCTTCAGTTCTTTGTGGATATTTTTAATAAACTCTGTTCTCGTGCGATCGTGTTACGACTCCGACAGCGCTTCAGCGCGGCGCTGGATGGAGACCGGTGCAGCTCTGCACACCAGCAAGCTGAATTCACCTTGCAGAAACCTGACGCAGGACTCGAGCACGCACACGTGTGTGTGTGTGTGTGTGTGTTTGTGTACACACTGTGTGTGTCTCCATTGTCATTCGTGTGATTGATTATCTGAGAAGCTTGGCAGGAGGACAGATTTATCTCTTGGCTCTGAATCCCTCCTCTCTCTCTCTCTCTCTCTCTCTCTCTCCATCTCTCGCTCTTTCTCTCTGATTGTCTCTCTCTCTCTCTCTCCTCCCCCCATCCCTAGCTATCTCCCCCCTCTCCCCCTCTATTTGTGTGTCTAAATGGCTCAGTTTACGTGTGTGTCAGCAGGTGTTTGTGTGCAGAGGTTTGTGTGATGCGTGACCTTGCAGTAGTTTGGTGTGAAATTGTGTGTGTGTGTGTGTACATTAGCATTCTCCTGATGGAAGTGGACTTTCAGCGATGGCACCCCAACTTCCTCCTCCACATGAACACAACCGTGTGTGTGTGTGTGTGCGTGTGTGCGCAGAGCTGCTGCCGTGGCATTTTGCTATAAACTTGCTGATGCCTACACACACACAGACACACACCTCGCTGACACACTTTGAGACACGCCAAAGTGCACATGTGCATTACACATGCACATACACACACTCTCAAAGGCATACTCTCTCTTGCTCTCGTATGACACACACACACACACACACTCCCTCGCTGCGCCTTTTTGAAGTATGGAGATAATTTATTCGTGTCATGATGCCTGATTTCCCATCTGCTACTGGGACCCTGAGCAGCTGGAGAGAGAGAATGAGGGAGGGATGGAAGAGAGGGAGAGGGAGGAGAGGCAGCTGGAGAGGCTCCCAACAGCTGGTAACCAGTTGCCTGTCACAGAAAGCTTACTTGGGAGCAATGAGGAGGAGGAGGAGGAGGTGAAGGAAGGAGAAAGGAGAGAGGATTTAGTCTGCAGGAGAGCAAAGTATGAGGAGAAATGAGGTGTCAGCCGGTTTGTTTACTAAGGTTAGCCTGCTGGAGGAGGGTGGGGGGGCAGGGAGTTAAAAAAAAAAAGGAGGAAGGAGACTGAGGAGGTGGAAGAGGTGTGCATGCATGGATGGATGGATGGACCCCCCCCTCCTCTCTCCCCTCTGCTCTGTAGTCTGACACATTGAACCCCCGCCCTGCAGAGAACATACCGGCACTGACTGACACCTCTCATGTGCTCGAACTGATCGTGTGTGTGTGTGAGAGCTGCAATGATCAATTCATTCATCAGTCAACAGAACATTTAAGCCAGTTTCTGTCTCTAATCTGAACTCCAGTTGGTTTTTCAGTGGCAGTAAAGTGAGAACACATCAACTGATTTAGATTGTAATTGATAATAATTGTAATAAAAATAATTATTTTATGAATTGAGTCAGGGTTCTTAGTTTTGGCCGCGGCGGTGTGCGCCACAGGGGAGTTGGCCAAAAAAAACACAGTGCCGTGGATCGGAGAAGCTGAGCCAGATCCAAGTCAGCCTGCGTCCAGGTGGACCCCCAGCAGCCCCCCACAAACCATCAGCAGCACTGTCTGTCCACCAAAGCTTCACTTTTACTGAAAGAAACTGAAAACTCTCAGTAGATATTTGTTTTATTGCCAGAAACGCGACTAAATATATTTGATTACAAAAACAAACTCTCCTGTCAACGTTGTGTAATTGTTTCAGCACGACAAGTATGAAACCAATTTGTATTTTCAGACTTTGTGTGCTGCGACTTTTGGCCAACCCTGGCCACATCTGGACAACAACACAGTGGATGTGGTTTCCAGCTTTTGTTCCCAAATCTTTTGAAAAGTTTCCTTCCTGAAAGCCAACTGACTACTGTGTTTATTTATGGGGAGGACGGTTATTTGAATCATATGTTCTATATTCTGTGTGAGCCTGTTCTATGTTCAAAAGCTGAAAAACTCAAATTAACGTGTATCTTTCTCCCCCCCAACACCTCCAGCATTCCCCCACCGACCCGTCAGGCGATGCCTCAATGATGGTTCCTGACAGGCCGACAGTCGGCACCGGTGCCCCCGGCCAGCCTATCAGCACAGAGCAGCCCAGCGACCAGGAGACCAAGCCAAAAAAGAAGAGGAAGAAGAAAGCAAAAGTATCGGACAGGGAGGAAGAAGAGGGCGGGAAGAAGGCCGGAGGAGAGGACGACAAGTCTGAATTTCCCGGAACAGGAAGTGACACGGGCGAACAGGTTACTGGCACAGGAATTGTAGAGGGAAGTTCGCCGCCGGCGGAGGAGAAGAAGAAGCGGAAAAAGAAACCAAAGGAGAAGGCAGAGGGCAAGGAGCCCAAAGAGCCCAAGACCCCGAAGACACCCAAAACACCCAAGACCCCCAAAGAGCCCAAGGAGAAGAAAACCAAGAGCTCCACGCCCGAGAGCAAGACTCCCAAGAAAACCAGGTAGGAACAGCTTTACATCACTGTGTGTGTGTGTGTGTGTGTGTGTGTGTGTGTGTGTGTGTGTGGTGTGTGTGTGTGTGTGTGTGTGTGGGGTAACTCGTGTGTCAAATCAGTAAAACACCTCCACTCATCTATTTCACACCTTTAACCAGCAGGTGGAAGGTTTCAGCTCCACAGCCATCTTCCTAAATACCAAACTCTTTGCTTCATAAATAACTGAAACCTCTGGATGTCTGTTAGAAACTGTAAAAAAAACAAACACGAGGACACACACACACACACACCACACACACACACACACACACTCTCTAGATCCATCACTCATATGACCAACCAGGGGGAACTGAAGGGGTCACAACCCCTGAGCTGTGAAACACCAGACTGCCTCAGACTCTGTGTGTATATGCATGCATGCATGTGTGTGTGTGTGTGTGTGTGTGATCACAGGGCTCAGTGGAGCACGGACAGACAGATCTGAGGATCAATCACATTTTCTCCTATAGATACTGATCAACAGGGTTAAAACTACTGTCAGCTGTAGTTTTACAGGTCAGGTGGAAAGAAACCTAATTCAGTAGCTCGTCTGTTCGCACACGTTACGTGTGAATACATCAATTTTCAGAAGGAACAACGGCTGCTTTTTCCATTAGTTTGACCTCTGTGTTTCAGCTGCTACGAAGGAACACGATTCTGTTAGTACTCCAGTTCTTACGTGGAGTTCTGCCCATCTTTACTTACTTGATTTTAATCATAGATTGACTATTTTCTTGATTGGTTCGTTTATTGTTTGGGCTAAAAACGTGAGAGATGTTGATCCAGAGCTCAAGCTGACATCCTCAGACGTCACAGAGAGGCAAAGAAAGCAGGAAATCTTCACCACTGAGGAGCTGAAATCAGAATGAAGACAGTTTCCTTAATAAATGACTCCAAGATGAAGCTCTGCTTTACACTTGTGCGTCAGTGTTTCGGAGCTGTTTCTGTAGGTGGCGCTCTTTTTTTTTTTTTTTTAATTGATTCATTTCAAACAGCACCGCCTTCACGTTTAGTTTGCGCTCATCCTCCACAGCGTTCATGTAACCGTGGCCCGGAGCGTGAATTTGAACTTCCTGAGGGACGAGCCGGATCGAAGTCGTGGCACTTCACGCGTGTGTGTATATCCGCTCTGTTCACGTTACTCTCTCTCTCTCCACTCTCAGCGCGGGTCACCTTTTTCATGCAGCACTTGTCTCTGTTAACTCGTCCCATGTGCAGCGTCTCCTGATGTTCTCACCTGGCCTCTAACACACAGTCAGATGAGGGGTGTGTGTGTGTGTGTGTGTGTGTGGTTTCATTGTGAAGGTGGAAATTTGATCGGACTGAGGAATGTGTCAGGACGGCCCCCATCCCTCTCTCTGTCCCCCCGCCCTCTCTGTCTTTCCTCTCGGCCCCTTTTATCCCAAGGAAGAGGGAGGGCCAAAGCAGCAGGCAGGGGTCAGCGCTGGGGGAGGTGTGTGTGTGTGTGTGTGTTTGCATGCATCGGCCACTGGAAAAGAGTCGGGGGCGGGGAACTGAAGGGGGGGACCCTGGAGTGTGTATGTGTGTGAGGGGCAGGCGTTCCGTGTGTGTGTGTTGGGGGAGGGGGTAATCTTTGTGGCAGAAAATGGCGTCTAATGATAATGAAGGCCATGCTGCTGACCACTGCACAGCCACAACTCTGTGTGTGTGTGTGTAGGAGGGGGGGCAGAGGAAGTGTGGGGGTGGGGGAGTCCATTCTCAGCTCCCTGTTATATATGTGTGTGTGTGTGTGTGTGTGTGTGTGTGTGTGTTGGTAAACTAGCTCTTATCTGTTGTCAGGCTTTCCTCCATCTTGAGTGGCGGCCTGCAGCTCCCAGGTTAATTTAGCATAATAATGGCTGCTGGCCATTCACCGCTCCTCTAAAATGGTGGACCGCCGCAATCACCCAACTATCTTCTCTTTCATTCTTTCTTCTCCTTTCCCCTCCCTCCGATCCCACCTCTTCCTGCCGAAGAGGAGTGTATCCTTTCATCTTTTTTCCTCTCCTCCTCCCTCCCCTCCACCCCCCTCCTCCCCCATCTCCCCCTCTTCCTCTCTGTCTTTCTGATTTACACTAACGCTTGACGATTGATGTTTCCCTTTCTCCCCCCCTCTCTGCTGTTCTCCCGTGCACACATTAAGTTTCCATATTTTTAAATCGAGTTTGGCACGGCGCTCGTAAAGTTGAAGCTCACGGAGCCTTGTAATGACACACGATGTCCTGATTTCATGTGTTAAATGAGTCAGTATTTTTGATTTGAAGTAGTTTTTCTGTGTGCTGCTCTCCTCGTGGCAAAACTTTCTGCCCATGTCAGAATGTTGTTGGTTTTTTTTTCACGCTTGATTCTTAAGTGTCAAATCTTTGAATTGAACTTGGAAAATGTCGAGAAATTCCTCCTCATGGGCCACCTCGTTATGTTCCGTTGCATTTTTTTTGGGGGGCGGATTTATGAGATTTCCCCTGGTGGGTGGAGAAATAAGCCCCAGAACACACACACACACACACACTCACACACACGGGTTTTTCGTGTGGCCCATACACACAATTTCTCTGCGCTCGCTGTTATTTGCATGTGTGTGTGTGTGTGTGAACAAATAACCACCACAGAGCAGACTGACGCCGTCGCTTAATTGATGTAACCAGGATGTTGGGCTTGCTCGGTTAACCCTTTGAGCGTGCGGCTGCTCTTCAGTCTTCACTCCTGTTCACAGACAGGTCATGCGATCACGTGGTGCTGCACACGCTCTCTCCTGTTGCTATGAAAACTTTTTTTTTTTTTCTAGCCTGCACGTCTACAGGCCTTCAACGCATCACAAATAACCACGCACGAACCGGAGCGGCGAACATAAAAATCAACCCGCTGCGTTTCCTCATCACATCCACATTTGCGATAAATATAAATACATTTTTGCCCCCGTGGTTCCCATCGTGCTTCAAGCGGTAACACTTAAGTGAGCTCACTTGGGCCTTTTTTGGTCTTTTTTTCTCTCCTCACAGGTTGTTAAATCTGTGCCAGGAGAAGTCGAGCTGCATTAGCTAACAGTTCCTGTTGGCATTGATTTTGATGATTACACGGCAACGTGATTTCAACACGGTTTCCTCTGAACTAACGCGGATCGGCGCAGAGAACAGGCCAACTTTCTTAATGAAAGCAGCAAGAGCTGCTGATGCGTTCACTGCTGTTAGCTTTAGCAGTCGGAAGGTGTGTGTGTGTGTGTGTGTTTAACTTGTCCACTCAGCTCACTCCTCTCCTTTGACCTTGCTTTCTTTCTCTCTCTCGCTCTCTCTCCTTTGCTCTCTCGCTCACACTCCCTCTCTCTGTCTACCTCTCTCAGAGGAAGTACATCTATAAATAACCCAGCTCTCAGCTGCCACACCCTTCCCTCAGTGTGTGTGTGTGTGTACGGACGGGTGATTTGTTTGCAGTACACACAAAGAAGTCAGACATGCATGCAGGCACCTTGCTTTGTCTGCAGACGTGTGTGTGTGCAAATACAGCACTTTTTGAACGCACACAGAAGGTGTGTGTTGATTTTTGTTGCCATGGGCCGAGTGTGTATGTTTGCGTGTGTACATGGGGGGGTTCGGCGGCATGACTCATCATGACAGCAGGTGTCCCATACACCCCGCCCTTCTCCTGGTTTTGTCTTCCTCCTCACTTCTCCTCTCCCTCCCCGCATTTTACCCCAGCACTCTGCTTCCTGTCCTTTATGCTCCCTCCACCCATCTGAAAAGAGCATCTTAACTCATTTACACACAAACACACACACAGCTGGCCAGCATGTGTGAACGCATGCTGCAGAGTGAATGATGTGTTCACCTGTTCACAGGACTAGCTTTATATGGAGACTGTCCTGATTGGCTGGTCAGCTTCTTCCAACACTGAAGACGTTCACTTATAGGTAGAGCTGCAACTACAACAACTGTCAATCATTTTCTAAATTAAATAAGTGCTCTGACGTCCTCAGAAAGTCCAAAATATTCAGTTTACTGTACCGTTTGTTTTCTTTAAAGGTCCAGTGTGTAAAATTTAGTGACACCTAGCAGTGAAGCTGCATATTGCAACCAAGTGAATCCTCTTGCACCCCCCGCCCTCTCCTTCCAAACATGTAGGAAAAACAAAGTGTCTAGATCAGTGTTTGGTTTGTCTGCTCTGGGCTACTCGACATGACGGACTCCGTGGAAGAGGACTCATTTTTAGGCAACAAAGACATAACCGTACACATGATGAAAACATAGTTATGAATACAACTTTTATTCTACAAGTAGATGCTTCTAAATCTTCCACACCTCAGAATAATTGGAAACTAATCGATTAATCATTGCAGCTCTGCTCGTAGATGTCCGTCATCCTCTGACCTACATTACAGCAGCCGGAGAAGCGTTTGGTCGATGACCATCAACAACTTTATTGTTTGCTTGTTTTCAGTCGACGTCTTCATGACTTTACGACAAAGCCAGTCAATGCGATCACCTCGCGAAGTATTCCAAAATTCAGACTGCACAAAAGCAGCCATGTTTGATGACGGTGACACGCCACAGTGTATGAAGCACGAGCTCCACTGGACTAAAGGCCCGGTGACGTTCTAGTTTATGAGCTGTGTGTCTGATGGACCGTAACCATGAGACCTAATCAACATACTCGCAGCAAGTCAGTCATCTAATTAAAAGCTAAATGAATGTTAAAGCTGCAGAGAGAGGAGCGGAGAGATGGACGGAGCAGGAGGAGTTGTGGAGGTGATGAAGGGAAGAGATGTGAGGCCATGAAGAAGCTCGGAGGAAGAGAGGGGAGTCAGCCAAGTGGAGAAGTGTGTGTGTGTGTGTGTGTGCGCGTGTGTGTGTGGCCAGATGGCTCCAGCGTGTGGCGACCAGCCAGAGGAACAGGTGCAGGTCACATGACCAGCCGTTACCACGGAGATGGTGATTGCTCTTGGCGTGAGGATGAAAGGAGAAGGGCCCCAGGGACAGAGAGGGGGCGAGAGACACAGAGAGAGAGAGAGAGCAGGAGGGAGAGAGGCCGAGCGACATAGACACAGAGCAGGAGAGAGATACAGCACTATAGAGGGCAACATGAGGGAGAGGCAGCGCACATGAGAACACAGCGAGCTGTACGGTCAGTCAGTGCAGCACACTGTCTCCTCGTAGTCTGAATGTATAATCACAAATATGTTTTAATACTGTGTGTGTCATTCTGGATCCAGCTCCAGGTTTACAGAACACCCGGGAGCCTCTTATGAAACGTTGAAGTCACACACACACACGCGCGCAAATTCACCATTTTCATCACGTAGAGTTCAAACTGAACTTCAGCCGTCTCAGCTTCAGCTTCAGCGTTACCCTCGACAGGCTGCGACAGACAGCGACAGCGCTACGCTACGAAACCATTGTTTTTTTCCCCAGTGGCTTTAGCCGCACCACAATGTTTCCTGGTAACTTTGAGCCGCTGGACCGGCACCGCAAATTCTGTCCATGAATCTCTCTGCGCTCTGCGATTATTAGAGACCTTCAGAGCACAAACACTACGCTAACTGCTAGCAGTCTGCAGCGGTAGCTAATCGGCGTTCGCTCCCGTAGGAATTCATTTTTATGTGAAGCTGTTGGTCAGACGGCGTGAGAAGAATTTCTCTCACTTTAACGTGAAAACTCAAAGGGCTGTCAGAGTGCAGACCTCCACCGAGCCCGACAAACACAAGCACGGTCTGTATCACAACTGATCCGTCTCCCAGTGTTCGAAAAGTGAGACTTTACCCATCTGCCCTGTTGTTCGTATCCCCTCTCAAACTGAACGGGTTCTGCAGCTGGCCCAGGCTACACCCATCCACCCGAGTTTCATGAAAACGGGAGCAGTAGTTTCTCTGCAAACCCGCTGACAGACAAACGGCACAGAAAACACAGCGCCCTTGGTGGAAGTAATAACGCGCCGGCAGAGAGTTACCGGCTGGCAAAAGGCGGCAGCAGCGCCGACGTGCAGATCCGGGGCCTGTTCCCTAAAGCGGGCAGAGAGCAGCGGAGACGTTGAGTCGAACCAACAACACCAACGGAAGCTGGTCACACGGTCTTAAGTTTCTCCGATGCGCCTTAAATGATCTCTAATGTCCCTCAGTGTAATATTTCCCCACGGTGTGACGCGCTGTGGGCCAACGCTTCATACTTTATGAATACATGCTCTGGCCAGCATGAGGCTGGAGCTGCAGCTTGAGTTACTTCCAAAGCTAAGCAGGTTTAATCAGTGGATTTGCACGGCTTCAGATTTGATAAGCAGATTCCATGCTGGATTTTGATGCAGCACTGTCAGGCCTCAGCCCTGATGATGGCTCGGGCGCACACACAGTCCTGTGCGGAGCCGCCTCGCCGTCCTCTTTGTGACTGTAACGTAACTGAGTGCTGAGAGAGACAGAAGAGGGCTGCTGAGAGTCCTCCTGTCTTCCTCTGTGGTGTGTAGGCACACACACTCGCACACAGAGCCAGCTCCTCTTTCATTCCATGCCAGAGATTAGAGGAAGCCTGGGGGCCTTTCAACCCCTCCCCCCTCCTCTCTCTCTCTCTCTCTGGGGCCTCTCTCTTTCTGTCCCCCTCTCTCTCCCTCTCTCCCTCCCTCTCTCTCTCTGTCTGCCTGTCTCTCTCTCACTCACTCCCTCCCTCTGCCTGTATCTCTCCATCCCCCCCTCCTTCTCCTCCTTGCAGTCTTTCATCATATTAACCCCCTGTGTGCCAGAGCCTGAGGCACACTAATGATTTCTAAATGGATAAATCAAACATGGCGACCGCCCTGGGACACCGCACACACACACACACACACACACACACACAGCTGCCTTATAGTGTGTAAACTGTAAACGAGGTGACGCTCTTTTGTTGCTGTTTTATCCCTGAATATTAAGTTGTTGTTGTTTTTTTTTTCTTTCTGTTTCCCGCAGCAGTAAGAAGGTGGAGACAGAGGGCGGGGCTAGCGCTGCTAAGAAGGATTCCAAGAGGAAGAGGGAGTCGTCGGTCAGTGACGACGTGGAGGTGAAGTCTCCACCCCCCTCCCCTCCCGAAGATGACGACGACGACGGCGTGCAGGTACGAGCTGAAAGTTTTCGGGGCAACTTTTCCAGGCGTCAGGAAAAACCTGACAAAGTCACGGCTCGTGTTGCATCGCAGCGGCACCGCTCCACCAAAAAGCCATAAATCTTTACAGATCCCTCGGTGTCGCAGCCTGCTGGAGAGCCGCGAGGCGTCTACTGTTTGTATTGTAAACCAGTTTGTTGACAGAACAAGCAGACTGGTCCCACTGCCAAGTGCACACGATGCACCATCAGCAACTTTTCACCTGCTGCATGCTTCTTTTCTTAAACACAGCTGAACCCCCCCCCCCTCTAATTACTTAGCGTGTGCGTACTTTTCGAGTGCTCGTTCTGCGTAGATGCTGTTTGCAGAACTCGGACCAGATTTTCCATGCAAATGTAATTTGTGCGAGCATGTGAAGAGCAGCATCTGGCTATTAGCTGCGTAAAGAGCCGTGGCTCTCATTCAAACAGGGCAGCACCTCAGCAGCAGCACGTCCTCTTTCGCCTGTTCGCTGCAGCAGGTTTTTCCCGCTCTTTGGCAACAATTTTGAGCCCAAACAAATTGGCCGATGTCTCCTTCAAAGTCAATATGGAGAACACGTCGCACCATATGGAAGAGAATAATGAATAACGAACGCGTTTTCTTGGAAGAGGGCGGCCTGGTGAATGATCAGAATACACAGCGCTGCTGTTTCCGCTCTCCATCTTGTTTAATGTGGCGTTGTATAGCGCACACGTGTTGAGTGTCACTACACAGTCAGGTCTGTGTGTGTGTGTGTGGTTTTTTTGTCTGTGTGTTTGTTGTGTGCGTTTACACCTTCCGGTATCTTCTCCGTCCAACAGAAGCGTCGCTCCAGCCGTCAGGTGAAGAGGAAGAGGTACACCGAGGATCTGGAGTTTAAGATCTCGGAGGACGATGACAGCGGCGACGACTCACCAGCACCCAAGTCCCCGTCGTCGTCATCACAACAACAGGTGCAGCCGAGGCTTCTGTCATAGCTATGAATGTAAAGAGTCTGTTATCAGAGCTTAGGCGTGATGATTATAAAGGGTCCGTCTCTAAACTACCTCGAGTTTTATTAGGCTGGATTTTGAAAAGTTTGCAGACATTCTCACCTGTAGTGTGAGACATCTGTGATGTCAACAGAATGCACTGCACCATCACATAGTCGGAGGCAGAGGAGGGCAGGCGATGCTCAGTTCAGGCCCTCCATAATAAAGTGCACATTGTAGAGCGGCCTTTTCTTGTCACCTGTTCAGCATCTTGGTGCAGCACACCGGTCAGGTGATGGATTGTTGTGGCGCTAACATAGAAATGTGTCCAGAGAAGAAGGAAGTGTTTCTATTTTTATAACATCAAATTTCATATTCGATCTATTCAGCCCAGTCAAATACTTGCACAGTGCTTTGTGGGAATGTGTTACTAAAAGCTTTTTAAAGATTTTGAATATTTTCTTGAATATTAACTCCCTCCCTAGCAGATTGGATCAGTACTCTGACACTCATTCAGCCCCAAAACAGATCAAAGATGAAGGATTCATGAAAAAATGATTATAACATAAAAAAAACAATGTTAAGTGTCACACAGCTTTCACACTCTGTGTTTAGAGAGAGTGTGTATCACAGCCGGATGAGGCCGGACGACGCTCCAACTCTTTATTTGTTCTGTGTGTTTCCAGGATGTCGTCGAGGCCGAGGGGCCCGTCGTGGAGAAGATCATGGGCCTGCGCAGTGGCAAGAAACAGGTGAGACACACAGACACACACGGACACGCTGGCCCGAGTCATGCTTTACGTCATCTGATTAGCCGCTCCACAGCTGGCCTAAGCAGATTACACACACACACACACACACACACACAGCTCAGACAGCGTGTATTCGCTTGGTAAGTGGAGACAAGAGTTCTTATATTTCAGTACGCGTGTGTGCTTGGAGCTCAGCGAGTGCATGTGTGTTGTGTGTGTGCGCGCTTTGTTTTAGACGGCTTGTCTAAAGAAAGCTCATCCCTGAGCCAACACATGCACGCACACGTGCACACAGAGTCACCAGCCAACTTTCCTTTGCTCGCCAGCTGCCAATGGGTCCCCCCCCACCCCCACCTACACACACGCACACAGTAACACACGCACACACCCTCGCAGCTCCATTCAGAGTTGACCCCGGGCTTGGCGCATAGCCAAAACCACAATGCTAGCTACGCCAGACGCCAAGCTAGCGTTTCCTCAGGCAGGGTGTGTGTGTGATTGATGATTCATGGCATTACAGTAGTAGTAGCATGGTTGGAGGATGTGTGTGTGTGTGTTGTTGCAGTAGTAATGGTGAATGGAAGTGGACGGCTGTGCTTGAAAGAGCCACTGTTTGGGTATTTCCCCTTTCACACGCCGTGACTATGAATCGGTTTCCACGTCTGGAGTCACCCTTCTTCATATTTTCCTCTGAAATGTTTCCAAATGTTCCGACCTTCCTTCACCGACAAGATCAGAATGAAATGATCCTTCCCTGCAGCGTGAGGATGTCAAGCAGAGCGAGATTCGGTGTTGACTGACATGTCGGTGTGAAACTGGTGTGCAGGCTCCTTCTGCGCCACTTCACTAATTCAACCACATGTTGTATAACAATGACGAGCCGCTCGTGCTCTTTCACCGTGCAGCTGCTATATTTACTCTGATTATTAACCTTTTTTTTTTCTTCTTTTCAGCTGGAGTCGGGGGATGAAGTGGAGGTGGAGGAGTTCTATGTCAAGTTCAAGGGCTTGTGAGTAACTCGCCTTTTTTTTTTTTCTTCTCGCTCTCCACCTCTTTTGTCTTTCACCGCAGGGCTTCCTCCTTTTTTTAGATTTATTCTCAACACGCACACCAACACACGCGCACCATGGTGTCCACGTATGAAAAGCCCAGTATGTTGAACGTGAAAGCCTCGCTGTCGTTCTTTTACCACGAGGTGACTCGAGCATCAGTAACGCAGTGACGGAGGTACAGGCAGACGTACCGCTCAACATAAACACGTGCTGTTTTTGTGTGGCGCGGTGGTCATCGGAGCGGTCCACACTCATCAGATTGTAGTCCATGTTCTCCTCTCCTCAGCTGCATGACAACGTTCAAATAATCACGACCACGCAGCATAAGACTCTATCAGAACGGTCTATCAAGCTATAAAACAACACTTTCAAATATTCACATTTGAGAGCATTGAGCTGTTTGCGACACGTCACCCCCTCTCTGCCCTGCAGCCTCCGTCCCTTCACTGTCAGATACCCCCGCAAAAAACGACTTGAACCTTTTTAGTGAAGGTGCCGATGAATTTTCGGTGAATGGAGTAATTATTTCAGCCTTACACTGAAGTCAAATGACGGCACACAATAGATGTTGAGGACCCACAGAGGTGCTGCAGCAGGTAGATAGATTATTTCCATCCACTAAACGTACATTGAACACTTCTTGGGCTGTGGCTCCTCACTTTGATTTTCTTTGATCACTTTGGCAGCAGCACCCTTATTTTTACATCCCGGTGGTGCTCATGACACACTTTTTAGACGACTGACCTACAAATTCCAGCTGTTCATTCACCCATCCACCCGCCTCTGTAAACCTTGACTTCGCTCGTCATGAGCGGTCTATGTAGTGTATCCCGCCTGGCTTCGATGTGACTCGCTCAGTGTCTTTGTGTGTCTCCTGTCTCAGCTCGTACCTCCACTGTCGCTGGGCAGATCTGGAGGAGCTGGAGAAAGACAAGAGAATCCACCAGAAGGTCAAGAGGTTCAAGGCCAAGCAACAGCTCAACAGCTTCATAACTGAGGTAAGCCAGCCACTCTACGCTACAATCAGCACCATTATCTTGGTCCTCAACCTCACACCGATCTGAGGACTCGAACCAAGCGAGAATGATCAGATCGTTTATCTCCAGCATCCATAGATAAAAATAGATGAAGTCCACAGCCACAGTCGTCCTGATACGTGCAGTGAGCAACCTATCATGCTCTAACAGTAAAACTCTCTTCTCCTCACTCGCTCGCTCTCTCTCTCTTCCAGATGGATGATGAGCCTTTTAACCCGGACTATGTGGAGGTGGACCGCGTCCTGGATGTTTCAGAGAGCACAGATGAAAACGGAGAGGTGCTTTGATCTCTTCCTGTCATCTTTCATGGGTTTGAGCCTCTCCCTCTCTCTCACCACACACACGCTCACCAAACCTCCCTGCTGTCTTTCTCTGTGTGTGTGTGTGTGTGTGTTTGTTCAGACGGTGACCTTATATCTGGTGAAATGGTGCAGCCTGCCTTACGAAGACTCCACCTGGGAGCTGAAAGCCGACATCGACCAGTCCAAGATCGAGGAATATGAACGCATCGCAGCACGCACACCCAACACTAAGAGAGTGGTAAGTATCTGTGTGTGTGTGTGTGTGTGTGTGTGTGTGTGCGTGCTCATTGGTTACCATCAGTCTTCCAGCCTCCTCCCTGTAGGCGTGTGTGTTTGTGTGTGTTGGCCTGCTGCCGGCTCCTTCCTCCTCCAGATTTACAGCTCCCTTAACTGCTCTCCACAGGGCCACGTTCTTGTGGTCTTACACACTCACTCACTCACACACACACACATATGCACACACACGCCCTAGTCTTGTGGCCAGGCCAAACCACTAACAGTGTGTTTAATGCTGAACAGAAGCAGCTGACTGGCTGTGGTCTTTTCCATCCATCACTCCTTTCTCTCCCCGTGTCCATCTATTTAACTACTGCCTACTGTTTCTCCTCAAGGGCCGTAGCAATGCTTCATCACGCACAGGCAATATTTGGAATATTTATATATTCAGATCTGTGTCAGCATGGCTGATAACACAGAAAACGTCCCCACAGGTTTGGGGCAGACGTTCAGGATGAATCCCAATGACCAAAACATCAAAAATTCAGCTAACCCGCAGTCCTGTGCGTAAGACAATAACCTCTGATAATATCCCGTGTGTCTAGGATCGGCCTCCTGCAGCCGACTGGAAAAAGCTGGAGGGCTCCAGGGAATACAGGAACGGCAACGCACTCAGGGAATACCAGCTGGAAGGCCTCAACTGGCTAACCTTCAACTGGTACAACTCGTAAGTCACTGTTAACTTTATTCTGTCGGAATGAGTCCCCTAACTGCTGCTGCCAGGCCCCGCACATGTGACAACACCTCATTTAGTATCTAAAGTGGACATGAAGTGGCACTGTAGCATGAAATGTACGCTGACTGTACCATAAGAGACACAGACCTGCATTGAGCAGCTCAAACAGACACGCGTGTGCCCGCAGTCTCAGATATTAGTCATGGATTTCCTGGAATATCATTAAAGTATTAGAGCTGAATTCCAGGCCTGGAAAATGAAGGAATCCAGTCAAATCTCCCGAGAATGACAGGTTGCTTTTCCAGCAATTTAGCAGAGTGTTTTCCAGCTTGTCTCACACAGTTTTTTGCATCAGATCACTGAGTGGAAAACCGATTTGTCACCCACTTTGGGAAAATCACAGTTAATGAACCGAAAGGGGGGAAAAGTTTTTAGATCATCTTTCGATGATGGTGATGATCTGTCACCAGGAGTCTGTGGTGCCTGGCATGCGGGCGTGGAGGTCTTTGTCGGTTTAGTGACACTGAAATAGAAAAGCCAATCCCTCGTCAGCGTCACATTCACGCCTCACCGTGTCCTCCGCAGACGTAACTGTATCTTGGCTGACGAGATGGGTCTCGGAAAGACCATCCAGTCCATCACATTCCTCTATGAGATTTACATGAAGGGCATCGAGGGGCCGTTCCTGGTCATCGCTCCGCTCTCCACCATCCCCAACTGGGAGAGGGAGTTCAGGACGTGGACCGAGCTCAACGCGGTGGTCTACCACGGCAGCCAGGCCAGCCGCAAGACCATCCAGGCCTACGAGATGTACTACAGAGACGCACAGGTAAACGGGACCAGGCAGATCTGTCCTGCAGCATGAATTGCTGCTTGATCGATACTCTGCTTTTCTTTACTTCCCGTCAGCTCCACAGTAACTTTTCTTCACCTCCTCCCCCCAGCGATCACCTTACAGAGCTTTTTCCTCCTTAATTTAGTTACTCTGCGGCTACTAAAATGAATTAAAGCACCGTGAGGTTTATGAGGAATGTCAGCTCTACAGACTTTTGCTCTGCGAGCCTTCACTATATTCACATACAGCTGAACACACGATTTAAAGCCCTTACCCAGCGACGAGGTCGGAACTTTACCGCTCGCTTTCAGGAGCTGGCAGCTCTTCAAACACAGAGTGTAAAAAAATAAATAAATAAATCTTCAACGTTAGCTACGCTGTGAATTACAGGCTAATGTCGCAGCTAACAAAGCTAAATGTGAAAAGAGAACTACCTAAATTAAGGATGAAGACACAGTAAGGTGATCAGTGAGGTCGGAGGTGACTAATGTGACCAAGAGGAACATGGCGACAGTAAAATATGATTGAAAAGGTGTTAATAAATCATAAAATGTTCATTTTCATGCTTTTTTTCATGCTGAACGTGATCATCAGTGTTTCATTAGCTCAGTTAGCCGTCCTGACGTCTTCTCCAGGCTTCTCTCTAAATGTTTCCGTATAGATCCGGAGTGAAGAAGTCGACAGAATGTGTAACGCGTCCTCTCAGCAGCTCTGTGCGAGAGTGATGAGCTCACGGCTGTGGAATAGATGAAATGAGATGCCGCTGTGCGAAACAGTCAGCAGATCTGCACGGCCTCCTAAGTCAGGGGAAAATCTTCAGCCAGCTGGGGATGGACAGTGCTCCTCTGCTGCTGTATAAGCTCTTTACGGTCCTCTAGCCAGTAAGCCATATACTGTAAGCTGCCATCGTACAATGCTGCTAACATCTCAGCTAACCCCCCCCCACCTCACCCCACCCCCACCTCAGCCACAGTGAAGGAAATAAGCTGGAGTAGAGGCGTCCTTGCACACCGCTTGTTCCCAATTCAGGCTGAGGTAATCCTCAAGGTCACAGCGTGTCCTTCGTTCCTTCGTACAGCAGACAGAGAGGACACGCAGCAGCTGCGTGGAGCACTCCCAGCCTACGTCGTGTATTTGTTAGTCTTGGATGGCTGACAGATTTAGATCATAAGTGGATGAATAAGAAAAAAAATGAGGAGGTTTTCCTGTGTAAAGATAACGAAACAAAGCAGTTGTAAGGTGAAGAGTCTCCTCCAGTTCAGAGCTTCTCTTCATGTTTTCTCACGTTGAGTTTTTCACTCTTCTCCTCTCTCTTTCCTTCCGTCTGTCTTCGTCCCACCAGGGTAAGGTAATAAAGGGAGCATATCGGTTCCACGCGGTGATCACAACCTTTGAGATGATTCTGACCGACTGTCCAGAGCTTCGCAGCGTGCCGTGGCGCTGCGTGGTGATTGACGAGGCCCACCGCCTCAAAAACCGAAACTGCAAACTACTGGAAGGACTCAAAATGATGGACATGGTGAGTGGTGAAGAAGAAAGGAGGAGTAAATATTATTATTATTCAGGTTTGTCACATGGACTTGGGGGTAATATGATCTGAAGTCAAGGCCTTAAAGAGCCTATACTTCAGTAGTTTGAGAGATGTGGCAGCACTGAGTAATGTTGATGTAAATAAAACATGTTTTGTCTCTCAGGGTTTTTTTTTCCAGAGGTCTTGTAGAATCTCTGAGTTGAATTTGGCCCAGTGCCACGCTAATACAATCCCTCTCTGCTCTTCTTTGTGGCTCAAGACATCCTGCTTTCTATTTTGGAAACTCTAAATATTTCTTTCCTGTCCTCCTCCAGGAGCACAAAGTTCTGTTGACAGGAACTCCGCTCCAGAACACTGTGGAGGAGCTCTTCAGCTTACTCAACTTCCTGGAGCCTGAGCGGTTCCCGTCCGAGCAGACGTTCATGACTGAATTTGGAGACCTTAAGACTGAAGAACAGGTAAACGGATGAGTCGGCATGTCGTCCTTTTCCCCATGATCTCCCACTGAATGAGGAGTCAACATTGCGTCTGTGTGTGTGTCTCAGGTTCAGAAACTGCAGGGCATTCTCAAGCCCATGATGCTGAGAAGACTGAAGGAGGATGTGGAGAAGAACCTGGCCCCTAAAGAGGAGACCATCATTGAGGTAGGAGCTCTCGCCATAGATCTCTGAAAACTCTCACTTATCAGAATCTGTGGATGAACTGTTAACACTGTTGTTGTTGTCGTCAGGTGGAGCTGACCAACATCCAGAAGAAATATTATCGGGCCATTCTGGAGAAGAATTTCTCCTTCCTGTCCAAAGGAGGTGCAGGAGGAGGAGGAGGCGGAGGTGGAGGATCCAGTGTCCCCAACCTCCTGAACACCATGATGGAGCTGAGGAAATGCTGCAACCATCCCTACCTCATTAACGGTACGCACTCTTCCGAAATAAAATAACAACAACCTCGACATTGGCCAGATCATCTTTTTGTGTCCTGAACAAAATGTTCTCCCCCCGTCCAGGAGCGGAGGAGAAGATTGCTGAGGAGTTCAGGGACTCCCACGGGACAGACATACCGGACATGGCACTCCAAGCCATGATCCAGGCCGCTGGCAAGCTGGTGCTCATCGACAAGCTGCTGCCCAAACTGAAGGCTGGCGGACACAGAGTCCTGGTGTTCAGTCAGATGGTCCGCTGTCTGGACATCCTGGAGGACTACCTCATCCAGAAACGGTGAGAGGAGAAGTCAAACATGTAGACAGGATTTTATATTTGCCTTAAAGACATACGTCAACTATAAAATGAATCATCTTGCATTATTGATGTATGAATGAAAGCAGCTTGGTCATGTTGACTGTCATGAAGCTGACACTCACTCACCGCTCTGTCCAGATATCCCTACGAACGCATCGACGGCAGAGTTCGCGGTAACCTGCGTCAGGCAGCCATTGACCGCTTCTCCAGACCTGACTCGGACCGCTTTGTCTTCCTGCTGTGCACGAGAGCCGGAGGACTCGGCATCAACCTGACTGCGGCAGACACCTGCATCATCTTCGACTCCGACTGGAACCCTCAGAACGACCTGCAGGTACAAACCTCACTGTGCTAGAACTTGCCGGGACCTTTGAGCTATAGCTGGTCTCCTGACACTTCAGAGTTCAAACACTCTATTGTAACTGCACGTTATACTCGCTGCAGAACAACGTTTCTGACTCTCTGATCGCGTCCTCCTCCAGGCACAGGCTAGGTGTCATCGTATCGGCCAGTCCAAGGCGGTCAAGATCTACCGTCTGATCACCAGGAACAGCTACGAGAGGGAGATGTTTGACAAGGCCAGTCTGAAGCTGGGCCTCGATAAGGCCGTCCTCCAGAGCATGAGTGGGCGAGAGAATGCCAACAGCGGGGTGAGACGCAGCACGCATGCCACCGAAATACCATCATGTTGATCGTTTAATTTGTCATGGAATAAAATGCTATTGTTCCCGGTCCAGGTTCAACAGTTGTCCAAGAAGGAGATCGAGGACCTTCTGAGAAAGGGGGCGTACGGAGCGCTGATGGACGAGGAAGACGAAGGCTCCAAATTCTGCGAGGAAGACATCGACCAGATCCTCCAGAGGCGAACCCACACCATCACCATCGAGTCTGAGGGCAAGGGCTCCACCTTTGCTAAGGTACAGACAGAACAACGCCTTTGTCCTCCTTCACTTGCTCAGCCTGTGAGCAACTCTGAACATGCGATGACCCGCTTCCTCTCGGCTGCAGGCCAGTTTTGTTGCTACAGGAAACCGGACAGACATTTCTCTGGAGGATCCGGACTTCTGGCAGAAATGGGCCAAGAAGGCCGAGTTGGACCTGGACGCCATCAATGGAAGGGTACTACACACACACACACACACACGCACATACTGTAAACACCTGCAATGTAGAGGCAACAATCACACTGTGCCCACTGCTCACACACACACACACACACACACACAATTGGTGGTGTCCCCATATGGAAAGGGGACTAGCAGTGGTAATTAGTCAGCGCTACAAGCTAGGAGGAGGAAAGTGAGACAGACCGAGAGGGAGACAGAAAGATCGGGAGGGAAGCGGAGAGAGAGAGATTAATATTGACAGTTGGGAATCTCCTCTCTTCCTTAATTACCCATGTTTCCCTGCTCTCGTGTGTGTGTTTGAGCGAGAGAGAGTAAGCTGCTTAGCTCCACTTAACAGAGCGCAGATGCCTGGAGGGTACAGAGATATCACTTAGGCTAGTGCTCACACACACACACAGCCAAGCTCAGGCACATTTTCTCACACACACACACACACACACACACAGTGCTCAGCCTAACAGGCATCTTTATGTTCGTCCTTCCCTCCATATTTGTTCACTTTCTTTCTCGTGCGTGTTCGTCCCTCCTGGTTCCTTCGCCTCCCTCGCTTGCCTCTCTTGTGGAGGACCCTCCACTGGAACACTTAATCCAGCTCCACGAGCGTGAATGCGGCCCGCTCCCCTGGGATTTCTTATTGTGTGATCTTAAAATGGAAACGACGGCAGCGCTCTGTGATAATTGTGGAACTAACTACTGCCCTGTTTGCGCATATTAATAGGATTGTGAGAGAAGGGGGGGGTGGGGGAATCAAATTAATTGAACAAAAATGTAATTCATTAGACAACATAATTAATGCCAGTTTATGTTTGAGCCGGGCACCAATTTTCTCAGCATTAGGAGTGAAACACAGAGGGCAAAATATCCAATTAATCAGACTTTGTACAGAAGACGCCACGTATTCACAGGATTCACTCATCATACGAGTCAGAATATACAAGAAATGTACAAACAGGCCACTTCACAGCAGTAAAGCAGAAGGCACTTTGCATATTGTTGTTGGTGGATTTCAGGCCATCTGTAAGTGAAACCAAACACTGCAAAAACATTCCAGGAGGGAAGAACGTGCAGTACGCCAAAGGACGCCGGCTAACGTTTCCATTGAATCTGTCCCCAGAACACGCTGGTGATCGACACGCCGAGGGTGAGGAAGCAGACGCGGCACTACAGCAGCGTCAAAGAGGATGAGATGATGGAGTTCTCCGAGCTGGAGAGCGACGACGACGAGCCGAGCAAACCCTCGTCCAAACCGCGACGGCCCCAGGACAAAGCCCAAGGGTACCCCCGATCCGAGTGCTTCAGAGTGGAGAAGAACCTGCTGGTCTACGGGTCAGTCACACACTCAAAAACAGACTAATGGCTTGTTCATTTATTGCTGTATTTAGATCAGACTTCAGTCTATTATTTAGCCTAAAGCTCTTTTCATATTTTTACCTAAATTTTAGAAACCACAAGTTTTCTTGGCCAGTGCAATGACTTCCTGCAGCCCCTGCTAGCCACTGCGCAACAAGACACTGGATTTAGGACCGGTTAAATAAATAGCGCTGGTGGTTGGTCTTTGTTACCTTTTAGCCAGAACTACGCTAGCTATTTCCCCTTATTCCCAGTCTTTATGCTAAGCTAAGCTAATCGGCTGCTGGCATTAGCTCCACTTATATCCTCTGCGATGTTTCCCCAAGTGTTGAACATTCCTTTTTAATTATGCATGTGAAGGAAGGATCAAAGAAATATTGAAAAATAATACAAATGCAATTAAAACCTTCACACAACTTTTAAAAAACCTCCCCGGGGAGCAGCCCTGGATGGTTAAAAAACATGAAGGGAACAAAACGTGTGTGAAGCAGACAATACAACAGAAGAGGAGTTCAGGTTGTGGTGGATGGTGGAGTCATGTTGGTGGGTGGAGTTCATCCCTCAGATAATGTGTGTGTGTGTGTGTAAAAGAGCACGAGTTAATGGATGCAGTGATGTAGTCCACAGAACTCTTTGGACTCACGGCCACCAGTGCTGATTATTTAAATAACTTGCACATATTTTTCACATTTTTCTGAATGTCTGTTTTCTACTTTTGCTTCTTGACTTTCGTACTTCTTCATATTTTTCTACTCATTCGTCGCCGCGCGTCCAAACGGCGAGGCCAGCTCGTTGCTTGTGAAAACCTGCTTTGCATTGAGCCTGATTCTGATCTAGTGCACACAAGTTTGTCATTTACATACACACAATCGACCCTCTGTAAGCGCCCTCCCCCTTCTGCTCCATGCTCCAATCACAGTGAAGCTCTGTGCAGTGACAGTAGAGCATCTACACACACACACACACACAGAGGCAAATTGACACACTTACCACAGATAGTGATTATCGGGCGAGCCCGTGCATTTTCACGGCTGACTTGGTGTGTGTGTGTGTGTGTGTGTGTGCGTGTGTGTGTGTGTGAGTGAGAGAGAGAAAGAACGTTGGTGTGGTGAGATGTCAGCGTTGTTGTTGTTACAGTCTAGTCTCGTGGCCCGAGGCTGTAGGACACAAAAACACACTGTCTGACTGGGTCTGTCCACGCCGCTCAGCTCTCTGTTGTCTTTTCCCATCATCCATCTCTCTCTCTCTCTCTCTCTCACTCTCTCTTTCTCTCTTCTCTCGCCCTCATCCACCATTTTACCCTGTCTGAAATCATCCCGAGTGAGACTGGTTGACACGGTTCACTGGAGATTGGGAAGCAGCGGTGGAAATATCTGAGTTGAGAACAAGACAGCGTAAGAGATGCTGTCCACCACGTCAGCCTAGAGGGTCGCTCACTCTCCAGAGGTGGAGGATGGGGTGGGGGGTGGTGGAGGATGGGCTGTCGTCCATGAAACACACAGAGGGATGGCCGGGTGGCACTAGTTAGTGTGACAGTAATGGTTAAATCAACAGACTGGTGAAATGCGTAATGAGACGTGTGTGCGTGTGTGAAACAACCAAAAGAAGATGGACGTTTTCTAGATGTTGAACAAATGTTCAGTATTAAATCTTTGATGTCTGACGCTGACGTGCTTGTCCCCCTCTCCGTCTTCCCGTCTTCAGTTGGGGTCGATGGAGCGACATCCTGGCTCACGGCCGCTTCAAGCGCCCCCTGAAGGAGGCTGATGTGGAGAAGATCTGCCGAGCCCTCCTGGCCTACTGCCTGCTGCATTACCGCGGCGACGAGAACATCAAGAGCTTCATCTGGGACCTGATCACGCCGAGCGAAGACGGGACCACCAAGACACTGACCAACCACTCAGGTAACACACACACACACACACACACCCCTGATTACACTATAGACTCACTGAGGAGACGGTAATGGACTAGTTGTTTAACTTATTTTAAAATCTGAAAATGTTTGACCTTGTAGCGCTGATAGGCGGCTGAGAAATAATTAGAATAATGACGTATACTGACGGCAGGATTCTGGCTGAGGTTGTGTGAGCACAGTGGACTGCCTCTGTCATTAGTCATTAGTTAACTTTCACACCAAATGTTCAAACAAATAAAATGGAGGCGAAACTTGAGACATTTAAACGTCATCATTTAGTACCAGAAGTACGGACCCGTTTCAAACACTGAGGTTCGATACTCAGCCCTCATCTGAGTGCTGTCTTGACTGAATTGTTTCGAAGGTGACAAACTGGAAATCTGACCCTGGACACGTTGGATTTGTACAAGTCTCTTACCACCTTCTCTCCTCCTGCAGGTCTCTCTACCCCGGTCCCTCGAGGCAGGAAGGGCAAGAAGGGGAAGCCCCCAGCCCCGCCTCCACAGACCCCACGAGCCGATTGGCTGTCCAGCTGCAATCCCGACCACTTACTGCAAGAGGACAGCTACAAGAGACACCTGAAACATCACTGTAACAAGTAAGTCTCATTCGCACGCCAGTTAGAGAAGTGTTCACATGATGGACACAGAACTAATGGAACATGGACACAAGTAGCAGGATGATGGCTTGAGGCTGGCCTGAGCCAGACACAGCAGCCTCCCCGTCTCTCTCTCTCACACACACACACACACACACACACACGCTCGCTCTGTGGTCAGCTCCCTCTCCTGTTGTCAGGGAGATATGCTTCCTTGCCCTCCAGATTCAATTCCAAGATTTTTTTCTTCTTGAGGGGGGAAGTTTGTTTGTTTGTGTGTGTGTGTGTGTGTGTGTCTGGCAGCGAGCCAGGCCAGGTGCTAGGCAGGCAGACCTGTTGGAAGTGGGTGAAAGACGCACACTCACACACACACACACACACACACACACACACTTGGGGGTGATTATGTGGTGCCATCTGCTAGGCTGGAGCACAGCGTTGTGTGGCTAATCAGGCCTGGCACATTGATGGATGAGCACACACAGCCTGCCAACAAACACACACACACACTGCAAGTTGTGATGCCATCGATGCACACACACACACACACACACACACAGCAGAATGAGTTGCAAATGACTGTCTTTATACCCCCTCCTCCTCCTCTTCACTGCCTCTCCAAACTTTCTGTTCCCTCCCTTCCAGCTCAGCTCTCCGTCCTTTCAATTCTCTCCCTCTCTGCTCCTCCCACTCTCCTCCCCCATCACTCCTCCTCTGTCGTCTGCTCCAAACGCCGCTATTGGCATTAAATCCCGGTGACAAATCTGGTGACAAATGTTTACAGTGAAGCAGAACTCCCAGATAGCAGCGTTTCCAATGTCAGGAGATCAAATCTGACCGAAGAGATTCGTTTCAGTGACGAGGAACACGCGTGATATGTGTCCAGAGCCGACCGTCTATTAGACGGCAGCAGCAGCCGATGGCGCCGAGACGCAGCAATGAATTATAGTTTATGTAGCCAGTATTTCAGCGGAGGAAAACCTCGGGACATTTTCTGTCATTTTTATATCAAAAATCCTGTTCACACTTCATACAGCACGTCAGCCCAACGCTGAACACTGTCCTCCTGCTCGTGAAATATTTGATATCATTGAGTATTAGAAGAATACAGCATGTTCCCAACTTCAGTTGTCAAATGACTGTAGAAGCGAGTCCATCAATCAGTGTGTCACTCAGCAGGGAACCAGTCTTCAGCAGTGTATGTACACTGATAAAATGCTTTAATATATATATTCAGCAAAAAATGGCAAACATTTCCGTTTCCTGTTTTGGATTTGGATGCTGGTCCAACACATGAAGACGTCAAAATCACAGCTGGGATCTGTCACTGTGTTAAAGTTAATCCATTTCTAACACATAACTTGGTTAAACTCTGTGAATCATAAAGAAAACAATCAGGACACCTCTTTGTCTGAGAGTTTCACTGACATGTTCCTGCTCTGCAGGGTGTTGCTGCGGGTGAGGATGCTGTACTACCTCCGACAGGAAGTCATAGGCGACCAGGCCGAGCGCATCCTGGAAGGAGCCGACTCAAGGTGAGCAAACACTGCTGGTGTCTTCATTTTGAAGTGATCCATAAAAACACACCCAGCTCTTGTGTTGACGCACTCTCACACCATGAATAACTGCTTAAGTTCAGCAGCCTGACATTCACTCCAGCTCATCCGCGTGTTTCTGAGGTGTTTTTACAGCTGAAAGGCTTTCATGTGTTGATGCATCCTGAATGTGAGTTGATGGATATTTACATGAATATGTGATGAATTATTACTGGGGCGTATTTCCGTCTGTTCTAGTGGCCTCTTTGGCAGCGTTCTTCCTATTCTGACAGATACAACAGTTACTTCATCAGGGGAGATGAGCTTTTTCTCATCGGTTCGACCCATTTAGAATTTTTATTCCACACTCCGCCGACGAGCTCTGGCTTCTCACGGCTTGTCGCGAGTTGAACTCCAAAGCTCACCTGGACTGTTTTTTTTCCCCTCATTGTGACAGCTCCTCTGCTGCTTCCTCCTTCTCTTTCTGTCACACACACACACACACACTTTTCTTGCCATCTGTCCATCTCTCTCTCTCTGCAGTGCACTTCTCTCATCATGTCCCATCCCCCCTCACCCCCCCCTGCTCATCACCCTTTCACCCAGATGTGAATGCATTTATAATGTGGAGCACGTGCACTTCATGTTGATCTCTCCTGCTCCCTCCCCCCTCTCCCTCTCTCGCTCCCCCCTCTCCCCTCTCAATGGCTACTGTGACAGACCCGTGTGTGTGTGTGTGTGTGTGTGCGCGCGCGCGCATGCCAGACGTGAGCATACGGGGTGCCATCGTGCCAACATATGCCAGGGGGATTTAGCATGCCAGTCTTGGCGCGCACGCGTGTGTGTGTGTGTGTGTGTGTGTGTGTGTGTGTGTGTGTTGCCAAGGCCGGGCATGCTGCTGTTTGCAGAGATAAGGGACTGTTTCCCCGGTTTCTTCTCTCCTCCTGTCACCCTCTGTGTTTCTGCTGCCATTGTGTATTGTACCCTTTCTCTCCATAACTAGCTGCAAACACCATTTTCTACCTCCTTCTTTCCATAATGGAGGATTTGTTGTTGTTGTTTTTTTTGGTACCACAACATAAAATCTGTCCTGCAAAAAAAGCTTGAAATTCTTCTCATTTAGATGCACGAAGAGTTCTGTTGTTGACCAGATAAGTGGTTCTGGTTGGACTGGTACTGTTACGAAGTCATCTGTATATTGTTTGTATGGTACTGTCAGTTTAATGGAGATACCGCCACACAATTTAAATCAACAAATGAAAGCACAGGGGGGAGATGATTGATGTCACGTGTCCCTAAATTTGAGGCTGAGGTGGAAAGCAGTCTGCAGATTTAGCATTTACGCTTCAGTCATGATGGACAGTTTTAAAAAAAAGATCATAGTCACTGCAGCGAAACCGGATAAATCTGCCTTTTATTGACACATTACTTGCCAAAAGAAGACCTACATTACCCACAATGCAACTCAACTGCTGATAGCTTTGTTGGAGATTCGAGTGCGTTATGCTAAAACGGCTGGAAGCAGTTGGATTACTGAATTTTTTTGGACTCTTAAGTTCTAAAATAATTCGCAAAGGTTGAAGGGAGGGTGACAAAGTCCTAGAACTGACATGATCATAAAATACAGCGAGCTCTGAGAATATTCCACTGCTCGTGGAGATGAACCACATTAATACCAGTATAAACCAGTCTGCGCCGGATATCCATTCTGATGATCTGTAAACACTTGAGTTTTCTGGTGCAACAGTGCCCTGCTCTCTACCTAATGAACTCCCACATGGTGCAGAGGCTGCTTTGTTTACGCTCCATGAACGTAGTCCTGCATGTGTCGCCTGCTCAATCAGATCTTGTTGTGGAGTTGCATGTTGTTTGGACTGGAGCAGGTCTGCTGATCAGTTTGGGCTCTGTTCCTGTTTCAGTTCACTTTGAATTTGAGAATAAAACCAACGACACCTTTGGCTCATGATCTGATTCCCCTCTCTTCGTTTCTCTCGTTTGGACTCGAAACACAAGACGAAGCGAGCTGAACACAAACAGTTTAGTTTGATCGTCAGTGATCTGATCTGTTTATCTCTGCCACAGCGAGCTGGATATCTGGATTCCTCAGCCGTTCCACGCTGAGGTCCCAGCTGACTGGTGGGACAGCGAGGCCGACAAAGCTCTGCTCATCGGAGTCTTCAAACACGGTAACACACACACACACACTGTACATACAGATCTGCATCTTCCAACATGGCAGCCAAAACACAGTGAATACAAAATGAACATCACACACACACACACACACACACACACACACATAACATGTCAGCACCTTCAGACACACTTGCAGACACACTCCAGTGGCTTCCAACCCAGTAAGCATCGTGCACACACACACACATCATTAAACTGGGTGAGGGCTCACACACACACACACACACACACACACACACACACAAACACATCCCACCCACTTCTGCTGCCACCGGTTGATTGGTGTTGCCATGGCGATAGCGGTACGCAGCTGGCAGGCTCAGTGTGCTACCGGGAGTGTGATTGATGGCTGGTTTCACTACTGGCTACGAGCGTGTGTGTGTGTGTGTGTGTGTGTTACAGGTGTTAATGTCGTAAACAAAGCTAATGTCAAAGTTAAAAATCTTTTCTCTCTTTGTTAGCCGTTAGCTAATTGTTTGGAGAAGTTGCCCCCCCCCCCAATTTGGGTGCTGACTAGGTGACTGAATGTGACTCCCACTGTCAGACCGACAGGGCTGTGTGTGTGTGTGTGTGTGTGTGTGTGGATATAAACCCTCATTCATATTAATTTGACATAATTGTCGTCATTTTTCCATCATTGCCACCCTCTATGATTCAATTAGGACACACACACGCATACACACACACAGGAATACAAAAGGGCTCACCCATAGTTAATCATAATCCTCATTCGCCAGGGAGGCCCTTGGGGGGGGACTGACTAACACACACACACACACACACACACACACACACACACAGTGAGCTTTGTATGCAGACACGCACGCAGGCACACAACAATGCTTCTCACACACACACACACGCAGAAAAGTGATGGCCTATAAAGGCTCTGATGATTAACGTTTGGCTGCGGGCAGAGTGTGTGTGTGTGTGGGGTTAGGAACAATACGTCACATCTTTCGTAATTGAAATGTGACGGAGAGGAAGAAGGAAGGAAGGACGGACGGACGGACGGATGAAGAAGAGGCGGCGTGGTCCTGTCCTCTCCTCACCCACTCCTCTCCTTCCTTCCCTCTCTCCTCCCCCTCTCTCCTCCCCCGTGTGTCTCAGTAGGATCTGCACATTCTAATCTGTTCTGCCTGAATGCTCCTAACGGACAAACTCACACACACACACACACACACACACGCGCGTGCGTAAACACACACAGTTTCTCAGACCCACTAGCTCACTTTCATAGACGCCATGACACACACTTCTCTCTCTCCCTCTCTCTCATAAATGAGCACCTGCAGGCTGACTTGGATCCACACACACACACACACACACACACACAGGCTGTCTGTCTTGTCAGCAGCTGGCTCCTGGGGTCTGCCCTTCTGCTGCTGTTTTTGTCTACTCCTTCATTTAATATTGGATGCTGTGTGTGTGTGTGTGGTGGACTGCGTAGCTTCATGTCTCCAAGACAGACAACTTTTTTCACTGTTCTTTCACTGTGGAGTTTGCCTTTAGTCGTGTGTGTGTGTGTGTGTGTGTGTATGTTGACCAGTAACATCAGATTTCTGTCAAACATATTGATACTTTGTTACGTGTTTACAATGATACAATCGCTCTTATTCAAGCATTCGATAGTATTTTAGTTATTAAAACTGGCTGCGTCATCATCTTGTTCCTGTTTGACACACAGTGAGTAAAGGTGGAGAATTAAGATGGAGACCTGAGACTTCTACGCGTCCAAACGTCTCCGTTTCTCACACCCTCCTCTTCTCTTCCTCTTCAGGCTACGAGAAGTACAACTCGATGCGAGCTGACCCCGCCCTGTGTTTCTTGGAGAGGGTGGGCATGCCGGACGCCAAGGCCATCGCCGCAGAGCAGAGGGGCTCCGACATGATGGCAGATGGCGTCGAGGGGTAAGGGAGCAGGCTCCACTCCACCGACGAAACGAAACAAAAAAAGAAGCGGATAGCTCCTCAGCTCAGCCCGTTCCCTCCAGTGTCATTCTGTTGTTAGTCTTCATCTCCATCTGTGATTCATCACGTTTTAACACCTTTAATCCAATCTTCCCCTTTCATGTTCCACTCTCTGCTGTCGACACAAAAAAGGGCTTCGAATGTTTGAAATGAAATGATTTAGAGCTAAAAGACAAACACGATGAACTGTCCCGTCCCCCCAAATCATGTGACTGGCAGCAGGTGTAGACCCACAGGGCCTCTTCTTCGTTGTCCTTGTTGTTAGTTCTTCAAATATTAAAACAGAAAATCATTGGCTTCTTCAAATCTTTCCTCCAACCTGCAGTGAGGACGAGGATCCCGAGTACAAACCACTGCGGATGCCTTTTAAAGACGAAATGGACGACTTCACCAACTCTCCACTGGACGACAAAGACGACACCGCGGAAGGTGAAGCTGAAGGTAAAATTCAAAGGTCGTGTTTTGTGAAAATGTGAACCCTCTGCAGGGTGGAGCCTGATGAAGTCAAACTCTTTAAGCACCACCCAGAACTGTTACAAAAATGTGGACATTTCAACAAGATGCTAAATGTGGAGCTCTGCGGTTTAAACAGATTGCTGACTGCTCCTCTCTGCTTCCCCGTAGCTAAATCAGGTGAAAACGGTCAAAGCGTGCCCGCCGTGGGTGGAGCTTCGGGCTCCAACGAGCGACTCTATTGGCCGGCAGCCTCAGCTCTGACAGCCCGCCTGCGTCGCCTCATCACGGCCTACCAGCGCTCCAACCGCAGAGAGCAGCTCCGCCAGGAGGCCCTCAACCGACCCGACGGTCGCAGGAGGAGACGCAGGGACTTCCTGCCTTCCATCGGCATGGTTACTGATACAGGAGGAGGAGCGGCTTACATCCAAGACGGCGCGGGTGTGTTCGTGGCGGAAGGAAGCCCGTATCTGGCTAAAGGAAGTGCTTACTTTGCCAAAGGTGGACAGTTCATGCCGGAGGCGTCACCGGTGATGACCGCCAGCTCGCTGATGGCTGACGGAGCCATGTACTACAAGGAGAGGAGACAAAGGTAGTGTAGCGCTTAATGTGACACTGTTAAAACAAAGCCTGCAGCCTTTTGGTGTCGGATTCTGTTCTCACATTGTTTTCGGTCCTCTGTCAGGTGGACTCGTCGTGAGGAGGCTGACTTCTACCGCGTAGTGTCCACCTTCGGCGTCGTCTACGACACCCAGCGACAGAAATTTGATTGGTCACAGTTCAGGGCCTTCGCTCGACTGGACAAGAAAACAGACGAGAGCTTGGAGAAATATTACTACTCGTTCATCGCCATGTGTAAACGAGTGTGCAGGATGCAGGTCAAGACTGAAACCGGTAAGAGCAAACGATCAGTCACTGCGAGGCTGATAATAACTTTCAAATTCAAGTAGAAAAACAGTCTGACGTATTGTATCTGTCTTTTACCTCATCAGAACTCCCAGATCCAACCCTGATCATCGACCCCATCACGGAGGAGCGCGCCTCCCGCACACTGTACCGCATCGAGCTGCTCCGCCGCATCCGAGAGCAGGTCCTCCCCCACCCGCTGCTCTCTGAGCGCCTCAAGCTTTGCCAGCCCTCCCCAGACCTGCCAGAGTGGTGGGAGTGTGGCCGCCATGACCGGGACCTCCTCCTGGGGGCCTCGAAGCACGGCGTAAGCCGGACAGATTATCACATCTTAAACGACCCCACCTTGGCCTTCCTGGAGGCCCACCAGCGTTTCACCAGTCAGCGAGGGGCCGGCATCTGCACCGGAGCCCAGGCAGAGGTCCCCAAAGCTGCGGTGGGAGCAGCGGAAAGCAGCTCTGCGCCTGTCCTCACCTCTGCAGAGCTGGCGAGCGCCGCAGCTGCTGCCAAAGTCGCAGCTAAAGAGGAGGGAGAAGGGAAGGAGGTGAAGACGGAGGAGGGGAAGACAGAGCTGGAGGTGAAAATGGAAACCGAAGGAGACGCCAACGACATTCCATGTACCAAGACCGAAACTCCTGATGAACAGAAGGAAAACGAGGGAGAGGGCAGTGAAGGGAAGGATGAAACTGCTGTTTCACTGAAGGAGGAGGTGAAGGAAGAGGAGGAGGCACAGCCAAAGGTAGAAAAAGAGGAGAAGGAAGAGCAAAAAGAGGAGCACAGCATAGACACGGAGAAGACTTCCAAGCCAGCAGAAGACCAAGATAAAGACTTAACAGAAGAGGACAAGACTACCGCTGACTCTCCTGGGGACCAGAAGGAGGCGACCACTGAGCTACCAGAACATGTCGACTCGTCTCCTAAAGCACAAGCAGACCGCAAGACCACAGAGGAGGAAGACGGAGAGGAGCGGGAGAACCCAGAGTCTCTGAAATCTCCAAAGTCTGCCGACACAGAGAAAAGCCCAGAGGAGGAAGACGAGGAGAGGATGGATGAAGACGACAAATCAGAGAAATCCTCTCAGGCTGAAGGTGAGGGGGCGAGGGGGTCCAACGTCATTCTCTCTGGGGGCAGTTTTTAAACTTTGTATTTAGTAGATTTTATCAGAGATGATGACGTGACGTTCTAAATGCAGCTTCCACACACAACTGCTGACGGCACGCTCGGTCACAGGCTTATTTCTGGTGTTTCCCCTCATGACTTGGCAGAGTTTTAATGAGTCCAGTTCCAGAGGCGGGAAAGTAAAATGAGTTTGGATCCCCTGATAATGAAACCCTTTTTTTAAATTAAGAGTGACAACATGCCTCTCTCCTCTCTCCACACAGCGAGCGCTGCGTCAGAGCAGAAGAACTTTGACGAGGAGAGCATCGCGTCCGTCAGCACATCAGCCCAAAACGAAACCAGAGATGGCTTCTGCCCCGACGACCTGCCCGAACCTTCCGCACTGCAGGCCTTACAGGAACGCGCCTACGGCTTCTCTTTCTGGCCTAAGGTGAGTCTCAAAAGAGCTGCTACATTGACAAATAAAGGCTAAGAGCTGTGATAATCGAGGTCCAGGCAGCGATCCTCACCTCTCTCCCCCGTCCTCTCAGGATCGAGTGATGATCAACAGGATGGATAACATCTGTGAGGCCGTCCTAAAGGGCAAGTGGCCCGTGAACAGACGCCACATCTTTGACTTCCCCAGCAACCTGTTGCCAGGGCATGGCTCCACGGTAACCACAGCCGCCGTAGCCACGGTGACGGAGAGCCCGCTGCAGAGGCGGAGCCTGGCCGAGCTGACAATGGCCGGCATCCACGCGGCTTACAGCGGGAGCGAAGACAAAACACTATCCCCACAGGTTCATGTGAGTGTTTGTGACTACTAGAAGGCTTAGCATTAGCCTGTTAGCATTCTGTTTTTGTAAACAAAGGTGGCTGTTGGTGTCATCAGCTCCTCGATAAGATGCTGTTGAGCAGACGTATGACACACGATGACGTGATGTTACAGGAGGACGCTCTGAGCCTGACGGTGCCTCGACAGAGGAGGAGAAGGAGGAGGAAGATCGAGATCGAGGCGGAGAGGGCAGCCAAGAGACGTAACCTGATGGAGATGGTGGCTCAGCTGAGAGAGAGCCACGCTGCTACAGAGTCCCAGAGTCAGGCCATAGACCTCACCAAGGTGCTCACCCATAACACTCTGTCCATTGTTTGTGTCGCCAAATCAGAAAAGAGCCGTTGAAACTGAAGGTGCTCTGTGTGTCGTTCAGGGTATGCATCATCACCACAAGGCCTCCGCTTCATTGGCTGGCTTCCCCAGTGCCCTGGTGACGAGCCCCTCGCTCAAAGCCCAGATGGAGCTGCTGCAGCAGGCCCCGCCCTCCGGACACAGAGCCAATGGTTCACTGGAGGCCGACCTGCCTATCATGAGGAGGAGGCGGGGCCGCAGGAAAAATGTGGAGGGCCTGGAGCTGCTGTTCATGGGCAACAAGAGAGCAGGAGGGGTATGTGTGGACCGTGCGTGCTCTGCTGCACCAACACTCAACACAGTGCGAGTATCAGCATTAAATGTTTTTCCTTCTCCCTCCTTCGTGGACATTCAGGACGATGCTGAGGAGACGAAGGTTTCGGGTGTGGAGGCTGTTCAGGGTGCAGCCCGTGCCCACAGACCCCGCAGCGTCCCCGAGCAGAGCCCCAGCGCCAGATCTCTGGCATCCGGCAGTCTCGACGACGACGAGGCAGCAGTTTCCAACAAAGAGCTGGGAGAGTGGCTGAGGCAGCACCCGACATACACCATGGACATGGCTGGATTCACACCAGTGCGTCATCGTCTGATTTTATTCACTTGTTATCTCCACTTTTTTTGTGTTTTCTCGTTCAGCAGCCTTCTCTCTAATCCAGTCGTGACTCATCTAGTCATTCACACCTGCCTCTGTTTTTGTCTTGCCACAACAGAAGAGCGAGGACTTGCTGCTGTCTCAGTTTTCCAAGCCCAAGCAGAAGCGCCATCGCTGTCGAAATCCCAACAAGATTGACATCAACACGCTGACCGGAGAAGAGCGAGTGCCCGTGGTCAACAGACGCAACGGACGCAAGGTGAGCTAACGTACGACCAGAACGCTCATCACGGTCACGCTGCAGAAAGAAAGCAACTCACTCCGTCTTCCTGTTTCTCAGATGGGCGGCGCCATGGCTCCACCAATGAAAGAGCTTCCCAGATGGTTGTTGGAGAATCCAGAGTTTTCTATCGCCCCTGATTGGACAGACATCGTCAAACAGTCGGTGAGTAACAGCACGGAACATGCAGTTTGTGACAGCTCGTCTGTTAGTTTCCTTCAGAGAGATGAACTTGTTTTCTGACCTCCACACAGGGTTTCCTCCCAGAAGCCATGTTTGACCGCCTCCTGACCGGCCCTGTCGTCAGGGAGGAGGGCGTCCGTCGACGGGGACGACGACCCAAATCAGAGATCGCCAAGGCGGCAGCCGCCGCCCAGGCAGCCGCAGCGGCTCAGGCTGCCCAGGTGTCACTGGCAACTGCTGCTTCATCTGCAGGTACAGACAACACACACATACAGCCTGCTGAGGAGACGAGAGCCGTCTAATGTCACAGCATTAGCGTGAGTTGGTGTGTGTGCTGAAAAGAGCTTCATGTTAACCCTTTGCGTGTGTGTGTGTGTCTGCAGGAGGCATCAACCCTCTGCTGTTGAACAGTCTGTTTGGCGGGATGGACCTGTCGTCCCTCCAGAGCCTCCAGTCTCTCCAGTTGGCTGCTGGTCTGATGGCCTTCCCTCCACCCACCGACCCCAAGCAGGCTGCCGCTAGTGCCGCTGCTGCTTCCATGCTGCCCCTCATGCTGCCCGGCATGGGAGGCCTGCCCAACATGGCCGCCCTCCCCAACATGTTCAGTCTAAGCGGGCTGTTTGGTGGCAACCTGGCAGCAGCCACCGCCGCCGCATCCAACTCCACGGCCTCCTCCGCCGCATCAGGGAACACCAACGGAACGATGGAGGGAGAGGGTGACGAGGCAGGGGCGAAGAGGAAGCGAGAGGGAGAGGAAAAAGATGAAGGAGACGATTATGAAGAGGGAGGAGACGAAGAGGAGGAGGCAGAGGCTGAGGGGAACGAGGGAGGAGTGAAGAAGGCGAAGAAGAAGAAGAAGAAGATGCAGAAAGAGGGTGAGGAGAAATCAGCTGATGATGTCACTGCGGCTCCTCAGATCCCGGCTGCTGATTCGCCAGCCGAGACGTCCATCAACGGTGACGCAGCAGCTCTGTTAGCAGCAGCAGGCATGTCTGCCAATTCTCTGGCGTTCAACCCCTTCCTGCTCTCCACCATGGCCCCCGGCCTCCTCTACCCCTCCATGTTCCTACCTCCAGGCCTCGCAGGGCTCAGCCTGCCCGGCTTCCCCACCGCCTCCACCCTGGCCGAGCTGCAGAGCGCCATGGCCGGAGCGCTGGGCAGCAACGTCGTGACCACAAACCCCCCAAGAGAGGCGGCGGAGGGGAAGAAGGCGGGGCTGAAAGCTACAGAAGGGGAGGAGGAGGACGAGGAGGACGAGGACGAGGAGGAAGGAGGAGAGAGTGACTTGGCCGAGGAGAAGGAGGGCGGAGCGGAGGAGGAGACGAGAGGCGAGGACTCAGCCCTGGAGGACGGAGGGATGGGAGGCGAGGAGGAGGAGGAGGAGGAGGAGGCAGAGGCGTCTCCGCAGAAGGACAAGAGTGACTGAATAAAAACACAACAGTGACTGGCCTTGGACATTTCCTCACCCCCTGACCTCCCCCTCCCTCCTCCTCCCCCTCACCACGTTTACACGCCTCCACCAGAAATATCCAAACTATTATGATCCTGTTTTTTTTTTTTTTTTTTTCCTTTACATTGTTGTTGATGATTTCTCTCTCACTCTTTGTTCATTTTTTTTGTTTTTTTTTTGCCAGGTATATTTACTATGCGTCAGAGAGGACGAGGTGTGTGTGTGTGTTAAGTTAAATCTCTCTGATCGATAGTGTAGTCAGGGAAAATCCTCACAGCCGAGCTCGGCTCCTCTTCAAAGACTGTTTCTTTCTCTCTGGTCGGCCTGCGCGCCCACACTTTTTTCCCACAATCCCTCAAGTAGGATTTCACGAGGTTCCAATAGTACTATTATTATTATTATTATTATAATTATTGCTGCTTTCAGCTCTCAGATCTTTATTTTTTATTTCCGCTTCCTTCTTCCTCTGGACTGTTTTGTTGTTGTTGGTTCTTGGCAGCATCTCATGTAAAAGAGGAGAGACGTCGCGCCGGCGGGCGGCGCTTTTTCTACCATCAGTTCTCGTTTAAAACAAACAAACAGCATTACAGCTGACCCGGCTGTCTGTCTGACAAAAAAGCTGCTGCAAAAAGGAATTGTGGGTAATGGAGTTGATGGAGCTGCTCTGTTTCAGAGCAGATGTTTTTTAAGTTCTCACATATCAGATACCAGGTAGACTCTGAGGAGGAGACGAATCCAGACTGGCCTAAGACGCAGTCTCACACACTGATGACCACAACACACACACACAGACATCCCAACACATACTTGATCGTTAGCTGCGCACATGCACACACACATTCAGAAGTCCACCACTACACACCCTTAACCCCCCTCCTCTCTCTCTCTGTCATGTGACTGTTTCTGGGAGGACTCGTCCCTCTTTTGAGTGTATGTGTGTGTGCGCTTGTGCGTGCACGCTGAACCAATACTGTTAAACCAGTCCCACACTGTTTGAATGCCAGTCTTGAATCTTTCCACTGCCACCTCTGAACCCTGTCTCTTGCTCTCTCGTCGAGGCGGCAGGTTTTTGGCTTGGCGGGGCGGGCTGGGTCTGCCACCAATCAGGCCTGCTGATTGGTCCGTTTCACACCACCAAAAACCGGCCGTCCCCGTCTGGAGGTTTCTGTGAATGGGTTTGGATCGGTGGTCCACACACAGGGATGTGTTGTTTCAGGTTTATTCTTTAAAGGGGGGCACATGAGATGGTTGACTTTTCCCGGTCGCTGCCACATTATAAAATCCTGTTTTTAATTTTTATTTTTCCTTTCATGTCCCGGTAGTTCCAGACCAAGTGCTGCCTCCCTAGTGACCTTCTCTTTAATGACTGTTTCTCTAGTCACACACACTGACACCAGGCCTGGCCAAGACAGGACTGAGACACATTTTCAACAGAGTTGGAAATTCACACGTTTCCCGATGAAGTTCAACTCTGGTCGCCGAGTAACTTTTAAAATGCTTGAAGAGCGCTCGCGGCGCTTGATCCGTTTCCATTTCTGAGGCCAGTTCAAGTGTCCGAGGGAAATCGAGCGCCGCGAGCGGTTCAAATATTTGAAAGTGCATTCAAACACACACTGTGGCCAGGTCCTATTAACATTTGCTATCACAGCCAGCCCAGCAGATGCAGAGATGGAACTGAGACGGAGGGGGGAGAGATCGCTTTTGGCTCCACGGATGATGCCCCCTCCCCGTCAAAGACCCTTGTTCTCCTCTCTAATGCTGAGACAGCAATAACCAAGGCAGCTTTTGAATGTTCCAACATCACTCTCCCAACACACACACACACACACACACACACACGCACACATACACACACTATATGAATAACCACAAGTGTCGTATGAATAGAAAAACAAAACTAAAACTGTAAATGATGACAAATAAGTACTGCAATCAATTTTGTCTCACTCTGTTCCTGTTGATGCACTGGTGTTAAAGAGTTAAAATAATCAGGTACCTTTATTACTTAGCTACTTTTCTTGAAAAAAATGGACTTTTTGTTACTTTTAGCCAGCAAGCTGAAGAGCATTACCTCAAAATTCTTATCTAGCCTTGAAGTTTACAGACATACCATGTAAATGTTTTTTTTTCTTCTTTTTTTTGGTGTTTGTCGTTTTTGTTTTGTTTTTTGGAGACATCATGTATGATGAATTGTAGCTATGATGCTTTTAATAAAAGTGAATCATGATATTCGCCTAGGAAACCAAAAAATCCGCCTGCGTCTCATTTGTTTCACTCGCGTTCACGTCAGCGGAACATGCATCCATCTTAACTCGAGAGCTAACTGCTGGTACAAGAGGTGAAAAGTTAAAGGTCACCTGACGAGGCTGCAGTTCAGTGTCTCTGACCAAAATGTTGTTTTAAGCCAAGCACCACGTTTCATTCAACTACTGCAGCCAGAATCAAACATTTTTGGAGCTTATTTTATAAAAAAGTGATTCCTGGATTGTCACATTAGTTGGTTAATGTTATGTGGATTGACAAATTGGCTAATTCAACCCAAAAGTTAACCGTGATTTCAAGTTTTATTGATGATTGTTATTCATCTACTTGATGTTTTTATGTTGTTATCCAGAGCGGTGAAGCTGCTCTTCATCTCTGTCATCACTCCGTCTCAAACGAAGCTGCGTGAGTTTTTATATGCAGGACTTGAGAGGAGGGATGTTTAGCTAACGTCACAGAAGATGATTCAGTAGTCTGAATGTTTCCACTCAAACACTGACTCTGCTTTGATATATTCTTCAGAATGATGAGTGTAAAATTAGAAGGTTGTTTTAGATGACATTGAAAACCGTACAGAGCAGACAGAGGACATGTTTTAATACATAAATATATATTTATATTTTCAAAATGTTTTTGTTACCCATGGAGTCAGATGTTAGAGGGATACACTCACAGGGAAGTGTTGCATGGCGTCTTGAAGGCCTGTTGGCGGCCCCTAGAGGCCTCATGGGTCATTATAAAGTGGATAACAGACTGGTGTGAATAATGCAAACGGTTGGGTTAGATGTGGATGTCGTGAGCAGTGTGTGTGTGTCAGCATTAAAGAGGAAAAGTTGAGCATTCCGGTCAAACGGGGGTGAAATAAGAAAACAGGAAGAAATTGTCAGCCTGTGTGTGTGTGTGTGTGTGTGTCTCACGCCAGCCAGCCGTCAGAAATGGCCTCTCTCCCACTGGAGCTGCTGACAAAACACAAACTGACAGCCAGACCCCAGTGTGTGTGTGTGTGTGTGTGTGTGTGTGTGTGTGTGTGTGTGTGTGTGTGTGTGTGTGTGTGTGTGTGAGAGAGAGAGAGAGAGGAATGGACAATGTAGCTGAGATTCTGGCTGCTCTTTTCCTGCATCTCAAACCACTCATGTACGCTGCATTCAAAGACATTGTGGTGTGTTTGTGTGTCGTACAGCAAATGTTTCTAATGTGCGAAAGAGCTCACAAGCAAGTATCACATCGCTCATCTCAAAAAAATGAACTGTCTGTCCATGCTGCTGCTGGATCCAGAGGAACCAGTTCCAGCTCAGTCCCAGAAAGAGCGACAGTGACAGTGAACCAGCATTCACAATAGCAGGACCTCCACTGAGTGGAATGCGGCCATCATTGATACACCGTGTGAGTGTGCTGCTATGAAACATCAAAATGTCTTTAGCATGGCCGTGCTTTGAGCAACATTTGAGTCGTAGCATACCGTGTTCACATCACTTTTTCACATCATAAACCAAAGCTGTGGGCAAATTTTGTTGTGATGGTGGTGCGAGAGGAAAGTCTGGGCATTGCCAAAGCTGTTGGGACGTAGGTGGTTTGTGCGCCAGCTTTTGTACCAATCCATCCAGTGTTTGTTGATCCATGGGCCTGCAGTGTAAACTCCAGTGGTGCTTGTTAAGGCTCCGTTCCATTCAGGTCACACAGAGGCAGGGTGCTGCTGTGGTGCATGTTGGCTCACTGGAAAGTCTCCGCTGCTATAAATGGAAATGAACCTTAATTAATGCCATTGGAAACGCCTGCGTTGAGCCACTATTTCATGTGAAAATGGCTGCTGTGGAAATGTCTATTGTCTAAACATCTCTGTTGATAAGGACAAGGCCAGCCTCTGTTTATATCCACAAACCGGACGCTGTCTTCACTTATCCATTATCCAGCAACCTGCAACGTACTGTGAATGTTACTTTGAGTCATTAATATGGTCAAACAAATGCTTCAGTGACGCTACATTCACATCAAAACAAAATGTCTTTCTGTTCTGCTCTTTGTTTCAGTTCTGCTAACACTTTGTGCTTCTACTCGGTACAAAATCTTCATTTCTGGATTCAAACCTTCCACCAGATTCAGTGAATCTGAAGCAAAGCTGCTCCAAAGCTACAGACAAAGCTAACCTCTTAGCTGTCGCTTCGCTTCTTCTCTGGCAGAATAAAAAACTTGACAGAACAGAGGTTATATAGCTAAAAGCACTCAGTCACCTCACTGAGAACATCCCGTGTTCGGTTTTGTTATTTAGCATGGTAGCTGATTACGTGGTGATGTAGCTCACCTTATCGTGCTCGCAGTGGAGCAAGCAACCTTTCACGTTTACACCTACGGGCAATTTAGAGTCACCAATTAACCTGCACGTCTTTGGACTGTGGGAGTAGCCATGCAGACACGACCCAGATGAAAACATGAGTTTTACTCGGTGGTACTGTCAAGTAAAGTACAGTGATGAGGCTGCCAGTCTGCTGAGTGATGCCTTAAAGTGTTTCCAGTCATCATATGTCTGAGCGCTGGACTGATCTCACAACAGCACCTTTAAAAAAGCAGCAGAATGTCCCCACTTCAACAGTAACACAAACACAACTGCGTGTGTGAGCGAGGGTGTGTTTACTCTAGTAGACAGTAGAGAGGTGGAGTGTGTGTGTGTGTGTGTGTGTGTGTGTGTGTGTGTGACAGACGTCTGGCCTAATCGCCTTGCTGGAGGAAGTGGGACGTGAAATCCACCAGCCGCTCCACACACACACACACACACTGAACACACACCGACACAGCGTGTAGTCTTGTCTTCTACCCTCATTTCTCCTTCCAGGAATTCAGGAAAAAAAAACCTTGAGCTGAACAGATTTCTAGTCGTGGATTGAAGGTCTGATGCAGTCCAGTGATACAATATACACAACATATGTAATTATAATATCATTTTATATAAGATATGTGAAGCGCTGATGAAAATATACTAAGACAGTTACATTTCTTTGGTGTATCAGTGTGTGGTACTCTGGGTTGCTGACACTGTTTCATCGGTTATCTTAATATGCAGAGCAGCTGAGTATAACTGCGTGTTGAGCAGTGATATATCGGGACAAAGCCTGCCTTTGTTTCTGAAGGCTCTTCAGTCAGAAGCCGCTCTCCTGGCATCACGGCTCTGTCTGTATCCGTATCACAGCTCTCTGTGCTGCCAGGCTGCGCTCTGCCAGATAACTTGTAATGAATTTGCCCAGATTAGTTGAATATGCGGCCTTATTGTCCAACATACTGCATGTAATGTTCATGATAATCCAGATCTTTAAACCCAGATATCCTATCAGAAAAATTTTACATTAAAGGAGCAGTCCAGCGATTTATTTTTCAGTTTGCCTGTCATGAGGAGTAATTTATGAAGTGTCATGTTCTGAGGCTGTGGAGGAAGAAGCGCTGGTGTTACAACACTGGGAAAATGTGGGCATTTATGAGGGACTTATGATGCTATGGAGTAGCTTTATGGTGAATGTTCATATGGACTCAGACAGACGTTAGACGGCAGACGGACAGCACCTTCTGGTCATCGCAGGAAGAACAAACACACAGCCTGACAGAACGGCAGGACGGCAAAACGACACACACATGATGACATGTTGCCATGGTGACTTTGTATTGTTTACAAGAGTGGGATAAAGTACAGTAACTGCATTTCACGCCTATTACTTTATGGAATAAATGAATCCCATCTTCATTCGTCCATCCTTGTTTCCTCTGTGTGAGGGAGCAGTGTAACACCTGGGTGTAAATTCCACCACATGAAGTTAGAACATTTTAACTTTGGATGGCAAAGGACGTCTACTTTTATCGCTGGCGTTATTCTCACCTAATTTCACATGACTCATTAACATGATATCCAGTTAGCTGCCTGAATCCATGCGAATGCAGCGTAAAAGTCAGAATATCTCTGCCTCTTCTGCTACGCTCTGAGCCCCTTCAGCCACATTTTTTAAAGGATGCAGTAATGTGTGTGTATCCAAAGGCTGTGCCATCGTGGAGTGCCATTGTTGTCAAAGAAAAAAAGAGTGAGTGCGTGTCTGAATGGGTGAGTGAGAGGACAGTTGTACAGCATTTTATGGGTTAAGGTAGAATAAACACAGTCCATTTATTGTATTAAAAACTGTATTTAAAACACATCAACTAAACACACTTTTGCTCTGGGTGACATGTTCCTTTCCATTTATGAACAACTCCTCTCACCTCCTGCATGAGACTGCGGGGGGGCCTTAACTCTTTATTCAACCATGGAGTGTTATTGGTGGATATAAGAAGACTTTTTTTGACTGTTTTAGGTTGCAAATGAAAGTCAAAGAAATTACCGTATCCCCAAAATTATGTTGAGCATTTATTTCCAAATGAACAATCAGCCATATGTCTTACAGAACTTTTGGCACTTATTTCAAAATATCTAATGAATAAGATCCATTAGCAGAGTCACATGACAGAAAGTCATAAAGCCTGTGGAAGTGACCATATATTCTTCCCACACCCGATAAAGGGTCAAACAGCTTCTTCAGTAACAGGCTTACTCCCACCATGTATGAAGAAGCACTACCGCAGGTCCTTCATTCCAATTTCAGCTCGCACCCTATCGCATCGTATCGTATTGTATCGTGACGTGACGTATCGGTCAGTTATCGCACAAATTGTGTGTATTAATCCACTGCTGAAAATAGTCCCCAATAAATGCACTGTTTCCTGTTTAATGTTTGATGAGCAGCTGTTTTAGGAAAGTGTCACAGTCAGAGTAGAAAGGTTCTCAAAGGTTCTGAAAAAAAGGCCGGCTGTCAGTGTCGGTTTTGGTCTTTATGACATTTGGTGACAACATCAAAACATATAGAGTATCACCAGCCTTAGCCATAAAAGCTGCACTAATCAATATTTTTGTACAAACAATGGCTCAGATTACTGTGTGTAGCCAGAGTGAACACTGGACTTAAATTCATCAGGTGGACTGCTGGATCCAGACATCGGGCGCATCAGCACCGAGGTTTGATGGCAGATGACAGGTTTGTTGTGAGTTCCCCTGAACCAAAGAACAAGACTTTGTCTCTAAACGTCGCCTTTTTTCATCAACGCTCAACAATCACTCAGGGAGAGATCCATCAGTGAAGCGGTACGGAGAGCGATCCGTACACCTACAGCAGCAGGCAGTGGATCATAAGTCACTGCAGGAACACGAGTAGTGCTGAGTGATGGGGACGTTAGAGAACTCAGTGCTGCTGACTGACGGGATCATCTGACAGTCATACATAATGATGTGAATATAGTCATGGATATGTGGAAGATTTCTATTGTAACCTGGAATGAAAGCAGTCAAGCATCAGAGGTGTAGACCCTGACCCTTTATTCTGGTCTGGTCTGAAAGTGGATGAGCAGCACAAAGAGACCTGTTATTAGACACTGACAAAGAGTGTGTGTAATAACTGCATTTAAGACAGTTGATGCTTTTAAATGCTTTATTTCAGATGAGTGTAGGATCTGTAGAATCTTCTGTGGGTGCCATGCTCTCTTTCTCTGTCATTGTATGATAAGAAGATGTAATACCTATATATACCAAAGAAAGGTAACGTCAGTGGGAGCACATGGTCTATGTGTCCATTTCATGGTGGTATGTTTCTGATGGTGACTGAAGACAAGAGGCAATTATAGTCAAGAAAAAAGATTTTAAAGCAATATGAATAAACGTCCATTTCATAGATCAGTGTGCATGGATTAATACTTCATTGTTTTAATGTTTTAAGAATTGTTAGTAACCGGTGGAGGGTGTGCTGACCTTTTGGCACATGTTAAACTCTGCTGTTGGGTTCAGATGGCACCACATTTACCAATCTATCTATCGATATCGATAGAAGAGTTAGAGTAAATAGTGAAGAGAAATTTTTGAGAAATCCACAGTTAGGAGGTGCCCCTAACCTCACCACAGTGAGAAGGTGATTGGCTACCAGTGATGGATTACTAAACAAAATGACTCCTGGACCAGAACATCTGTATGAGGCATGTACTGTAAAAAAACCCAAACATGGATGTAGTATCTGTGACGTCACCCACACATTTCTGAAGAGCTGTGAAGCTCTGAGTGTGGTCATCTCCATTTAAGCCTTAATATCATGTGAACAGGTGAGTTGTATATAAAGTCACCCTCAGTACAGTTGTCATGAACGGGGAAATTAGCTATAGAGACCAAAACTGTTTTTTGTACCAGGCTGTAAACATGTTTATTTCTGCTGTGAAGTCGGACATTTCAACATGGAGACTGACTTTGGAACCAGCCTCAAGTGGAGCTTTGTGGAACTGCAGTTTTAGGCTTCACTTCATGGTCATGGAGCTGGCCGCTTGGTCCTGCACATGACTTAATATTTCTTGCTTTCAAGACACAAAATAACTACAAAGAAGTAAATGGACTCGCTCTTAACATGTTACTGTCGTGTTTGCAGCTCGTTGTACTGACCCCAAGTGGCTGAAAAAACACATTACTGCAGCTTTAAAGGATTTAAAGCTGGTTGTAGTTTGAGTAGTAGCATTTCACTCAACAGCTTGATTGCAGAGACAGAAACACAGACGTTGCAAGACGGTGTTGGCCGTCCATTGCTGAACCATAAAAATAGTCATATTTGTTTGTTAGAGTTACAGGTGTGTTTGAAGAAAAATATGACAATTGTTATTATTATTTTAGAATTTAGATTATTCTTTTAAATTTAGAAGACATGAATAAAAACATTGCACCAAAACAAATCTAAAACAATGAAGTCAAATATGAAAAATTAGATGAGCTTCAACTGGCATAAACTGGAAGCTCTGTCAGTCTCCCTCTTCTCCTCACCCTTTCATCTCTGCTGTGTGTGTGTGTGTGTGTGTGTGTGTGTGTGTGTGTGTGTGTGTGTGTGTGTGTGTGTGTGTGTGTGTCCTGTCCAGATGAATCTCTCTCCACTCGGCTGGATGTGTCACTTCCTGCTCTCTGCGGTTGTCATGGAGAGGCCAGGGCTCCAGCGATAAAGAGCCATCTGCCGTCGGCATGACCACCTACAGCCCGGCCGCCGTCACGGCAACCGTGATTGATAGCCCCCAGAGAGTGACAGAGAGAAAGACACAGAGAGAATATGATAGAAAAAAAGGAAGGAAGGAGAGAGAAATGAAGAAGGCACAGAGGAGGAGGAGTGGATAGGAGAGGAGGGAGGGAGGAAGAGAGACAGGTCCAGATGTCCTCCTGTTTGCTCTGAGGTTTTAAGTCTCTCTCTCTGTTTCCAAGGGAGACAAATGGTAGAAACATGACATTGAGAGCCAGTGCATCAATTGCCCGCACATAAACACACACACACACACACACACACACACACACACACACACACAATGGCATTCATTCAACCTCACTTCCTCCAGCTGAGGGGAGGATGTATGTTTCTGCCATGATGCGAGTTTGGAAGACACATAACTCTTTTGCCGTCATTTGAAATCACGATCAAATCTGAGAAAATTTGGTATCATTTGATGCTACATACATACCCCCTGTCTGTTCTCGCTATGCAACGTTGTGCTCCATGATCACCCACAAAAAGTATGCAACGCTTCATGGCACTGAGTCACACATCATCAACTATTTGACTGATTTTGGTGAAACTGGATCATATTTTATGGAGAAAATATTTTCTGGTTTTCCCTCTGATCCTCCGGCTGCTCCGCCTCAACTCTCTCTGTGTGACTCTCTGTGTTTACAGAGTTTCCTGACAGACAGTGAAGTAAACTGCTGCCACCTGTAGCTGCTGTTAGCTACTGTTAGCTCAGTTTGTTAGCCGGGCTGCCCGGAAGGTGAGCCCAGAGCACCGGGGGAGTGTTAGAGCTGTTTTGGGAAGCCTAGAAATGGAGCTGGGCAGGTAGGCAATGTAGCTGGGCTCAGGAGAGAAGGAGAGGAGACCAGAGGGTAAGCTAATGAAGCTAAGCAGATGAGATGGAGGAATGAGCAAGCAAGAGACAAGAGTAAATGTGGGACTGACTTTTAGTCATTGGTGAGAGCTTGGTGGAATAAAAGGCTGATAGACAGACTGCTGTTGGACTAGTCAGTAATATTGCTGGCTGCTATGTCTTGTAATAGTAGAAAACAGTAACAAATACACGTGTACAGCTGTATTTACCACAGTGGGATTACACTGGGAGAACTGAAACACAAAAATACCAATTTCTGCGTTCACAGGTTTCCTCTGTACTAACAACGACATCCTACCTGTAAAACAGAACGCTGATTTTAGATGAATCTGAAAAATTAAAATTACAGTATTTCTGTTAGCACCATGTTGAAAATGGATTATTTCTCCAGCTGACAGGCCATGCTGGTTAATGTTAATGTTAAAGTTTCACCACACCATATGAATGTATGAATGTTACGCAGCTTTCTTTATCACTAGCCCTGGATGTAAATTGTGTCCTGCAGAACGAGACAAAAGCAAAGTGAATGACAACTACATGCCACTCACACATACAAGCTAACTGACCGAGGGGGTTGTGTTTAGCTCAGTTGGTAGAGTAGCCGCCCCATGTGCGGAAGCTCAGGGTTCAAATCTGACCTGCGGCTCTTTCCTGCACGTCCTTTCCTGTCTCTCCTGTTACTCTTCAGCTGTTTCTGTAAAAAAAAAAAGCTTGAAAAGGCCAAAAAAAAGGATCATGTCTCCATGTACACATTCATTAGAGCATGTATGGAATTTCAAAATGAAACTGTTGACATAAAGATGATAATCACACATACTCATATTTTCTACAGCAGTGATCATCGACTGGCAGCCCACAGCACAGGCCACGTCCTGCTCCCCATCAGAATATTAATGAATTCATTAAAATTATGGTGACTCATAATAACAACCAAAACTTCTCAGTCAAAAAAAAGAAAAAGAAGAAAATTGGTTTAATTAACTCCTCAGTTGACTTCCTCTTTGGTCTAGAACAGACAGCATGTTATACTTAATTTAAGGAGACTGTTCACACTGATACAGGCTCATAAAAATAACATACATTTTTGTAAGAAAAGGGAAAATAATAAACAATAATATTCATTTAGGCTTAACTAAATAAATTGATACATTGTTTTGATTTGTCCCTTAGACAAATAGTGGTTGACTGCAGCCACGCTAACAGCTCCGTTCAGCTATAATGCTAATGTTAGCATTCACAGCAACAATGCTAACATGCTGAATGATGTGCAGCAGGCAATGTTCACCTTATTTCACACTGCATGCAATGTCTCTTAGCATGCTAACAGCTGCTAATGCTGCTAATTAACAGAAAGTACATGACACGTTCTGCAACGTGTACGCAACATTAAAATATAAAAGTTTGGACGTTCCAACATCATTTTTGATGAGTTTATATTGTTAACATTTTGATGATTTTTGTATCCTTTTGGAAAAATAATCACAGACGTTTACAATCAGCACACAGTAAGTCGCAGTGTGATGTGGAGGTACAGATGGATGGATAGCAACATGTCAGACACCAGAGATCAGTGTTTGTTTCAAACAGCAGCCTCCTGCTTTGTACGTTAATTTGACCAGAACAGTTCGTCTCTTCTGTTTTTCTGTCCTCATTCCTGCCTGAAATGAGAAATTCCAGTAACAGACTGGTTAGATGACCGGTCAAACCAGTCAGCAGTGGAAACAGTGGAACCAGCTGAGCTCTTTCCTGGAAACATCCAGCTGATTCCTTGCTTTTTTTTTTGTTTTTGTGACGACCTTCAGCTCTCTGAGATGACTCATGACAATTTCAACAGTATTATCTCATAATTCATTTCAGATTAGAGCCTCATGCCGTACGTAATGTCTCTCTGTCACCAGATGTTCTCTCTATATATATAACTGTTTCTATGTGTGTATCTTGAACAAATTAATTTGATTAATCTCTCATTTATTTCTGAGGCCGATCTCATTTCATCCCCATTCAGTTCATCTCCTTATCGAAATCGATAGAGATATGAATCAGCCCTGTGTGGTCTGCAGCGGAAAAATCCATTTCTATGGCAGGAGATACGAGATCCTCAGTGGGCCGATGTGTGTGTGTGTGTGTGTGTGTGTGTGTGTGCGTGTGTGTGTGAGAGAGAGAGAGAGAGAGAGAGAGAGAGAGAGAGAGAGACCAGTGAAATATGACCCAGGGTGTCTGGGGTCCATCCATTTCCAGCAGTGGCTGCTGATGGCACTGTGTCAGCCTATCATATCGCTTAATGACTCTGAAGTCATCACTTACCTCATCCTGACATCAGGTATCGATTGGCTGACTGAGAGAGGGATGATGAATAGATGAGTGGACAGACAGACGGGCGAATGGACAGATGGACAGAGGGATGGGCGGCCGAGGATGGAGCTAATCTCATTAATGTGACATGTTATTTACATACAGCTCCATCAGTGATACGGATCATAAAAATAACAGATCATTAAATATGACTACGCTGTGTTTTTACTTTCAGATTCATCATGGCTGCATCAGTTCACTGTACAGGAGGCAGATTCAAGATGACACACTTTAGTCCAGAACCAGAGATATTGTCTACATGCAGTCTTCCCTTCTTTTCTGGTGCCTTTATTACCCACAATGCCACTTGCCTACAGTTGAGTTCAGTTGTAGATTTATTAATTAGGCATCTGATGCAGTAGCACTCCCTGAGACCTGTAGACACAGTGATGATGTGTCCAAGGGGTGCAGTTCCCCTTTAAGAGAGCTGGACATCACAGACTGTATGAAACATGGATGTAGTCTCTGTGGCGTGGCTCTGAGGAGCTGTTGTGGAGCTCAGTGTGGTAGCACCAGTCGTCTCCAGCTTGGCAGTCCTGCCTCCACCGGCTCTCAGCTAATCTAAGAATCGCTTTTGTGGGCTGAATGAAACCTGGTTGCTCAGACAAGCCATCTGTAAGAGCACCTACCTGTCAATCAAAGCAGCCATGCTCTTAATTCTGCATTAAAAAAGCTTAATGTCATGTGAACAGGTGAGTTGTATATAAGTCACCCTCGGTACAGTTGTCATGAACGGGGAAATTATCTATAGAGACCAAAACAGTTTTTTGTACCAGGCTGTAAACATGTTTATTTCTGCTGTGAAGTCGGACATTTGAACATGGGGACTTATGGAGACTGACTCACTTCTGGAGCCAGCCTCAAGTGGACGTTTGAGGAACTGCAGTTTTGCCACTTCTGTCTTGGCTTCACTTCACACACATGGAAGTCTCTGCTTATTCCACTGGCTGACTGTAGTAAAGCAACAGCATTAAAACTGCAGTAAAACTGCTCACAGTCAATGTCCAACAGGAAATTACTATTAGGAGTTTTTCTCTTATGATTTTTTAAATATTTCTCAGAATATTTCTACTACTTTTTTTTTTTTTAACAGAGCCTGGGTGTGCATGACAACACCCCAATATAAAGTTTATTGACAAGTAGGTAAGGCCAGTTATGTGTTTTCAAATGAACATGTGGCATCTTGAAGTGTGGTATAAAGTTCTTATAATCCGGCCGTAGTCTGGTCGGGGTCGGCTGGTGCTTAACGCAGGTCGTTTATTAATAGCAGGCAGGGTTGGTGGTTTACTGCACGGCTTGAGGTGTCCTTGTGAAACACACTGAACTCCAGTGGATAGGCCAGCGCTGTGTCTGATGACCTACTGTGTGTGTGTGTGTGAGAGAGAATGACAGTGAATGAGAGGCAGAATGTAAAGTGCTATGAATCAATGTCTGGTGCTGTTGTTTGGATGTGATGCTGTGCTCATGCAAGAAATGTTAAAAGTGTAAAGCTTTATTCACACATTAAGGAGGATGAAGTGACTGAGTAAGACGTTGTAAATCAGATCACACGCCAGTTAAAGAAACGGTACGTGCGAAGCAGTCGTTGGTCTCATTCGGCTGATGTTCATAGTTCTTCATGTGCTTCTAGAACAATTTGGTCTAAAAGACGCCGATGTACATGCTCGTCATCAGAGACTTTCTTCTCTCTGAAAGAACACATTCTATTCCATGGACAAAATCCCTTAATGCCTTGAAATGGCTTAGATGTAACTCTACAGCTTTGCCTTCATGTAGTACGTGCAAGTCTATGAATAACAACTAGTCCAAATAATCTCCACCCTCCGCTCCGCTGCTCGCCTGCCGCTTGAGCGTACCTGCTCACCTTCGACTGTGCTCGTCAAAGACGCAAGCATCTGCCTGTTGGTTACTTCTTCACCACTGATCACATGATAACCTAACCTAACCTTATCTTGCTAACACTATACTAGCAGGACTTTCTTTGTGAACTTTTCTGTCAGAGTGGCCTAATTCAGCGGCCTATCTGACAAACAAAAGGAACGTCTGCCCTGGCTTTCCTTGTCAACATCACAATGATATATAAAATGTCATCTCAGCATTTGACATGAATCTGTCTGAATCTGTGTTTTGGAGACACTGGCACACTTCACTTGGAAATGCTAAGCCGTGGCACTGACAGCTTATTTTCGCTCATGTCTTGTAGCAGATAATAACACCACATGGACATGTTAACAAGGTTAAAAACTTGATTTTCATCAGAGGGTGTTAGTCCCTAAGCTGCTCCACTTGGTGTTCAGATGGTGTTCACGTCCGACTGGGAACGGACCCAGGACACACTCCTGGGACTTTAAAGCTGAACACATTACACAGTTTTAGCCCTGATATTCCTCTGACCGACGAAAGCCCCAAATCATCTGCGTTTGCTCCTGTGATTGAGTGAATCATTTGTGTGAACTGTTCATAGAGGTGATCAGAGAGCTTGCGGTGGCCTTGCAGACCCCTGAAAGATGTAACGTAGGATAAATACCTGGTTGAGACGAACTATACAGCCAGTGAGAGCAGACACAGGCTGCTACATGTGGGCCGCTTGTTTCTTACAGTCTCTTCTCTTGTGTTTGTGTGACAAAACATTGTTTGGAGGCCAGACAGCCACCGAACACGGTCACTGATCAGTCATGTAGTGTGCAAAACCATGACTTCAAGATTCCTGATTAAAAAACAGGAGTCGTTTAATCGATCAGCGCTTTAGTCGTCTGTCTTTGTGAAATGAAGACACACTTTGGAGCGTTTCTTGCCGGCATTGATAAAAGGCACAGATAAGCTCTGAGGCATACAACTCTGTTGGAACAGATTATTTGGAGTCACTCCTCTCATCAACACTACACTAACCTGTGACACAGAGCACAACATCTGTTAGTCTGAGCAGCTGTTAAAGAAATGTCTGAAATCACGGCCACAGAGCTGAACTGTTCTTGTGAACTCTCATTGTGGCAGAAACATACATCGCCCTGTCAGCTGGGAGGAGGAAATGAGGCTGAATGAATGACATTGTGTTTGAGTGTGTGTGTGTGAGAGAGAGACTGTGTGTTTGTAATTATTGGAAGAAAATGTGTGTTCGGTCGTCGTCCTGCAGGTGGTTGCAGTGGTGAAGGTTTGAATCCTGTCTTATAGTTCTTGGTTGTCTTAAATCTTTCTGTTGGGACTCAATACACATCACAAACATGGATCTCACTGCAAGTCATGGATACACCCTCCTCTGTGTGTGTGTGTGTGTGTGTGTGTGTGTGTGTGTGTGATGCTCCTCCTGCCTGCTCCTCCTTTTCACCCCGCTGACTAATGACCTACACCCCCTCCTCCACCTCCCTCCCACTCTCCCCTCCCCCTCACCACCAAGGACTGTGAGGAAAATGGAGGTATGGAGGGGGGAGGGGAGGAGCAGATCAACCACAGATCTGTGGATCATCTGCATCACTGAACACACACACACACACACACACACACACACACACACACACACACACACACACACACACACACAGGGGAGGGGCTGTGAGGTCATCTGGGAGGCTGCATGCTATTGGTCAGCTTGGAGATCATAGATCTGTATGAGCAAAATACTTTCTTTCTTTCTTTCTTTCTTTCTTTCTTTCTTTCTTTCTTTCTTTCTTTCTTTCTTTCTTTCTTTCTTTCTTTCTTTCTTTCTTTCTTTCTTTCTTTCTTTCTTTCTTTCTTTCTTTCAATCCCATCATGCATTGGGTGAAAGTCATTCACTCACAGGGCTAAAACAGGTATTAAACTGACATTATTACATCACTTGTATTCTGGAGGTTCTTTTTTTTTTGTCTCCAGGACTTTTTTCTTTGTCTTTGTTCATAAAAGAATACATGTCAGTAGAGATGCAAACGTGTGGTCATTAAACATGAGGTGAAAGGGTCGGTTCTCACAGATGACTCTACTCCAGATCAATCTCAGCTTCATAGTGTAAAGGAGAAACAACACTTAAAGGGCCCTGTTTACAGTCAAGTGTGTCTGTTCTGGGCTACTGTAGAAACACACTGTTTCAATATGGCCTCCTCCACGAAAGAGGACCCGCTCCCACTGTAGATCAGAAAGGATCATTATTAAGTAGGATGGCATGAAAAGATAGTAGATAGTTCTGAATATTATATCCCATGTCTGCCTTATTCTGAAAATAAAGTCCACTTGTGCTGATCTCATTTTAAATGTTTAGTATCACATTACCAACGGACAGATTAAAATATTAAAAACATCAAGGAAGCATGATGAGGGTTTATTCAGCTGCGTTCCGACTGAAAGGATGGAGGAGGGTGACATCATTCATTTAAACCATCTAAACTGAAAGAAACACAAGTGCTCCATGCTTAGATCAAATGCTATGATTAGCAACAGTGTGCCAACTCTATCTAAATGCACTGAGCCAGACAGGCGAGTGTTGGACCGCGTCGTGTGCATGTGCGTGCATGTGTGAACGGGCAAGTCAACAGGTAAGTCAGGTAACAGAGCAGTCCACAGAACCAGAAGACTTCCAACATGGCCGCCGGAGTGTTGTTGTAACATCAGTGGCGTGCCTCCTGCAGAGTTCAATAGAGCAGCACCTGGCTCAGAGCTCCATCCACCATCTGTATGAGACAACAGTTGTCCGATGATCTCATCCTGGATACAGTCGCTCTCACTGTAACTCTATCCCCCTTTATTCTCCTCTCACACTGTGTGTGTGTGTGTGTCGGGGTCATGTAATAAGGGCTTGGTTATGAAAGCTTTTGTGAGATGAACCCTGATAACTGCTAACAACAGAGAGTCACAGACAGACAAACCGATGCATAATATTTAGCCCAGTTTACTGCTATTTGGTGGCACTGTGTTGTTACTCCTATGAGGAACCTTCAGCAGTCTCAGTGAGCCTGACTGGGAGTTTCAGGACTGGTTCTGGCTCCAGGACTTGGCTCAGACTGACCTCTGGTGGAATGCTGAGGAACTGCATTTCATACCAACACGCCGCATGAATGGGGACACGCATATTTTACATAAGTTCAGTTTGTATGCCATGAGAACATGCGTAATCCACGGGGACAGTTGTATAATGTGTCTTTGTTTTAGTTTTAACAAGCATGAGAAAAAAACAAAAACCTGGTGATGTCACTGTGATGTCATCAGGGTTATCTGAGCTTGGGCTTGGAGACTACAAATGTATAACAGAAAGCTGCTTTACAACACTGGGGTTGTATTATGGGAAATGTAGGATCCAGGGAATGGGAAAAGTCGGGATATTGAATGCATTTTTTTATTATTCTGACACTAGAAAGACAAAGTGTGTGGAAGTGTACTTTGTCCTCCACCACTGCACGCTCAACAACAAACTTCTAACCTTAAAATCCTTGCGTGTAAATGTTTTTGTCCCGGTTGGTTCCACTGTTTTTGCTCAAACAGTACAGATTAGAGACGTTGCTCTTCAATAACAATCACCAACCAAACTCTCACTACCAGCCACATATGTGTGAATAAAACCCCCCCAAAACAAACAGTAATTCATTCACAAGATTAATGCATCATGTCTCATCTCAAGTTTCCTCCCACGTGCATGTGATCCGTGTTTTCACAGCAGTCTTTTTGACTTGTCATAGCAGGTGACACATTATTTGTTAACAGTGACCCACTTCCAGTCAGCGCCGGGATGTTGGGAAGTCCACCTGAATGAGCTGCAGTCGTTTCTCGTGTTATCTCTGACACTGAGAGATGACAACATGTCTGCTGTGAAAAAGTTGCTCGAGTTGCTCCTGAGTCCCTCCTTTTCCATCTCGGTGGAAAAGGTGCTGAGGCTACAGCAGCTCCTCTGACTAAATCACACCTGAGTGAAGTCTTCTCTTTTCTCTCCCGCTCTGACTTCTTCTTAAGGACTTGTTGTGTCATAATAAGACTTGGTAGAAAAAGGTAGAGAACAGACAGATGAGAGGAGAGGATATGTCTAACGTCTTTACAGCTTTAAAGCTGCACTGCAAAGCTGGGCTCAATGGACGTGATGGAAAAGGTTTGTGATGCAGAATTCAGTCAGCAACACGACCAAAATTCACTGAAGGCACATTGAAATAGTGCTGCCCGGACACTTCAGAACAGGAGACAAGAAAAGTTCTGCTTTCCATGAGCTCTCCTTTAACAGGAGAAAATATTATTATATTTTATAATATATATAAATACAAACGCCCCGCTCCACACCAAGTTACACCCAGTGACGCCTGGAAGCTGATCTGGACACTGAGCAGCTCCTCTGGGGCTCTTTAAGAACACTGGCTTAAAGACACATCGACGATGACGAGGAAGAAACAGGTTCTGTTCAGATTGTTCTCACCGCAGGTTAGGTTTAAGATTGAAGTGCTCCCACACACACTGACTCAGGTGAAGCTAATAATGCCTCTATGGAGTCATCAGATTCATTTCTACTGACTTTACATACATTGTTATTTAACCATCCACTATCCTTTTTTCAAAACAAACATTTTATCAGTTTAAAAATATTTCCTCAAAGTATGAAAGATCAGCTTTAAGATGAAAAAATGTAAGAAAAGAAACTTTTGGTGTAAATACATGTGAAGTGTTATTCCAACTGTAAAGTCCATGCATGCCTTTAGGATTATGAGCCGTTGTCAACAAGTTCACAATATCAAATTTAAAAGTGATTGTGTGCCGTAAGAGTTATGCTGGAAATGCCAGAGTGAAGTAGAAACACTTTTACTCTGGATTTGGGGATGTAATCTGGCTGCTTTGGGAGATAGTACTGGAGTAAACGGTTAGGCACTGCGGTACCTGCATCACCAAGGCCACGCCATGTTTGTGCCCCATGTACGCAATCATAAGCAGCCGGGTATAAAAGGTCAGGGTGGTCACAGCTGCTTGAACGATCCTCAGATTATGGAAGACTACAGCATCACCAGATCAAATTGATGTCTAATTTAATCACAGCAACATGTTGGCTAGAAAAAAACAATGAAGGGCGGGCATGGGACCTCTGGTCTGGTTTATCATATGCCTTCGTATATCGTTGTTTAATTTCATATTTATGTATGTCTGAATGAGTAAACACTTGAATGACATCAAATGTGTATTCACTGGTGAACAGATCTGTCCAAACGATCTCTTCAGGGTTTCTTTGCTCCCTGCAGGCCCACTAAGTTGTAGTTTTGTTGAGCAGATCAGTCCCAATTAGACCACAAGAACTGAACACAGCTGTGTTATGGTGCTGCCGATTCACAAATTGTTGCGACGATTTGAAAAAAACAAAAACCAAACCCTCTTTGCACATACAGCAAGCAGAGGATCAGATCTAGACAGAAGAGCTAAAGGAGGGAAAAGTGGAGAGAAAGAAGTGAGAGCAGAGAGAGAACTGAGCAGAGTGAGAGAAGTTTATTGACAGGTAAGATACAGATGAGAGTGAAGGCCTGAACCAAATCTGAACACACACACAAACACAAACACACACACATTTAGGTTGTGCTCGTTGGTAGAAAAGACATGTTTAATTTGGGCTAATCTGAAATCTTACCACAAAAGAAAATAAACTCAAGTAGAAAATTTACAACAATCTCCCAAAAAATGTTCTGAAGAACCAGAGCCGAGTGAAAAATAAAAACCCTCTGTGGACATGACCTCAGTTCAAACAGTGAGCCAATGATCTGTGCATCTCTGACTGATAAACTCACATCGTTAAGACAAATGGAGGACCGGGAAAACGAGCTTCACTTCTATTTAAAAAATAATTAACAAAATAATCTGTTTCTACAGGTTTACAACACAAAATCAACAAACATGAGCAACAAAACCAGCTGTCCAAAGACAGGAGATCAAACCGGACTGAAGCAGACTGAAGGCACATGTACTTTGGTCCCAACAGGCCGCCTCCCAAAAGCAGAGACCGAGACCAGAATCACATGTTGAAACCTTGTCTAAAACAGACAGCCGTGTGTGTATGTGGGTGTCTGTGTGTGCACATACACACACATGGTTTATAAAAAAGACTGGGGTGGGATTTAAATAGGAACATTAGAGGCGAGTCCATTCTTCACCTGGATCCAGAATATTATGTTAAGTTCATTACAAGTTATGTAAGAAGTGTTGGGGGCCTTCAACAAACAGCATCTTACTGTTCTTTCAAGCATCCATGATGAACTCGCTGTTTTTAATCCAACAGTGTCAGAGATTGTTCGGAAAGTGTGTCTGTTAAGAGCTGCCTCTTCAAATTTAAAAACTGCTTCTTTGAGTCTGGTGTTTAAACTACATTTAAAGTGAGCGTGTGTGGCACAGCAAATCAGTTAAAGCTACAATGCCAAACTACAAATGAGAGAACAGCATCGGACACTTTAACCTTTGTCATCTCCCTCTACTCCGTTATGCACGCAGCATGGAATAAGACATCTGTATGTCTGATTTTGAAAGTGCACAACAGTCAGGATGGGATCTGGAGGAGTGAAGCAGCACAGTGACGGAGCAGCACTCATCTTCAAATGACAGCAGCTAAAGACCGCCTAACAGGAAAGGAAGGACTGATTGACGTGTGGAAAAATAACAGGTCATTAATTACAGGAACTTAAAACCTCAACAGAAAATCCGGGGAAAGAGACGACAAGTGATCGCTCTGCAGAGCAATGCAAAAAATTAAAAAGATTAAGATCGACGGCAGCAGGTGAAAGCAGTGTTTGTCTGTCCTTCAAGTCTGTTGCACCTCTGCGCAGCATCACTGATGGATGTGGTTGGGTGTGGTCATGTGCGCTGACATGGAACCACGTCCAACAGTGACGTCACAGCGCACTGGCTGACACTGGAGTTCACTTTGTGCCGTATGTACCGTTTCTACTGGTCAGCAAAAAGAGCATTTTGGATTTTCTCTCTATTTTTAAACTGTTTCAAATGTTTAATTTTTCATTTGGTCACTGAAGCATATTTCAGTGATAACATATTGTATTCCCGATTAAAGATTTGGGGAGGAAGAATAGGTTAACAGAAGATATTGAATACAAAAAACAAATGGTGGAGACTTCCTCGCTCGTCTTAGATCTTAAGGTTCAGGAGTGAGCTGTGGGGGTCAGATGGTGGACTTTGAAAAGGAAACTTTCAGGTGGTGATTCCCTCCCATGTCATAGTTGTGAAGATCCATCAGAGCCTGGATGGCTTCCTCTACTGACGACATCTGGATCAAAGACATTTTCCGGTCCCTGTTGAGGACAGAGCAGACAAACGGTAGAATATTATAGAAGGTTCGTGTTCCTTGTCTGTCTGCATGGCACTGTCTACTTCCTGGGCAGAACAAGCCCCTGATCCATCAGATTGCAGAAACAGAACATGAAACATAATCAGAGAAACAGGGAAAACTAAAGCTTTAAGAAGTTTGTATGGACATTTGTGTGGTTTTATTTTGAAGTGTTTCTTACTGGAAGAACTTGAAGGCCTTGACGGTTCCTCCACTGTTGGAGAACAGAAGACGTAGATCCTCCTCTCCAACTCCATCCCTGAACATGCAGAAATAAACTGTTATCATCTTAAAGCAAAGAAGGATGAAGCCAGAGCTCTGCCTGACTAACACAGCATGTAATGGGTGTAGTACCGGATGTTGGAGAGGTGAAGAGTTGCAGATGGAGGAAAGATGTTCTGAAAGTTTTTGGATCCTGGCTTCTTAAAGCGATGAAGAGGTGAGCCAGAAAAATCTGTTCAACAGAAACAAAAACATGTGAATGATATGAATTATTATTGTTATTAATACTACTGTTATTAGAACTTTGGTACTTTATAATGTTGCTTCTACTCAACCTGCATCATTTTTTTCCAGATTTTTTGTTGAATGTTATTTAAGGATTTGTCCTGATGTTGAATTAACAATCCCTCAAAATCCCTCTTATTATCCACAATGCAGATTTAGGTGTGTTATGCTAGTAGCGGCTAATATGACCTTCAGCCTTCAGTAGACGCTGGCAGCAAAATACAGAGTCTGGTACCATCCATCATTTTCCCAACAGTTTAGATGAAACTAAAGCCACTTCTACTACAACAGTAGTTGAATAACGTTAACGTGGGCACTGAACTGGACAGATTTCCTGTTTATTAAATGTGAAATACTGTGAAGGGCTGTGAGTTAACAGTCTGGAGCTCTGTGGGTCTGTTTCTCTTCTGATCGGGTTGTAAAACAAACAGCCAGCAGCGTTAGCTTTATGAATATAATACAGCCTCTATGCTCGACTCACACTGTTAACTGTTATGACTACAGAGGAGTGACACGAGAGCGCGGTTCCCATGGAAACACAGCTGTCAAGGCTTCATGGTTTCATAAACTGGGTAGGATAGACTTGATCTGGTCTTTTTAACTCCACACCAATTGATTTGAAACGTGATGTTTCAGCCACAGCTAATGCTGACTGGTCAGCTGAGGACATCTAAAGACTTCACACAGCTCCATGTGGAGACACTAAAATAGGAATATTGTACAACAAAGGCTTCATATTATTATACTTCATTCAAGTCTTGTCATGGCTGTGTGAATATCTGATCCAGCACAGGCCTGCACCAGCCGTGTTCCAGGACGCAGATAACCTCTCACCTTTAGTTAGTAGTTGGTCATCTAATCCTTCTCTGGGCAAAGCCACGGTTTGATGTTTGGACAGAGTCACTCTCATCACTTTACCAAACACCTTCTGACCGTTCAAGTGGCTCATGGCTACAGGTGGGGACAAAGAGGAAAAATGGGCGAGTCTGGCAGCGTTTCCACATCTGTTATACAAACTGTCCCATGGTTACAGAAGTAATGACGAAGTGACCACCGCGGCAGTAGCTTCAGTAAGTAAACATTAAAAGGACACATTGTTGTTTAAGGTACTGATCCACAGTCTGTGAACGGCAGTAGGAGCGCCTCCCGTTTGGAGAAGCAGACAGAAGGATCAGCGTGAAGCTGAGCGATGTACTGCTGTGGACGTGGGCTGCATCAAAACAGATTTAAGACACATTCAAAATATCAGTCCGTTCAGTTAGAACCACTTTCATTTGAGTTGCTGGTCCAATGCTGCCTCGATCAGTTAGTTAGTTTGCGTTATTGTCCGACTTCCTGTTTTAACACACTTCAGATATGAACTGACATTAGTTGCAACTCTTGTGTTCTGCGATGGAAAATTATATTTTTTTATTGTCTAGTAGTGTTGAAGAGAGCATAGACTGATATAAATGTTTGAGTCTACATTCAGAAAGGTCTGATTAGTAATATTCTAAACATAGTGAACACTTATGTGTACATGTATGGGTCTTAAATCTGTTTTGACGCAGCCCATGTCCACAGCAGTACATCGCTCAGCTTCATGCTGGTCCACCTGTCTGCTTCTCCAAACTGGAGGCGTGCTGACCGTGCAGTCCGCTGTGGTCCAACAGTACAAAACAGTGTTTTTGTAGCAAGACATCATAAAAAACACAAGCCTAAAACATGAAACACAAAACACACTCCTAACAGAAGATGTACTATGTGCGCGACTCATAATAAAATAGGGGATGTGTGAGAAACAACTAAAGCTGCAATAAGAAGACATTATTTATCTTTATTTCTCAATATAGTTACGCCTGAGCACAAACGAGTGCATGTATTGTGTGTATATGATGGTACATGATAATGTTTTGGAACACGTTTCATTTTCTCGCTGCCTCGTATAACCTTTCAAAATAAAATGAAGTCATCCTGTCTTTTAGTATTACTTTGCAGTCCAATACTAGTGACTAGTGCGACATTGTAAGCATATAAACTCACCCAGCTGAGCCTGGTTGCCATCAGACAACTGTATGAGAGCGCTGTCCTTTTTGTTGTAGAGGATCTTCACCCTCTGGACATCACCATAGACTCCTGAAGGTAGGGAAGAGAGCAAGAGCGAGAGGTAGACCGAGAGAGGGAAAGAGAGAGCAAGAGAGAGCAGGGTGGAGTAGAAGACGAGGAGGAGGACAGAACAGACAGAGCAGGAGAGATGGAGCCGACGAAGATAAAAGAAGAAGAGGTGTGAAGGATGGAAGGAATAAAGTTAGTGCTAGAAAGACAAATGAAAAGAAAAGATGGAATCTTCCCATCTGACTTCCACTAAATCAAACGCCTCTGTGTAACCAAGAGGTTTAATGTTATGACTGTCAACCAGCAGGAAAAGTGAGACACCTCGGCGTTACCACTGACATACACCTCAAACTGGTGACTAACTGGTGAGTGCGTTCATTCAGAAATCCAGCTTCAAGTCTGGTGATTAAAGATGTACAATCAAAAACACAGTGCAGGAAAAAAAAACAAAATCAAAAGCTTTTCATAGTCATGCACTAACCTAACACAGAAACATGGACAGTAAATGCAGGAGGAATAACTTTTTACAAATAACTTCAGACTTTGAAAGATGTGTGGATGTCCAGGAGTAGCTGGTCCAACATGTATCCGGATGAAAACATAAATATTGCTGGGCTGGTTGACAGTCTGATGTGACCCTTACAGCATGACTAGTTTATGTGGCAGTAATCCCAACTGTAATAAAATGGAGAGGTGAACTATGACTGTGCTTGTTCATACAAAAATCTAGAGAAAGGGCAAAAAAGGCTGGAGGAGGTGCAGAGGTTTTAGAGCTACACTGAGTCTTAGTGAGTACACTGGACTGTCATGATCAACTTAACCAATAATGTGGTGAGAACATTAACACTACAATAATCCACAGGTCCCTGAGACTGTTCTACACTGTCTGTAATGAACTCTTTGTTTTAGTTTGTCAGGTTATGGAGATGAGAAACCTGTTTAGAATTAATGAGCAATGGGAAATTAACAATTTAATTAGAGGTTAGCACCAGAGCTTAGAAAATCAGATATTTTTCCAACTGAGCACTGAATCGATAATGAGCGCAACCCTACTCCCGTCATGTAGCAGGTTTGAGGTGTTGGCTACTAACCTCTAACCTACTAACTATTATTTCTATTAATCTAGATTTGGAGGTGTGACACTGCGTACCAGTTTTAACAGTTATTAAACAGGTCTTGCTTGCTGTAATCATTAAAACAACCTCTCCAAATACTGTTCCAATGATGTGATCTGACGTTATCTGAAGTTAGGCTGAGGCTTCAGTAGTCTGAGTTAGATACATCACAAGTGGTCATTCTTCAAAATAAAAATGTCTCAGTGACTTCTGAGACAGTCTGTCAATGTTTTCATCGTTCTTTGAGAAGAGGTGAAATGTCTCCATGCACGTATAACAAAGTCTAGTTTCCCCAAGATTCAACTTTAAGTTTTTGCAGTCAAGGGATGACAACTAAAAGAGGACACTGAATACCAAAAAGAGCTCTGGCAGATCTATTTGTGTAACTCGCACTGATGAAGCCTCAATGACTGTTGATCTTTTTTAGGCTAGTACGATCAGGAGAAATGATGAAAGCAAGAAAACCTGTTTCACTGTTCATGTGCACAACTGAATATTGTTTTAGGTGATCAGCATGAAACTTATAACCAGTCATAAGAAGCACAAAACTTTATATGCAACATTAAGAAGGAAACATTTTAAAGCCGTCCTCACAATACAAGCTCCAATCCCAATGTGACAGACAAACTGTGGATCGGGTTTTGTCTTTGTGTGTCGACAGCACATGAATGCTTTTGGTGTGTTTGTTCTCATCAGTTAAGAGATAAGCTGACCAAAGAGACAATCTCTTAGACTCACTATTGTTTCAATGTAGAGACAGAAGAAGATTTTAACTCTGCAGTGGACAATATGATAGAGAGAGGCTCAGAGATACAGAAAGATAAAAGAGGAATAGTGTGTCCACGACATCACTGAAGAAAGTGAACAAACTTGGATTAACAGAGAGAGATATACAGATAGAATAGTAGAGGTTGAACATACCGAAGAGGGTAAAGAGACTTTGAGGCGTGACCATCTTTAGAGAGAGAGACCGCAGAGCAGAGGACAGGAAGAGGAGGAGCAGAGGAGGAGGAAGAGGAGAGACGAAGGTAGAGATCAGACCGCCCAGCGTTGGACGAGGGGGGAAGGTGGTGGTTTCCATGATGATGCGGGGTGGAGCAAAGATGATAGGCATGGGGAGAGGGGGGTTGTTTGGGAAGCGGGTCAAAACGGCAAACCCAAAGTCGGGTTAGAACAGATTAAGTAAAGTGAAGAGAGGAAAAGGAGGTGAAAGAAATTTGGGATAGTACATGGGAGGGGGGGGGGGAAGGGGTTTAAAGAGAAGTGTACAACAACATTAAAGGACGTGTGGCCGAATGGAGAGACAATAAATGTGTGAAGGGAGGAGCAGAGGAGGGAAGAAAGGAGGTGGGGAAGGGAGAAAGGAGGAGAGGAGGACAAAAACCAAAGCAGAGGTCAGTAAACAGAGCATCAGTGGAACATCAACGGAGTCTGAATGATTGCTGGATCCACCCCCCCGCCCACACACACACACACACACACTTCTTCTGGTTCTGTTAACACACACACACACGATCGTGCACACACTATCCCTGCTGGATGCATTTATCAGTGAGGAGAACAAAGGATGGGAGGGAGGTAGAAAATAATAAAATTAAGGACGGAATAACGAATGAAGCATAAAATAAATCAGTGAATGACAGAGTGAGTGGCAGGACATATAAAACCAAAAAGGGGGCAGTACCATGAAGCAGATGACCAACCAGATCATGTTATTGGAGACAACCGCTGCCAAAAGGACTAGAGTCACTGACTGACAGTAAAGAAACGCCGCCACTGTAATGCAAACAGGTGTTTTCATTGTTTACAAGACAGACAAGCCGCAAATACAGATTATAAAACTGTTATAAAACTATTTGATGTATGTTGACTAAAAAGGATCATAGTATGAAGCAGTCACCTTTGAATGGGATGCTCAGCACGCTGTGCTAACAGTTAGACAAAGAGTTACATCATGACATACTCCATCATCGCTCACAGACGTTTAACCAATATTCATTTTTCAGATGGTCTATATAATAAATGCGATGCCGCTTGGAAACAGGGTAAGTGATTTGATGACAGGATGAATAGGTGAAACAACACTCTCCTGGATTCAACACTCACAACATGAATGCCACACGACACTCGGCCTCCACCTTGCCACTGGATTGTACCGTGTAAACTGTACTTGTGCTGAGCGCAAACCTGCTGCCCTCAAGCTCACCGGTCGCCAGAGAGAACACTACGCTGCCACCAAACAGCCAGAATACAGCTGCTGAACCGAGACTTTACCAGAAGGGGGCACAAGTGTGAAAACCATCACTCCACTATGGAGTCACAAAGACAGACAGAGAGAGACTGATATATGACCACACGGAAACAGAGAGCAGATACTGTAGGTACAGAGATACACATGAAAGAGTAGGTGCACATTTACAATTAGAGAGTGAACTGAAACTTGACAGAAGAAACAGAAATGTAAGATCAAAGTATAGAAGTATGTCGGTGTTCAGTTTAGAGAAACCACAAGGCTTCAAACACAGAGAGAGATAATGTGCTCAAACAGAAAGAAGTTAAACATATTTAAGACATTTAAGCTTATGAAGTCCACAGAAAACAAAACACACACACACACACACACACACACACACACCTCTCAAGGTACCATTCGTTTGTAGAAGAAGGTGGCAAACCATGTCAGAATTTTGTGATGGCAGTGAACAGTGATGGCAGTATTTTGCAGGGCTGCAGCTGTCAATTCTATTTGAAGTCGACAATTCTAGCAAATATTTCAGCGATCAATTTAAGTAATCTGATTTGTTTATTTATTTTTTTGTTGTTGCATATTTTAACAACAATACTGTAACGGGCCGTGTATACACTGCGGCTTTTTGGGTTGTGTTCAGTTCGGTTGTATTGGGGTGTAGGGGGTTGTAGGACGTCTGGGGAGTGGCGTCATCAGAGGCTGTGAAGCCTGTCAGTCATGGCAGTTGCCATGGCAACGACGGGGGTAGGGGGGCAAAGTAGCCAATTGGGATTAGCGGAGGACCTAGAGACCTTAGAGAGACGAGACAGAGCTAATGCTGACAATACTATACGCCGGTTGGACTGCATGTTTTATTACGGCCCACAGTAGCCTGTGTTCAAACTGAGGAATAAAGACAAGCAACACCAGCTCATGCTTCGCAGCTCCATTATTCGGGGTCGCTACAATACTACTGCATAATGTGACAGAAACAAAACCGAATGATTGATCCCAAACTTTGTCTTTTGCAGACACTTCTCGCTCTCTTCCATAGAGACAACTTTTGAGTTGCGTGTATCACTACAGCCCGTGTAGAACACGATCCCCGAGCAGAACTTAAGTGACTACTTGCAAGTGAAATTGACGATTAAACGAATACTCAAACCAAAGAAAATGATTTGAGGATTTTTTACTCGAGTACTATTTCAGGATGTATGTGAAATGAAGTGAATGGTCTGTCCTGTGTGGAGTGTAATTTCTGTTTTTTTTTTTTTTGCAATATAACCAATATTTAATTTAATATTTTAAAGATTAGACTAAGCTAATCGTTTAGATAATGTATTATACTTTAACACTTGAAGACCACAGTCACTCTTTTAATCTACAGTAATTATTTTATACGAATTAGACCTTAGTGAAACATACATGATAAATCATGCTGTGAAGTGGGCTATGCACACATACAACCACACACACTCCCAGAGGAGTTCACACTAATCATTCAGCAGTTGAAATGAGTGACTTGCAAATACTCATTCACAGTTTGTTCATGGTTAGTGTACCTCTTCATTTAGGTTGGATGCCAACAGGACTCCTGACACTCCAGAGCCAGACAGAGCAACACGACCAGCAGCTGCTGCCGCTGCTGCAGCAGCACTCAGTGGACTGATGGCTCCTGTAAGGAAAACACAAGACGGCAAGCATGTCAGAATCTTACGTGGAATGCAAGATTCAAAGCAATAAAAATAAATTGTTTACATACACACAGCTTCTGTCAAGACTAATAAGTCGTCACCAATAGATTCTAAATAGATGGAAATGAAATATAAGAGAAATGCAACTGCATGCTGCTGTGTTTAACAGTTAGCACAGAGAGCTGCAGCATAAAAACATGCATAGAAATCTGAATGAAAGAAAGAAAAAAGCAGCAGATCCAAATCAGAGATGATGATTGGCTTGATGCCATGACAACATGCTAAATGCTATTTAAGATTTGTTAACCTCCAAGCTAATGATCTAGCAAACGTAATAAAACCATCTTCATCAAAACATACATTACTATTAACAAATCATTTCTCAGGGGTCTAAATGGTCAACAGAGCTCCTTCAGTAATGAACATTTAATTCATTTAATGGATTATTTAGACTGAAGGAGTTTGAGCATGGCGTCAGAACAACTCAAATCCCTGCTAACTCATCGACCCCCCACTATGCACTCACTCAATTAAGGACTATACACTCTACCACTTAAATGGAATCAAAACGCAAAAGACTCAATTATAAATTACATAATTATAATAACTTGAAAAAGGAGTAGTTTCACTTTTTTTGGGTTATTTCAGAACATTTGTTTTATATTCTTGGTTTCTTAAAAAAATTAATGAACAATGCATTAAAGGTGGGGTAGATTTTTTCTGGAGCATTTTTTTTTTTTTTTTACACATTGCTTGAAAACCTCTTCACGACCCCATTGCAGCTAGTAAAATAGAAGGTTTGTCAAAAAACAAAAAAGGTTTTAGTCCAGACTAGAGGGCGAAATCATGGAAAAACACTATCCAATCCCGTTCATGGGGCTGCTCATTATGATTGGATCCTGACACGTCCGCGTTCACCCTTCCATTACTTTGAAGGCGTGGTTTCGAGGGGAGGTCTGAAGAAGAGGCATGGGTGCGTATTTTCAAAATATAGCTTGCTGGAACCGTTTTTGTCAACATCTCCTTTAAAAACACTGATTAGCAGATTAGAGTTCTTTGTTACTTCCTGTTATTAAACACATGAATATGCTGTCATTGTGAAGAGGAAACAGCCTCAAGGGGTGCAGAAGTCAGAGCGATATGTGGGGTGAGGTCAAGCTCTCACCATGCCATGCAAAAAACTATTAAATAAACAATGCATTTAATTTTAATTCAACCAAAAATTTCATCTCAGTCGCGTTCCATCAACACATTAAAAAAAAGGGAGACCATATTCAAGTTTTTGTTAGTTATCCTTGTTAGGATTGCACCACACAATGTCTCTTGAAACAAGGTGAATTTATAATTATATCTTCAGTAAACGTTGACCACATTTTTGTGCCAGTAAGCACAGAAAAAGAAGTGATTCTCCTTCAAACGCCTCTTTAAATGATAAAATATAAACTGGTCCAGTGGTAACGAGCTGAGCTCAGTTTTAAAAACAAAGGTTCAGCTAATACAGGACTGTGAACAACTCCCAACTGTCAACAGCTGCTTTTCTGCTCAGTATTAAGGATTCTTTAAATTCTAAGCAAAGAAAAAAAAACATCTGATCAAAATTAATTAAGCCTACTGACTCCAAATAAACAAGCAGGCAATAAATATGTAACAAAGTACACTGCATTGTACCCATCCACACAAGGACTGAACTGACCGGCTAATTATCCATCCAAGGCCCGTGTTTGCCTCATCTATTATTTAGCTGTACTATTCTCTCAGGTCATTGAACGAAAACCTGTTTTCCAGCCCTGGTGCAGTCACACAAGCACAGCAGGACATGGCAAGAGACAGGAGAGACAGACAGCAGAGACAGGCTTGTGTAAAAACAGAATTAAGGAGAAAAAAAAAAAGAAAGGATAGGTACCTCCACCCTGCGAGAGGGAGAGAGAAGATGAGTAACCTCCTCCACTAGAGTAGGAAGCTAGCGCTCCAGATGGGGTACCTATAAGACAATGACAACTAGATTTACACCACAAAAACACTCATCTAATGTCTGTGTTTATGAAATATTTGAACTGTAGCAGAGTGAATACTGTCTGTCAAATATTTGTGTAGAACTACTCATATATGAAGCTGCTTTTAAAACTTTTACACAGAATCTGAACGTCAATTTTAGCAATGAGCTGATATGAAGTTTGACAGTTCTGATAGCATACTAAGATATAAATAATACAAATACAGTACAAACATAGAATATATCTGTTCATTTCTTAATCATATATATCAGATGTTGCAATTATTTTTTAATACATGTAGTCAGATGTTTAACTGTTTCTGTAATACTGTAGTGGGGTCGTTCTGTGGCAGGGTGGTGCAGAATGAGTTTCTCATGCCTGTGGCAGGGCGTTAATGAAGTAGAACTAAACATCTGCACTAAGAATTTTCTTTTTCAGCCATTGAGAAGAATTTCAGGAGGTTTTTTGCTACGTGTTTTTTTTGTTTGTTCAGAAGACGACTGTGGTTTCACTGGAAGAGGAGCACACGTCCTCCTCACTTCACCTTCACTGAACTACGACTAAAGAGAGGCTGCCATTTTCACTGAGAAGTGGAAGCCATGGGAACTACTGTTTCAAAAATAAATGAACTGACGCACATTCTGTGACTAGTCTTCAGAATCTGTACAGACGACAGCTGCTGTCTTTTGACAAGACATTTACAGTGTGTATTTGACTGAATTTAGCTGCGTATTCCAGCGAGGCAACAGCTACATCAATACCACCCACCTTACTGTGTTATTCTAATCTTTTTAACTTCCTGTTAAGAATCTATTTCTCTGTGTCCACCCCTTAAGTCAATATCAGTTCAATATATATTCAGTGTAGATGCCCCTTTGTTTACTGTAGCTATACTAATATTCAGTGAGGTTAATTAGAAATTAATCAGTGATTAAAGATTTGGATATTTAGTTTTGACTTTGGAAAACACTAATAATAATAGCAGGGCTCATACAAGCATTCAGAAATAAAGCTTGAGCTTCATTAAATATCGATTCAGCTGAAAACAATGAAAGCTTTTGATCATCTTGAACGACTGTCACAGCTACACTATCAAACAGCAGACAGTACATGTCATTACATTACAGACAATCGACATTAAAACACACCAGCCTGAGCTGACGTACGTCACTGCAGTAGAGAAAAAGAATCCTCAAAAAGAAGATGCTCACGTCTCATCTACAACTTCAGACTGACTCAATACTCAAATTTGGTGCACAAATGATTAGTAAACATACTAAATACTACATGTATGGCCCTTTCCTGCATGTCATTCCCCATATTTCCTGTCACTCTTCAGCTGTCCCCATCTCAGAAAAAAAAACAACAACTACATTGGTCCATAACTGATTTACTTCTCACAGCAGGATGAATAAAAAAAACGAACGAAGCTGTTAGCTGGAAGAGAAGAAGATGGTGTATAAATTGTAGTTCAACAGTACAGAGAACTTAGTCTCTCTGTCACCTCCATAATTCATATCATCACTCTGTTATATACTTCTTGTTGTAGGTAAGCAGTTCAGAGATGCACGCTAATAATTCAGAGCTAACTTCCTGCTTACTGGCCTAATAAAGAGAACTGGAATAGTAAGTATTTACTACTTGCCACATGTATTTACTGCATTAGCTTGTAATATAATTATTTACTTATACTTGTTTGTGTCAACTGAGAATCTTTGGTGAGTCTACATACACACTGGCCCATGCAATTACAACTTGGTACGTGTCAAAACGGTCTCAAATCATGACATGACATGATCAGGGCATTTTTCCAAATCTGTTTTAAAACAATAATCAGGTGCCCACATGACACTAAATAACATAAATCAGGTGTAGCTCCTGTTCATACTGGGCCCGAAGAGATCCTCTACCAATGTGGTTTTAATGTAAGATCCAGTCAGTGGTCAGCTGACGGTCTGCTACCTGTTTGCTCAAGGCAATCCAAACTCTTCTCGTTTATTGTTCACCATTGGTGGAACGCTGTACCAGTTCCTACCAGAGCAAGGGCGTCCCTCCCTAACTTTAAGCTTCAGTGATTACCTTCTCTCCTCGCACTACCTACAACTGGACGTGAAAAAGCTCCCGCTTTAAGAATTGTCATAGCACTTATTGTTGCACTAACTCTTCTTATCGCACTCTACCTTCATTTTGAAGATGCATTTTTATCCCCCATCAAATATTCAGTATTCTGAAATCAGCATGAATGATCTGAATCTGGAATAATCTCAGAGGTCATTTGTTAAGAAACACTACATAATCCCAGATATAGAGATACTAGACGATACGGACGCAACACCCAGCAGGAGTATCACCTACTGATGCAGCTGATACAGTAATCCAGTCATATTCTAATTTTTTCTACTTTCTTATCACTTAATAAACCAGTGAGACAAAATGCCCTCATTCAGTACCAGAGGCTACATGTGCACCACACTGCTTCCAGTGGGTCTGTTTCTCACGAGTCCTGCTCAGTCTTTTTTTCTTATTATTTTAGGTTTTGGTTGATGCTTCACCAAACAGCACTTGAGACATAGTAGTGGAAATAAGGGAGATGTGGGAGAGTTGGGCTCTTTCTTAAGGCAGTCCCTCTGCATGAGCCCTTCACTACTGAGAGCCACTCTGCATGGACTCACAGGAACAGCTGTGGAGGACAGGTTATTTATAAACAGGTAAAGTGAAGGACTCAAACGGCCAGGTTAGGACAGGAAGTCAGAAATGATGTTCAGATTCAGTCACATCACTGCTGATGACACTGCATAATAATGCGTGTTAAAAAAACTGCTTAATTTTCAGTACTAAAATGTCTCTGTAGATGTTTTCAACCTCCCTGCTGCATGGGCAGGAAATGTGTGTTTTTCTCTTTTATACCGCACCGCTGGGCATTAAAGTTCACTCACCCTCCCTGTTCACTTATTTGGGGTGACATTAAGTATGCTGACACGTTCCATACAAACAGAGGTGGAGTAGAAGGGGGGGGTATGACTGAGCTGCACTAGGGCAGCTGTGGCTTGGAGGTGGAGCAGGTCGTCCACTAATCAATGCCCAGTTCAATCCCCTTCAGTCTGCATGTCGAAGTGTCCTTGGGCAAGATACTGAACCCTAAATTGCTCCTGAAGACTGTGCCATCAGTGTGTGAATTCGTATTAATGGTTAGCTCCTCAAACTGATGAGCAACTGGCATCTTACATGGCAGCCAATGCCATCAGTGTGTGAATGTGTATGTGTAAAACTGCTGCTGAGTGGTCGGAAGACTAGAAATGCGCTGTATAAGTACAATCCATTTCGCTACTAGCAAAAGAATGTCCTGAGGTGTCTTTAATTCAATGATGTGATGTGACCCAGGAAGATATGAATAGATGTAGTTTGATGGATGACGACAGAGGTGTATTTACCCAGTAATGAATGATCCTTGTTGGCTGACTCTCCATCTCCAGTAGGGAGGTCTGGTCTGGTGTAATCTCGACTCTTATCATTGTTGTATTTGACGTTGAGGTTGACCAGTTTACTGAAGTCTATCCGCAGAGTGCAGCATGAATTATAGATGTTCTGTCCATCCAAAGACTGGAGTAGAAAAGAGAGAAAGAATCAAAACGTTGTAGTGTTTTGACAGTAAACCGGTTGTTTTTGCCACATGACTTTTAAAAGCTACACTTACTATATGTTTCAGTTACAGTTATGTGCTTTCAGAGACAGCAGCTAAAACATCCTTCAGCCAGAGCCAATAACACGTGGTCAACACTTCTGGGAAATTGTAACTGCTAAATGCTGATAAACACAGGAGGTCGGTCCGCCATCATTTTCGCATGTGTGTGATCTTACCAGTTTAGCCTGCTGCGCATTAACAGGGTCGCTGAACTGCAGAAGAGCCTGAAACTGGTTGTTCTTGGTGAAGGTTATAATCTTCATCACAGTCCCAAACTTACTGAAGATCTAGAGGAATCAGAGAATTCATAAAGAACAACACAGATACACACCGACAACTTCATTTGAATAATCAAACTATTTCTGACATTGAAGTTCAAAGCAAAGCAGACACAACATCCTTCACAATCACAGATGAACCAGAATGGGCTCAGGAAAGACTTTAAAGTAAAATCTGGGAGGGTGAAAGTCGTAATGCTGAATGCTCTTCCTCTCCATTACAGTTACATTTTTTTTTTTTTTAACCAAGAAGGTCAAAACATAAAAGGGAATGTAAATGTGAACTGTATTGTAAGCAACGTGTTCAGATTTTACCTGTTGGAGAACGTCCAGCGTCACAGGATAAAACATGTTGTCAATGATAATTCGCAGGACGGGGCTGGGAGGTGGAGCTAGGTCCAAAACTCCAGGGTCAGAGGATGGAGAGCTTCCATCCTGGACTGCTGATACTGCCTGCAACACTGCCTGGGCTCTCTGCATCAAAACACAAAAACATTCCCAACTCATCATGGGGGGTGGGGAGGTATCAGGTCCTACATCAGTCTAACCTTGGAGAGGTTGATAGTGTCTGGTATACACATATATCTGGATATACCTGGTTCAGAGCTGAGTCTGTTTTCAGTTCCTTGTGGTTGGAGTACTGGATGAAGACAGGAGTGTTTCTGACCTAAAAAAAAAAACAAGATCCAAACAACACACACTTCTGTGAGCAGCTCTTACAACCAGAACAGAAATTATGAACAGTGTGCAACATGAATGGACAGACACTAGTTCAGACCTGTGGTGTGACAGCTGTGTAGTAGTTCACCATTGTAATGGCTGCTTCTTCTGTACCCAACTCCAGAAATGCCTGGAAGTACACAATAAATAACAAATAAGGACTATGTAGTATTTCTATTAGGTCAGATTTAAATGTGATTAAAGTCTTCACTCGGCTGACGGTTTGATGGAGTTTTGTTAGTTTACCTGGTTTTTCCCTTTCAGCATCAGTATGTTGGTGACCTTTCCAAAAGGCAGCCCCAGAGCGATGACTTCAGTCTCCGACACTTCATTAGGAAGTTTCCTGATGTGGAGAACTCTGGAGGGAGGGGATTCATCTAGGCGCTGTTTCTTACTGTCACTGCCGTTCGCTGAACATGGACACACATGCAGGCAAAAAAATAAAAATAAATTAATTATCACAAGACACCAAAACTCTAGATACAAGATGCAAACAAGTCATTCCCACTCAGACAGCCTCCTTCATTTCTGGACCCACTGAAGTTCAGACCTGACCACTTCCATATGCACTAAAAACACTGTGGATTCCAGCTTTAAATGAAGGTGGGTAGTGTCTGCAGATCCATTCCTAGTTAAGATAGTTAACGTACCGGTCATAGAATTTGGGCTGCTACCGTACATGTTGAGCTCATCTGAGCCTCTCTGGAAAAATAAGGGAGAAAAAAGAAAAAGAAATTATGCATTCATTTACATCCAAACATAGTGTGTCAGACTAACTGTCAGAAATCACTGTGCTCCTCAGAATAGCAGAAAATAAAGGATGAAATAATTTTGATCTAGGGATGCACCGATGCATCGGCTGAACATTGGCATCACCCGTCCTGCACGCAACTTCAAATACCACCAGGAGAGTTTCAGAAGCGAGTGTTTAGCCTGCCAGACTTTGCTTACTTGCTCAGATTTGGCCATTTTCCTGGTGTATGTTCTTCTGAATATGCTTTGTATATTACTTATCAGCCCAGAATTTCACAATCGATGCATCCCTACTTTGATCTCTGAAATGACTAAGTTCTTAATAAGGTATTATATCTACAGTATATCTAAATGCAATAACTGACAGCTTACCTTCACACCAACTGCAACATCACTGCCAATGGAGAGAATAGAGGGAAATGGAAAAAAAGAGATAATATTATTTCAAAGCCTCAAAGAAAGAAAGGGACATTTGTGCTAATAAGAGCGCAACCTGGATGAAAATGCTGTGGTATATTACTTTCTAAGTATAAAACACTTTAACACTTCTGAGAAATTATGAAAGAAAAGATGTTTAAACTTTTTTTTTTTTTAAGTGCTCTTCTCTTCGGGATAACTAAGATCATTTTTGGACCACCGGTGACCCTTAAGGATGATGTGCCATGTGTGTTCTACTGCACTGTCATGTTTACCTTACTGAAGGTGGGCCTTGTTCTGTTTTGCACCTGTACCATTTGATGTAGTGTGATAATGTTCTTTGAAAACTTGTTTTTTGGGGTTTTGTTTTTAAGTCTAAGCAGGTTTTTAGACTCCCGGTTTAGAATTTTATTTTCACCGTTTCAATAACTCTCAAATTTGCCTGAATTACTTCAACTAGCAGCCATTTTGACAGTCGAACAGTGTGTTTCCAATGACATTAATTAAGGTTCAGTCCCATTTATCACAGCAGAGACTTTCCTGTGAGCCAACATGCACCACCCTGACTCTGTTTGACCGGAATGGAACGGAGCCTTAAAATCAGTGCCATCAGTGACACCTGCGTGTCACATCAAAATGGCTCAAAGAAAAACAAACAGCATGATGGAGGCGAGTCTGCTTCAAACAGTCCGAATCAAACCGGAGATGTTGACATCTCTTTTTTCGGTGATATCATTTCGTCACACACAGTAAACACATCATGTTTAGATATGACATGGACACGTTGAGGCGAACCTCTCTTATAACAGTGTGTACGTTGAGCCGGCAGAGGTCGCGTGCTACTTGCACGAGCGTCAGACAAAGGAGCGTGACCTGACAGGTGCGTGCTGACACGGTCCATTAATAACACACAGGGACAACAGCTTGTTCACTAATAATAACAACAACAACACACATGCGCTTTCCCCCAAGTAGCTACATTAATTTCGCTAACGTTAACAATCATTTCACGCGCGATATGTCTGAACTGGATTAATATATTTTGCCAGCTAGCTTACGCATTGCCGAAGACAGACGACCGACATAAACTCTGGAGTCGTGTTCCACCATAACTGCAGGTGTCCGTATAACAAAGACAACATTAAACATTTGGGACACTGAGCGCTGTTAGCTAGCTGCCGTCATGTTCTTTGTAACGCACGGTATCAAGGTTCGCAGCACAGCTAACAGTTAGCATATTTTAAACTAATCCCGTCCTGTCTATGCCGCATGCACAACTGTGGAAAATACACCCAGAAGTGTTAGTAGTGATATAAAGACGTTTACCCGTCCATTGCAGCTCTTTGTCCTCTCTGTCTGGTGATATTTCAGCACACTTCGATGCCCAGACAGTCTGAGCAAAATGGGCGTTCTTCTTCTTCTCGTCTTTTAATGGCTGCCGGCGAGCAAAAGTGACGTTAGGTGCATTACCGCCACCTTCTGCTCAGGAGCAGAAGAGCAGCTCAGACTTTGCTAAAAAAAAAAGAAAAGATGCCTGTGGTTGCATTGTTTAGCTTCTAAATTCTCACTATGGGACACTGACATTTGTCTTGCATCCATCCTTGATATCTAAAATGTGACAACAAATCTAACTGCACACATACACACATATAATGAACTAAACTTAAAATAGAGATATATTTAAAGAGATCTATTTATAAAGATTTCATTATGTCACCATGTTCGGGAGAAAAAAGTAACTTCTGAGTCAATAATGGTCATATTGTGTGTTTTGTATGACAGATATCAGGATGAAACAGTATGCCATCCTGCTTAGATGGGAATGTGTCAGTACTAATAATGACAAGTGAATCATCAGTAGTAAAAGAAGTATATGTAGTAATATAAAGTAAAAATATTATGTATTCAAATATATGTGCAGTGTTATTGTTAAAATGTTAAATTGTTGTTGTTAAAGTGTTATCATTGAAATGTATTTTAGTATTAAAAGTAATCCATACACAGTATGGCTATAACCTATAAAGTCTTAACAAATAAAGCCATTACAAGTTGTAAACTCTTCATAAATATTTATATATATACACTATGAAATGTGATGGAGGAGTAAAGTAAAGCATATAAATTGTACAGTAAAAATTAAGACAATGTACAATGAATTCCAACACTAAAAATAATTGACTATATATAATATACATCTATAGACTGTCTATAAACTGAAAGTTGGAATCATTTTGTTTTCAGATACACATCAGGTTAAAATTGTGCTTTCATTTTCACTGTGATATGTTTGGAAGAGATTGATGATAAAGTTTTGAAAGGACATTGTCACAATCATCTCATGATAAGAGACAAAATATTGTATTCCAACTGCATGGGCCACAGTGTAGTATATAGTGTGTATAGTATATAAGTGTATACTATATGTGTATGTACTATATGCAGTATATATAGTATATAAGATCATTTGACTCCATTACTGCAACATTATTTATATTACTTTTTATACAATAAATGCAGTACATTTTGTTTGCGAGAACACTTGTAACAGAGTAATAAGACTTTGAGATATTGCTATTTTTTAATTAAATAGAGGTTCTGAATACTGAATATGGCCTAATGACTGCCTGTCTCTATGCGTGTCTGTTAACTACAAGAACTTTGTGCTCCAGAGGATTTACTGCATCAGAAAACCTTTATTTAAATCACAGACAATATCAAAGGTGGATTTCTTTTCACATTAATACCTTTAACGTGCAGTAAAGGCACATTTATTTGACATGGTCTGTTACCTCATGAAACATAAGGTGGAAATCATGACACATTTATGTTGATAGTATTGTTGCTGATAGATCAGTCATAAACAAGAACTTATATAACTCGTATCTGATCTTAGCAGACAGGACTGATGGGTATGCCTCTCTTGGGTTCATAGGGTGATTTCCTGGTAACCATCTTGATGCAGTCTATGATTGGACAGACGCTGAGACACAGAGTGCAGCCAGTACAGCTGTCAGTCACAGTAGGAAGGTGGGTCTCTGGGTCAAACTCTATAGCCTGGGAAGACAGTAAGACATGTTATAGACAGAGGCAGAGACCAAAGGAAAGAACAACTGTCAGCAGACAGACAGACATACAGACATACCTGGTATCCAGAGTCATTGCAGGTCATGTAACATTTACCACAGTTGATGCACATCTCTTCATCAATCAGAGCCTGGACCTGAGAACAGAGGGGAGGTGATGATAATGATCGGTTTATATTTATTTCAGACTAATTATCTGAGACCTTTTATATGAAAACAAAATGGGTACCTGCTCCATGTTGTCAAGTTCCTGGTATGCTCCGATGTAGTGCAGTGCTCTGGCTATTACATCCTACACACACACACACACACACACACACACACACACACACACACACACACACACACACACACACACACAAATACAGACACATACACAGTATGCACAGATGTTTTCTTTATTAAAAACTTATTTCACAGAACAATGTATAATGCATACAAAGGAATGAGTGAGTGTGTGTGTACCTTGACAGCAGGAACAGGTTTTCTGGGAGTGCTGACCCGGCTGACGCTGGTTTGTGTCACATCAGTTTGACCAGCATCTCTGAGCTGTTTCTTGTACTTTGCAACAGCTTCTGTCTTCTGCTGGAGGTATGGACCAAAACTAGGGAGGCTCTACACACACACACACACACACACACAAAATGCATGCACACAAGTTAAACGTTGAACGATGAATTAATGCAGTATTAGTTAAACTCTCTACTAAACTACAGGGCTGTGCCAGAGTTAAAGAGTAACTGATTACTTTTATTTTATTTTTAAATCTTCTTGGCATCGAACGAGTGGCAGATCAGATCAAATGCAGACTAATGCTTTGGCAGACATTCACATCAAAGCCACTGCAGCCATCCTCTTGGTTTGAGTGTTATTTTTTTAGAGGTGGTTGAAGCTACGGCATCTTCGATGAGATACCTTTAAATTTAGAGCTCCATCTGATTGGAACAACGTGTCCACTTAGATCTATTACATCCTTTTACTCATCTTCAAACAATCTACTGTTGCTTATAGATATTCTTGTAACATGTAATTTATCTCTCATGCGTGATGCGTCTCAGTGCATGTATACAGCTTTGTAGTGGATATTTGGTGTTGAAGAAACTTCATCCATGAACTCACAAAGCCTTTTGCTTTCTGTCTTCAAGACCAAACAGTTCATCTAGTCTTGGATTCTACATAGAAGTGGTGCTAGAGCAGTAGTAATATTGACAATAGTGGTACTAGTAGTAGTAAGTAGTGGTACCATTCCAACCAGGTCTTCCAGTCTGGGAACTGGTTTTCCCTTCTGATGTCTCTCTGTTGGAGGAGATTGTCCATCCCAGTCCTTCAGCTCCAGACTCTTCAGGTACAACAAGGCCTTCAGACCTAAACACACACATTCATCATACGTTAGGAACATTAGGTTGGTGGTTAGTTCAGGAGGGTTGAGACCATACAAACTGTGTATACATACTGTAACTCTTTCAGACTTTCTTTAAGATGTGAAATAAATAAAAGAGAAATAAAGAATATGGACAGAACACAGAAACAGAGTTACATACCCACACAGTAATCCTCAATCACCGTGAAGTCCTGGTTCTGTACTGCACTGCACACCTGTGGTAATCAAACACATCATCAACACCAAACACCTTATGATTTTATTTAGCTTCAAGTCATTGCAGCTTTGTGAAGACAAATTCAACATTGTGTTATCAGCTTGTCACGTCATCCTCCCTTCCTCAAATTGCTCTTATCAATGAATGGATTACACACTTGAATGTCTAGTTTATACCATAGGCACAGAACCTCACACACTGCTCTACATTGAAAAAATGCACCTCCTGATCATCGGTTTTCTGGCTCTTCACTGCCACTCTAAAGGGCACAGACATTAAAATTACATTTTATGTAAGGTATTCTCTGTGCTGTCTCAATTACCCAATATAACATGTAATATATGTTTCTTTCTAAGAATTACTGAGAAAAAACAAAAATTTAGGTAACTAGCAATTATATTGTAGCAAAAACAGTAAAGGTCATCTGCAGTGATCTTAAACAATCAGTTTCACAATGTTATTAAATATCATATTAACAGTGACTGGCATATAACTGATTTATAATAAAAGAGTGCACCAAGAAACCATCACTTCAGTCTCACCCTGGTAGGTGTCACAGTAATAATGTCACCTGTAACACTGATGCCCCGGCATGAAGAAACTGTAGTCCAGTTTCTGCTGAGTCGATACCTCCTGTGGCCAGAACTGGGAAACCAGGAATGGCTCTGGCGATGGCCGACACAGCTCTGAGAGCGATGGGTCTTATAGCATTACCTGCGCACATTGTTAATATGACTACATGATGAGCCTCGGACAGAGCTGGCTCAGTGAGTACTTCATGGTCACTTTCATTTATTCAGTCATTTAAAAATCTTTTAAAGGGTAACGCTGCTTTCTCGACTCTGATGGTGTCATAAACTGTAGGCGTTTGGAAAAACAAGGGTGTTTACCAGGCAGAGTTGCATTATGGGAAGTGTAGGTTTTAGAACCCACCCTATACTCTTCTATAACTACTGCACTGGTGACTCACACTTGTGAGGAATAGAGTGTGTTTGTATGTGTGTGTCCTCACCAGACACCCCTCCATACGTGGTCCGTTTGCCCTTTCCAACACTCGGCCAGGGGGCGCCGTCAGCCTTCAGTCCCATCATGCCTGAGACTGTGTTGGTAGCTGTTACTCCATCTGCTCCACCTATGAAACAACACAACAGCTTCAATCCACGTGTGTGCATTCATCACAGACACTGACAGACAGACAACACAGTTGTACAGTACATTGTATGGTGTGATAATGCTGATGTGAGTGTATCATGGTGAAGTAGGTTTACCTTCATGAGCAGCTTTGGCGATGTCAACAATATTGGTGACATTTGGAGTCAGCTTGGCAAAGAATGGAATGGAAATGGCTGCACGCACCCAGCGACAGATATTACGCACCAACACTGGGTCCTAAAGACAAAGACACCAACATCAATACCCATTTAGGGTATAAAATCGTTCATGATTGAAAGATTACACTGTTATTTAGGTCAACCCTATTCAGCTTACAGTTTACACAGGAGGAGGAGAGAGATAACTTGGTGGAAAAGTGGTCCACACTTCTTTTCCTCATATTTCCTGTTTGGAGCCAGGATTGCAGTGTTTGTGAAGCATTCATTTCACCTCCACTTATTATCCCGCTGTCACATTGTAGCTCATAATTAATCATGGATGTATGCAGCACTATGTGTGTGACTGTCCAGCAGGCTGATATTGAAGCAAAATAATGCAAATGGAAATGTAGAACTTATTTTAAATTACATTCCAGTGATCTTGTAGTTCATTTTCATTCAAAATATAACCAGTGCACCAGTGGTACACATATGAGAACAATAATATGACAGAAGAGCTATTTCATTAGTTTGATGATTATTCTTCTAATATTAATATTTGTTTTGTATTTTTGGGGCAACAACTTAATTGAAATGGTGCATCAATGAGTTTGATTGTCTGCGTGTGTGTGTGTGTGTGTGCATGTGTGTGTGTGTGTGTGTGTGTGTGTGTGTGTGTGTGTGTGTGTGTGTGTGTACCTGTCCACAGGCCAGTCCCATTCCTCTTTCTCCCATTCCATGAGGACAAGACAGGTTCAGCTCCAGTGCATCTGCTCCTGATTTCTAAACACACACATTTTACACCATCACAAATCACACAGTAACCCGTGAACACACTAGTTGTGCTGTGTACTTTCTGGGAATGGTGAAGTCTTTGTTAGTGTCACGTGAGTTTTCTCACCTCTGCCATCTTGGCCAGTTCTGTCCAGTCCTCCTTGTTGTAACTACACATGATACTGGAGATCACCACCTGACAGAGAAACAAGGTTAGTTTTTAACTCACTAACCTGAGTGAATGATGAATCTCACTGTGAGATCAAACACTGTACAACAGACTGTGATGTTCTTTGTAAGGAAGAGTCAAAGCAGAGCAAACATGTGATGTAAAGTGAAACTTACATTATTAGGGAAGTCCTTCTTTAGCTCGGCAACTGACTGACACCAGTAGGCTGCTGTCTTCTCGCTGATGAGCTCAATGTTGAGGAAGGAGCCTTGACCTGGTCCATACACATTACCTGAGGTGGTGCCACGCACAATGCGAGGAGACACATTTGTCACCAGGTCCTGCAGAGACAGATTTATAGAGGCAAATAAGATGAAGAGACTGTGTTGGCTGATGACCTTTTCACTCAGTTATCTGGCCAAGCTGTGTTTCTGGTGGTAAACTGATAAAAAAAATTATAATATATTATATTATAATATATTTATATATAATATTTGCCACTTATTTGTCACATATTTAGATATTACCTCCTCTGTTTGATTTAAAGTATTTAATTCAGCACTTGTTTCTGACTTAGGGACACATTTTAGCTTAAAGACCAGTTCACTGGCGATGGCTTGTCTAATTGGGGGCTAACTGTCCCCCAAATCTCCCCAAATGGTAAAAAAACGGTCCCCATGTCTGATATGCAGTTGTATTTCGGTCCGTCTATATGTACCTTATCCAGTCCAAATGTCTTGGTCAGTGCGAAGCCCCATCCTTGTTCAAAAGCTCTCCTGATCATAGCTGTGCTGGTGGTGGGAGGAGCTGACGCCAGGCCAAACGGGTTGGGAAACTTTATTCCGCAAACGTCAACGCTGATGTCCACCTGATCTATAGCACTGTAGAACAACGGCAGCTTGGGAACCGAGTCCATCGTCTGTCCATGTAGGGACTACAAGAGGGGAACAGGACACTTTACTCACATCACTAATCTTACAGTTTATGGAGTTGTATTGTATTTATGATGTATTCTTAGATCTGACTCTGTGTCCAAAGGACACATTACTCATGAATCAAACAAGAAGCAAATATAAAGATAGTTAATAATAATACGTTTATAATATTTAAAAGGCTTCTACCGTCTGCCAAACATACCCACACACCAGACAACATTATATACATATTTTAAAGATGTGGTGAAAGTCAACAGAGACAAAAGTACCTGGATGTATCTGTGAATATGCCATGAGGCCTGTTTGCCATCGTTCACCGATTCCACCGAGGTGTTTGCCAAACCAGCGATGTCTCCTCCTGCAAACACCCAGGGCTCACTGGTCTGCATGGTGTCTGTGTTCACCTCTGGAGTACCCCAGCGGGTCAACTTCAGAGGACTCATGGCCTCAATTACTGCACACACACACACACACACACACACACGAGATGGAGCAGGTTGGTGTATGAAAACATGTCATGTCAATCAGTAACAACTCCCACAAATCTGAAATGCCCAAAGTCCTGATTTCTTCTCTGTAACAATACAAGTAAATATTTTATTTTTCCATCGGCCCAAGAGGCCAGGAATTTGTGAGAATGAGATTTTTATTATATTTAGCAAATTGCATATATGGTGTATGCATTTTATTTTATATTTAGACACACACACACACACACACACACCGTAAAAACAAATACAAAGACATAGAAGAAGGTTGAACTGTCAGTTTGTGTGCTCCTAATCTGATTGCTTAATTACCTTGCGGCTCGTTGATCATGGAACCAAAGGCACTGATGATGTAATCGGCCTTCAGCCTGACAACCTGGTCCTCATCTTCTAGCCATTCACCTTCCTCAGTCTGCTCGGTGCGACAGAACTGTAGTCCAGCAACACGATTGTTCTTCATGATGACCTCACGAGGAGACAGGAAGGGGAGGAACTCACACTGCTCCTCCTTAGCCAACTCCATCTGACAGACATAAACACATTGCATTGTCTAAGTGTCCATCAGCCTGTATAAATCTGGCCATCCATCTATTCCTCATCTGTACCTCCTCAGGAACAGCCCTGATGTTGGTGAAGCCCTTCCTGAAGCAGACGTAGACTCTTCTGGCTCCACAGCGCAGAGCCGAGGTGGCACAGTCAAATGCAGTGTCACCGGCCCCCAAAACGATCACCACACCTCTTAACTCTGGCAGAGAGGCACGACACTGGCACATACCTGAAGAGAGTGACCCCAAGTGTCAGACAGACAGACGGTCTCTGACAAATTAAATGAAGATATTTTTATATTTGAACAACGGCACCTTTCTTGCTGGCTGAGGCCACCATGGGCAGAAAGTCTTTGGAAGTGAAGAAGCCTTGATCCATTGTCAAACCCTGGAAGATTTTAGCTCTGTTGGCCTGAGGGAGACCTGGAGTCACACACACACACACACACACACACACACACACACAAAAAAGTGGTTAAACATTGCTCTGCACAACCATGGAGCCAAATGTAAAACTGTTGTTTAAAGTTTTTTCCAAGAGGCCCTCACCAATCCCAATGAAGGCGGCTTTAAATCCTTCCTCTTTCAGGGACGTCAGAGTCATTCCGTTAACACCAAGACCCTTCTCACACACCACCTGATGAGTACACACACAAATATGCATCTAATCTTTTCAGTGTGGACACTGATGCACTTACATGGTATACTCACACACAAACTCATACCTTGACTCCCAAGTCCTTCATCAGGTCTATTTCAAACTGGACAACCTCATAGGGGAGGCGGAACTGTGGGATTTCTGATGTGCTGCAGGGAGGAAAACACATGTATTACTGAATTTCTCTTTATGTCACTCCTCTTGCAATCTTGATTTCCCAACATGCAAGAGGTCGCTTTCATTCTTAACGCTGTTAGTGAGCCTGTCTTCACACTCCTGCAATCCTTGTCACAGAGACTTGGCCTTGAACACTCAGTCATTAAGCATTAATCAATTTAAATGAAAAATGATCTTCAAGAATGACTGAACATTTAGTTGTTAAATAACTAAATTATTAATTATATTAAATAAATATAACAAACACATTAAATATTGACTACAAACTCAACAAAGGTTATTAAAGAAGTTCATTCATACAATATAATATACTATACAACACAATCTGATATCATACTTTCCAATCTTTCACATATGATATACAGTATTATGATGATGATGTGTTACCTCAGCCCTCCAGTGTACTTCTGTTTTTCAAATATGGTGATATTATCATATCCAAGACGACCCAGGAAGGAAGCACAGCTGATTGATGCTGGGCCACAGCCAATCAGAGCTATAGGGGTGTGGTAGGACGCTGGCATCTCATTGGCTGGTGGGAGATCAGGATTCCTGATCTGAGGGATGCCCATCTTACTAAACACCTAGGAAGATACATACACACACACACACACACACACACACACACACACACACACACACACACACACACAATAATACATACACATTTAAAATAATAGACTGCATTTATATCATAACACCAATCTAGCTCTCAACACAACATGGCTGGCTTTAAAATGAGTCTGTGTAACTTTAGCTGAACAATAAAGTGAACAAACCATTCAAGTTCAACCAAAAAATCTTTAGTCATTAGTCAATGCCCACTTGACTCAGTAATACAGTTTACACAGCAATGTCTATCTTAAATTGGATTACACTATTGATTTATAAATGTTGTACCTCTGTAGCAAACTGCTGTAACCCTCCGATATTAATGGGTCCTTCCTCAGAAGCATACAAGTTGCATCCCCCAACACACAGCTCTGATGTGGGACAAACCATCCCACAGGTCAAACCCAGGGGGTTGTCAGACAGGATGGACCGTGCTGCCCCATAGTAGTTCTGGCACACATAAAAAAAAATACAAGATACACACAAACATGAAGAACATATTTATGACTGCTTCATTCGTTGTTTGTTCTTTAACATTTTCAAAAATGCGTGTGTTTGCACGTGTCTATTTTACAGTACCTTATTAGAGATGCTTGTAATAAATGACTTTATGTCCAGGTTAGTGGGGCAGCTCTTCTGACAGGGAGCATCTGCACATTTTAGACACCTAAAACACAGATTTTAACCAAAAATCCTCATTTCAGACTAGACTATGAAAGCAGCAAGCATCAGGGCACACAAAATGTGAATGATCGAGATGATGATGATGATGATGATGAGCATGCATACCGTAGTTACACTCTTCATACTATTCATTTATAACTAGAAAAATTATCCATCCTGATGATTGATAATAATTATTGTGACGCAATGAGATATCAAAACACTCTACAAGGCTGCAGGTATTTCAGTCAATTTGAATTTTGACCAGGGAAAGGGAAAGTCAGTCATCAATAAAGTTAGTTAGACTTCTTCATCATCTTTATATGAATGTCTTTCATGAAATCTATCTAGTGCTACTAAATACAATTGAGTGAGTTTTCAAGACTGCGTGAGTTACAAGTCAGTATAAAGTGTTATTCTGCATTACAAAATAGCAAAATCATTCAGTCTCACCTCAGTGCTTCTCGTAGAGCTCCACGCTCACTCAGAGTTGTGTGTTTGATATCGTCAAAGTTGTTCTCTAACTTGACACAAGACTGAGAGAGAAAAAGAAAGAGTGCAGGAAATATAATAATTTAAAGGAAACAAGGAAAAGAGGAGACAAAAGGAAGGAAGGAGGAGTGAGAAAATATTGAACAAATGTTATTGACAGAACTGGACAGTCAAAACCAAAGTGTGTGCATTTGTGTGTGTGTGGCATGTCTTACATCACAGCTCCTGTCAGGGTTTCTCTTCCAGTGTTTCTTTTCTTTCTTCTTGTTTGCCGTGGACATGATCTGAGCATGAGTCTTCACCCTGGGGTTCAGAGTCAGGATGCTCTGTACAACATGACATGAAACACATCAACACTCAGGAAAACTCTCGATTCAAACACAAAGAATCAAATCAGAAGTACCAGTAATGTTTTTGGTGATAATGTGTGAAATAATGTGTTACTTATGAAAACCAAGAGCAGCTAGACTAATGGTAATGTTATTGATATTATATTTCAGTTTTGTCACAAATCACTATGAAGTAAAGCTGTTTATTACTTTCATAAATAAGACAAATTAAGGAATTTAATGGTATAAATTTAATTATTTGCCAAGCAAAAGTTTTGGAATTGTGTCTTATGAATTAAAACACTGAATGATGCTTTCTGTTACTCATGAACTACTATTGTTAGCAATCTTTACAGCACACGCAGAGATCTGCTGACAGAAACACTGCAACTATAGAATATTCTAGGAAGTCTGCTTGTTTGGAAGGTTGAGGTCAAGATGATAAGATAATGCTGAGCTGCCGGGTCAATGCGCTGAGGACAAGTGACCTGTGGGGGGGAATACATAAGAGCAGATCATTTGTTTCTATGAATTATCCCTCAGACTGACGTCCTGTTCCAGCAGGAAATATATCCAATTAAGAAAGCAAGGTGCTTTCGGCCTGTTATACAGAGGCTCAATTTGAAAACATATGAAGGCTTATATATCAGATGTTTATGACATCCGTTGAAACTTTTGTCATATCTCTACACGTGCACACCCATACCTCCGCTCTGACCATATGTCACTTATCTACACTTATCTGTTGGTTAAGGCCATGTTAGGACAACATACTATGGCTTCTTATCATTTCAGTCATTATTGCTGCAGCATGTTAAAGAGCATGTTGTTGAAGAAAGGGCTTACAAACAGAGCATGATGAGAGTAACAGAGAGGAACATCAGCTAACTGAGAGAGCAGCAACAACTTTTCCTGACCTTTATGTGAATCACATGAGTCCAGTGATACCTCTGCTGGGGCAGGATGTAAACTTTTAAGTTAGTTAGTGTGGTCATTAGCAGGATGTGACGGGTATTCACTATTCAAGTCAGAGCCTCTGCCTCTCTTGTCTCCTTGCTATACATTATTTTGTTTTCAAGAGCCACAGACCAGGACAACAGTCTTCTATGTGCAAGTTTATCAGTTTGTGGTATGCGATTACTTTTCAGTTTATTTCAGTGGTGATCTGTCTTGTATAGTCATAGATTTATATCAAGGGATACTTAGAACTTTATTATTTTCCATAAGCTTGGGGGATTCACAAAGTATAGAAAATGAATGGTCAGGAAGGACAAAAGATATCCTGACTTTTACTCAAAAAAACCAACATGTTGAGTTTGTATTACCTGTAGCAGGCTTCCTGTTGAGAATTGTAAGTAGGAAGCTTTTATTTGTATAGTGACAATCGAAGATAGACCGAAAACCAGGCTTAGATGGAGAGGATGACATGCAGCAATGAGCCGCATACTGGAGTTGAACCCAGGCCACTGCAGTAAGTACTCAGAACTCAGCCTTACAGTAAGTACCAGGTGAGCTACCCCATCATCCAGAGCCACAGAGGATCTGATATGACTGTACCCCTGTGGCTGAGTGCTACTCAATGAGCTAATGATGAGTGACGTGAACTTCATGTGTAAAATGCAGTGCTCCTTTAAAATGCTAATCCTCAAAAGCCCTTCATTCTCCACTGTTAATACTTGACTGAAAGTATTGTGTTTCTGCAAGTAATGTAAGGCAGTTTGAGTTTTGGTAGTTTGGTAGTCTGACTTACTACTTTTCTGCTATAACAGCTAGGCAGAACTACAGTATGTGTGAATATTTGAACTTTTTCAGTCAGATTTCTGAAGCTGAACTTCCATCATTAGAGAGAGAAAGTATTAAATCAGCACACGATTGCTTAAGACATGTGCAAAGTCACCCAATGTGAGGCCTCAGATTAGCGCTCAGTCTCACGTGGTGAGAACACTAATCTAACTAAGAAAACAAAATATTATTTGTACTTAAATCCCTTTGAGGACTTGAGGTGTGTCAAGGTTGCTTACTTATTGATTCATTAATAGTTAACACCAGATTTACCAGTCAGAGGAATTACTTTGCCACCCAACCTGATCTAATGAGATTTGTAGTCCCTTGAAAAGATAGCTTGTGACAGGACTTAAAAGACAAAAATCTATTTAAAAAAAGAGCATTGCACATGACCTTGACATGTATGGACATGCAGAAAAACAAACTTTGTTTCCTTCTTTTAACTAGCACAGACACGTTTTTAGAAACAGATAAACATGCAAGCATTTACCTCAATATCTGGAAGATCTTTACTTAACATGATGCTTCTGGAATAAAAGCTTTCTGAAGATCTTTTGGAGATTCTCGTTTCTGGATTAGAGGTCCGAAGCACTGTCCGGGACTGCTCTGCTCCAAAGTGGATCTACCTAAGAGCTGACCGTCCTTATCAGGCCCACTCACTAACTGTTGAGGATGACTGGTCAGAAACGTTGTTTTTCTTCTCAGGCTAATCTGTTGATAAGGTAGACCGAGCTGATATCTCTCTCTGGGGGTTGAAGTTCAGCAGAGCTGGGCAGCCGGAAGGTTTCTGGGTGCATTGCACTACAAACAATGACGACGGTAAACTGTCAAGTCCAAACTCCACCTCCTCTGATGGTGGGGGCTTTTTAAAAAAAACCAATCTGTGCTCTGTCTGTCGTCTAACTCCTTCCTTCCTCTGTATCACTTCACTTTTCTCAGAATAAACATTAGCTGTCCGAAGCTTAACCAGACAGAAGACAGAAATCAGAAGAGTTAATAAATATACTATGTAAACCATCATCAAGTAAAACATTTTCTGTGCCAAATCTGGAGCTGTTTTCTCTTCCACTGACCCCCAGTGGTCAAGATGTGGAAGGATGTCTTAATATCTGTTTGATATTGTATGATTCTGGCCTCTGATATAAAGAATGGGATGTTCATGAGTTCAGACTGGCTGATTGTTTGTTTGGGATACAAATAATCAACAGGAAGTTAGATTTATAGCATGGTTAAAATGTTGTGCAGGTATGCACGTTTGTGCAATTACACGTTTCATCCATGTTCCTCTTGAATTATGGATTTTCTTTCTATTTCTTGCTAATTTTGATGTTTTGGACAGTTCAGAATAATCACAAAAACAAGCACCACTCTGGTTTAAGTCCTCACAGGGCAATTAAAGTCAAAGTAGCAATCAATAGTAAAACACTTGATATAAAAATATCAATGAGCTTATTTAGTCATTCAAAAACAGACACTGAAAAGTTAGAAACACTTTATTTGGTGTGTGCATATGTGTGTGTATTAAACATCGTTGAGATAGAGCATTGAGGCAGCAGTGGCAAGTAGGGCGACAGCAGTAGCCATGGCAACACCTAAACAACACAAAAGGAGAATCATGACAGTGATCACACTTCTATGATTATAATGTTAAGTAGTTCATTTATTTCAGTTCAGGTAGTAAGTGTGACTGGGATATTATAGTATGTACTGTACTGTAGATTGATTATTTTAGTACAGTCTAGTAACTGCCACCAGATTCTGACTGACCGACTGATATACTAACAGAAGAAACCAAACACAATCTAACATTCTGTTCTGCCACCTACCAATGTAGTTGTTCCTCTTGGGCTCCAATGCTTCAACAGCTTCCACGGTGAGCTCTGGAAACACACAACACAGAATTTCATGAACTAACATAATATCTAGAATATGTCAGTAAATCAAACCTGGTTGGCAGGTTTTGAAAAATCAAATGATGGAAGGAAAATCAGAGAATTCCTTTAACTTCAATGTTCTGTTCAGTATTGATTTGGGTCTGTGGGAATAAATAAAAATATTTGCAGTGTTCCCACAGTATGACACAAAGTAGTTGACAGTCTGCCTCCACTCCAAAATGTGTTTTTCTTATTGTTAGTTAGATGTATGACCTCCACTATGCAGAGTGGATGTCATGTAGTGTGATGTGGAAACATGAGACCTCCAGCGCATTTAGAATAAACTTTAGATCCCATATTCATAGATTAAAAGGTTCTTCTATCCCATTGAGCTGGGAATTAAAACTATGTTTTGGTGTGAAAATCCTACTTTGTAACTAAAATCATGAATGAAAGAATCATGATGTAGTCCAGACACTTCTTTCCTACCTGCTTCAACAACTCTCTCTAGAATTTCAGCAGGCGTTTCCTGCCTGGTATCCAAGTCTTCCTCAGCTGAGTCCATGTCCAGCATCTCCTTCAACCTGTCAGTCACCTCGGACTGGCCCTCGTCACTGAACTGGTAGTCACACACACACACCGGCCCGCTCACTTTTACTGGACAGAAGATGCGTCGAGGGAGGCAGAATTGTTCTAAAAGAGAGACGTAAAGGTACGGTGAGAGAGGTGACTTCAACTGAAATATGTTTCTCACCTCTTGTTTCTGTGGTCAGCAATTCAGACATTAGAGTGAGATACTTGAGTCAGTTGCTTTAAAGCCATCGAGTGTAACTGGAGTCAAATTGCTCATGTGTGTCTGTACACACACCTGGCCAATCAACGTGATTCTGATTCGGATTATTAAGGTGCGGCCATGAAGAAATGTATTCCCCAATTATTAATTATTAAATAATGAAGGGACTAGATGCATTTTTTTCCCAGTTGCATATTGTTTCTGCCCTGTTCACTTTGCTTGAGTTTAATTTGACTGAGGTCTAACCTAAAGAGAGGGCAGTGATAAAAGCTAATGACAGTAAGGTGTATCACTAACAGCTTATTAAATGCTGTTGTTAGCCCACTCGCTATGCTAGCACAGAATAAAACTTAACCTGACTGTGAGCACTGTGCTGAGTCAGGCTTGGTGTTTACTTCTTGTTTTGTCTTTGTGATAAACATCTAGTTTTATCTGGGACATGCAAACACTCATTGGAACAATAGCACAGGTCGAAAGAGTGAAAAAGTCAGTGAACGGATGTAATGTCAGTGAAACAGCAAGGTTTGCTAACATTAGCTAACCATTAGCCACAAAAACATTAGCAAGCAAACTTTAGCCATTGGTCGACCCCACACCCTCCCTGAATCACCCTGTCCTTAGCCTTTACTATCAGCAGTCAAAACCAGAGGACAGGTGGAGGGAATGTGTGTGTGCGTTTGTGTGTACCGGTCTGTTGTTTGTCTTTGCTGCCCTTGCCCTCCTCCTCTGATGTCAGCAGCTCCTCCAGCATCATCTGAACCCTTGTGGCCACCGTAGATACCACGTCCCTCTTCAGCAGCTGTCCACAATGAAGATTTCATCACAAAATGATGGACTATTCTTCCCTGTGTCATTTCAGACTGTCCTCTGAATTAAAGAAATTACCTTTTCAGCCAGTCTGGCCTTTGGTTTGTTGCTGTGCAGGTAAGCTCTGCTGTGGATCGCCCCTCTGACTGACACACTGCCTCCACACCGCTGGACCACATCTGGTAACCTCTGGTCATCCTAACACACAGAAAATCATTGTCGTTCATCAACAACATGTTAACAACCAAGTCATGATCACTTATTTTGCAGCTGTGTTGTAGGAAATATATAGGTCTTTACCACAACCATTCATAACATATTCACAACTGTATGTGTGTGTCATCTCTTACCGGTGTGATGAGCAGCTGAGCTGTGTATGTCTGTCTCACATTCCTCTTCTACAGAGAAATATGAAACACAGCAGGTTAGAATTACACAATACACCGTCAGTTTGACGCAGTATCATAGTTTCATAGTTACATGTTGTAGGATTTAGTATATTTATTTATATTCTTAAGTTACAGCCATGTTTATCAAGTGTCTCAGAAGTGTCACTCCAACACCATTGTGGTGTGTGTCTACATTTTTAGTCTTCTGTCACAGAGGATTCTAGTTGTGCACATTATTTTCATAAGGCACTGCAAGTGTGATAAAGGTTTATGACAAAATAGTTAGTTCTTAAAGAGTCATCATTATTGTACAGCAGCAATTCCTCATTTACAAAAAAAGTGTAACGTTTTGTGTTTCGCGTTTCACGTTTTGCGCCCTGCACAAAGTCAGTCTCAAAACGTTTCTTTAAATGAACTCATTGTAATCCAGAGTTTCCAAAACATCTCTCCTCTCTGACTGAACACCATCTCTGAGCAGCTTGTAATGTGGTTAGGACTCCTCTGGAAATATCAGCAAAAAAAGAGTGATCTCTAAGTTAGGAACATTAATGCTGTTTTACTTCTAGTCCTAAAAATAGGACCAAAAATGTTTTACTGGGACTTTTTGGGCAGTTAGGAGTCATGTTCTACTCTGAGATGCTCTATAAAATCAGTAGCATTTTGCTTTCTATCCAAACGTGACTGTGACTGAAATTTTACTGGGCCCACAGCTGTTTAAGTGCCGTTCTCAAGGCAAATAAACAGTGTGTTTGTTGAGATACGCCAGTGTCAGTAACAAGCAGTTGTGACCCCAAAATTTGTTGATCAAACTCCTAGACTGCCTTGACAAAATTCACTACAAACATGAACATGCCGCTGAGCAAAGGTCCAAATATCTGGTTTTGTGTCCTTCTTTCCTCGGGTAAACACAGGTTTTATAAATTTACTTTCTCTGCATTGCTAAGTTTTATACAACCTGTCCGGCTGTGAGATCCATGTCCTCTGGCAGCTTTTTTCCATCGATCAGACAAACTCCACTCTCAATCTGGTGTGTCCACACTTTGAGTCCCTCCTTAAAACAGAAGTGTGACCTGAGAACAGTTCCACTGAAGATACTGAAATTTAATTCTATGTGTGCATGTGTGTGTGTGTGTGTGTGTATGAGTGCACCAACCTTTAAACATTTATCCATGTTTTCTGTGCTGGCTCTGTTGTCTGGTAGCGGTACCAACATGTCCACATTTAAACAGCAGGACACCATGCTCCAGGAGGAACACACACCTAACTGGTACTTCCAGTCTGCAGGCTTGGCCATGCTCTGGAACGGTCAACAACACTGATATGATGAACAACAACATGCTGCATGTTTAAGTCTATACAATATCACGTCATGTGTCAGCTTACGTATCATCATGATCCAAATCATGGTAATCAACCTTTAGAATTTGAACCCAGTATGCAATGATGATGGAAGATGAAATGAAAGCTGTGTGAACTAACCTTTGGATCTTTGACGTCAAACGTTCTGCAGACGGTTCTGATACATCAGAGTTAAAGAATATAGAGTCTGGCAGCAACCTGATCCAATGAAAACCCTTTAAAAAGAGGATACTTCCTGGTTTTGGGGTTGATGTGCAGTGTGACGCAGTCTGTGACATCGTCATCTGCTGGGCTCCACAGATTTTCCGAGGAGATCAGGTTCTCCACTGCAAAAACCAGCTTCACACAGACAGCACACACAAGGATCAGAAGAACAGGACACACTCACTGGGACATGCACATAACCAAAGCAAATGTGATGTGTAAATGCCCTTATAGAGCTTCCTTACCTGATCATAACTAAAAGGTAAGGGAGCTCTAGAAAAAGCATTTGAAAAGCATTTTTTCAGATCATCAGAGAGTGAATTTTGGATTCCAAATGAATGCTAATGCTGCTAACACTTCCTAGTCTCTTCCTTGTTTTCTGACAGAAATGTTTACTTTGCTTCCGTTTGAAACTCTGTATGACGATGTGCCTGGGTTCTGTCCTGGGTCTTTTTTTTTTTAACCCTTGTATGAGCTTCCCCTTGGGCAGATAAGTCACTTAATACTATATCTCCAGTTAACATTGTGTAGATGATATTCAATTATGCATCTTATGTATGCCTTAGCATATACTTAGCTTAGATACTTAGCAACATTTTCTGTTTTAAATAACTTCATAAACTCTATAAACAACTGGGGGGCAGATGATTTCCTCCAGATTAACACAGACAAAATACAACTTTTTATTTCTGCCTGTGCTACCTTTGTCTCTAAACCTTCCTTGCAAATTCCAGGTGTCTTTTTGTGAACACCTTTAAAAAGCAACTCAAGACTTTTCACTATTTTCATTTGTTTGTTTTTAGAGGTGTTTTTCTTTATTCTTGATTCTGTTTTTTGTTTATTGTCTCGTTTTCCCCCATTGTGAAGCACTATGAAACATTTTGCTCTTGAAAGACAAAACTGTTATAAACAACAGTTTAAGGAGATGTGATGGCAGTGCGTCGGTCAGCTGATTTTAATTAATGTTCTGCCCCCTAGTGGCCAACCACTGCTTAGTGCAGCTTTAAGAGCACTGTGTCCTCGTTCATATGAATCTCACCTGTCGTAGTGTGGTTAGTGTGTCCTTGGCATCAGTATCAGTGATAATAAAGACTCCCAATACAGACAGGCCTCCAGGCAGCATCCGGGACACCTGAAAACAGATCAAACCAGTATCAACTGTGAACTGTAAAACTCCACAGCAGTTTAAAAGCCAACCATTGTTGCTTTTAAAGTTTTTTTAATAACGAACATTACCCATATGTTGTAACATAACTTACATACATATATATATATATTATATATATATATATATATATATATATATATATAATATATATATATATATATATATATAACTCCACATTTTACAACTACTTCCAACAGCTTCTGATTCTCTTTTTGTTTGTTTATTGTCCTGAACTGACTGTATCAATACAGCATGCCCTAACACCACATGAGTGTGTACTGGGACAGAGCCTCGTCTCTCTTTGCCTACCTGTCGAGCATGCTCAGTCACCCACTCCTTGTCCAATGCTGAAGTGGACTCCTCCTTTTGAGGTGTCCGAGTTGCCATGATGACAAAGTCCCTTTGGGCCGAGCTCTGAAATGTTAAGTCATAAATATCATTTACTGACAGATATATTCTCCAGTCTGTATGACACTGTCTGTACAGGTGAGGTTACATTATGATCTAAATGTAACTGCAGTGAGTGATATCTGTCTGTTTTGATGCCACACAGGATCATTGAGAATAAACAAAAGATGTTTATTCATAACTTACCTGTCCAATGAGCAGGCCCGTGACTGGAGCTGCTTGTTGTTCACACAGATTAGACAAATATCCCTCCACGGCATCTTCTACTATGTAACCGCGACCCATGCTGCCTAAAGACAGTGTGGACAGAGAGGAAGAGCTCATATATCCATTCATGCACACAACACAGTCACCGTTTGTCTTTGTCAGTGTGGCTGCAGTGAGAAACACACAGGCGGAGAAAGGCTTGAGATGTACAGACAGTTTGAGTTACAGCAACGAAGAGTTAAATCACGTAAAACTTCATGTCAACGTCACACCTTGCGGTTAACGGCTGTCTGCCTCTCTAACTTCAGCTAGCCGGTATTCATTCACTACTTTCAACTGACGTTGGACGGTCGAAGATGTAATTCACCCCACCGTCTTGAACTTCATGAAGCTGTAGAGGAAAATACCTGACAGAAGCAAGACAGTGGGTCAGAGATGAAGCAGAAAACCAGCTCGCTGTGACAGCTGGCAGCGGTTCGTCAGCAGAGCGGAAAATACTAGCGATGTGTCGGTCGTGAACGAGCCGGTTCAAAGAGTTGACTCCTTTAAGTGAACGATGGGAGAAAACACATAGTCAACAGCTGTCCTTTTAAAAACATTTTTGTGTTTCTTTTTTATAGTTTTTTTATAGGTGTTTCTATCTGCTCTGTTTCTACAAGTACGTTAGTGCATTCAGTGGGTTTTTACTCTCGAATGCTTCAGTACAAAGAATGTATTGAATATATAGATGATATATGTGTACGCATACAAATCATAAGTCAAATCAGCGCTAAATTTGGCTGAACTATGAAAGGCATAGGTGGTAAAAATGAAGAGCCGTTTGGGAGCCAAAAGAGCCGGATCTTTTTGGTGAGCTGAGTCAGATAATCTGACTCCCTATAAAGAACCGAACTCCCCACCATTACAATTTACAACATGCGCCTGGCAGTGACGTATTTCCGTCGCACGTCTCTGTCGTGCCGGTTACTCGAGGTCAGGTGGTGAAGTTACACAGCAAAAGACGGAACATTGTCAGCGTCTTTTCAAAATAAAACTTGCATCGATCGCTAAAAGTTAGTGATAAGCGTTAGACACGTGTGCCGTTACTACTCATCTATCAGTTCAGTGTAATATGACGACGACTGTTATTTTTTTTTCAAGCACAGTGAGGCTTTAATTCGTGTAGAGAAACTGAATTATTGTAACGTTACTGAGAGTAAAAACATTATGCCAAGCCTTTGCCATGCCATACACTCACTCACACACACACACTCACACACACACACTCACACTAAATTGTGTTTTACAATAAAAACAACAGTTCAGTCATTTCAAATTCACACCGAGCTACAGCAGTCTCTCTCTCCACTTCACTGTCTGCTGTAACCTGGATGTCAATAGTTGCTTTATTTTGAAAGTTCAGAGTGGACATCCCGTCTTTGTATGAGCGTCCCTTGACTCTTCCTCGGTGAGTTATCAGCGGGTTTGCCGACAGCGGCGAAGAGCACAAAATTATTTCACCGGAGTTTGGTGTCCGTTTGCGGTGAGCCGTCGGGAGGATAGGTGGAGATGGCGGCCGTCCTGCTGCAGGTCCTGGAGCGGGCGGAGTTGAACAAACTCCCCAAAGGCGCCCAAAACAAGCTGGAGAAGTTTGTGACGGAGCTGCAGAATGCTAACGAGGCGCTCAAGACCCAGCATGAGCGGCTCAAAGCGGACAGCGGTGGGTAGCTACAGCCATGTACGCTTTAGCTAGACAATTAGAAACCTCGTGTTGAAGTCCAGTGTACTGCGAAGCCCTCTTCGGGTTAATCCGGCCTAAAAAATCAACGAAGTGTGTGACCGACAATCGTTACAACTGCCCGCTAACGTTAGCTACGATGTCACGTTAGGGCTAACTTTAGCGGAAGATGTGCGTGCCAACAGTTTTTAACTTGACATTTCGTCCACATGATAACTCTATGTGATGTTGAATCGACGCCGACTTGAAGAACAATGTCTAAATATTCAGTAAAGGTCTGTTATGTTTATAAATATTTGCTATATCAACCGAGGAAACTACACATTACTCTAAAATTAAGTGAAGTTTTGCTTGGTGTCTTTTCACCGCTTCAAAGCAGAATGAACGATTATGAGTTTAGATTTAATTTTAGATTATTACATGAATCCACCGTGGACTATAAATTTCACCCTAGTTTCATTGAGAATTATTACAGTACATATTTATCACTGACACGTTAAATTAAAGGGTGAACACTATGATGACAGCTGATTTAACACTGCTGTAGTTATGTGGTGTGACACGCATGTGCTCATGTTTTCCCGCTGAATGTCTTGTGCACATACAGAACAGCAGTACTTTGACATTGAGAAGAGACTGGCGGAGAGTCAGGAACAGATCCTGTCTGCCACCAAAGACCTGCAGATGCTCAAGGAGGAGAATAAAAAGCTCAGTGAGTTCACACACTCTGCTACTGCACAACTAACACACACTCCCTTACCTTCCGTGATGGAGGGATCTGTGCTTCATGTAAACAGTTTCCACTTCTTGGGACATCAAGCATCAAACTCTGGTTTAAGTTGGATCCAGGTTCCTGTTTCAATGCACAATAAAAGCTACAACAAAATGTAATAAACAGCATGTACTCTAACAACGCTGTTCTTTAAGGGCGGTCCAGGGTTAGCACTATTGGGAATAGATCACAGAATATAAGATGAACATACTATGAACTATCAAACCACAGTTTGAACCTAACCACTGAGTGATTGCAGAGGTTCTATAATGATTTCAGGACAGTTGTACTTTGGAAATTAAATTATGAATTCAGTAAATCTGTGTTTTATCTGTTGTGTACAGTATATCTTTTATAGATGCAAAACCTGAAGCGTGAAGTCGGCTTTACCTTTTAACTGTTACGTGGAAACATTAAGTTAAAGAAACTTGAACTCGTGCTGTCTCTTTTTCATCATGTCCGTGTCTTAATGCTTCTCTCTGTGCAGATGAAGAGCTGAGCGCTCTGAAGGGAATAGAGGGAGAGACCTCTGAAGACAAACCACCACAACAGGTAAACATATCCATGAACCTCCATGAGCAAAAAAGCAAAAAAAAAATAAGTGCACAAGTGTGCTGAAAGTAAAAAATGAGTGCATCGATGTGTTGTCATTTTTGTCCAATTGGTGAGGAGCAACTTTAATTTATTTATTTCACAAATAGTCGAGTGTGTGGATCAGATTCTGTGACCACTGTTAACAGACCACAAACAGACCTATTAGCATTTAACTTCCAATGTGGGAATATACAGTTTATACAAATGACTTTACAGGACTGCCATTTAAATTAAACAACCAAATATTTGCATTTTTCTACAAACCTTGTGTAGTATTATACCGTACTGCTGTGTATACTGTTGTAAACTGGGTGTGTGTGTGTCTTTGTGTGTGTGGCTACAGCAAACCAAAGCCAAGTATGAGATTGAGGCAGAGAAGAGAGAGCTGGCGAGGCTGCTGGAGAAGAGAACGCAGGAGGCGGAAAACCTTACCGGTAAGATGTCAGGCTCACTCTCTCTCACACACACACACACAGTCAGATATCACAACGTGTCCTGAAGGACTTTCTCTATCATTATACCCTCACTTTTGATGAAGTTGAAGTTTTTCAGTGAATCGTGTGTGTGTGTGTGTGTGTGTGTAGAGGATGTGAAGCGTCTGAATGAGAAGCTGACAGAGACCAGCAAAGTCAAGATGGAACTGCAGTTAAAACTGGATGAGCTACAGTCATCTGAGGCGTCCGTACAGGTACACAGCAGATTTCATGTTATTTAAGCGGCAGTTTGTTCAGCGGCCATTCAGAGGCTAGCCACAAGTAAAAAGTCAGATGGTGAAGAAATATTTTTGAGATACAAAGTGAGTTGTGTATAGTTGTTTCTATGTATATTACGTGTATAATAGCCAACCACGTCTCATATTTTTCATTTGTGATGTTGTAGCACCGGGAGAAGCGCATGGAGCAGGAGAAAGAGTTGCTGGAGAAGAAAATTGAGTGGTTAACGACAGAACTGAAGACCAAAACCGATGAGCTGTTGAACACCAACAGAGAGAAAGGCAAAGAGATACTGGAGCTACAGGGCCGCCTGAAGACCAGCGAGGAGCAGGTAACACAAACAAAACACACTGAGTGTGTGTTACAGATGGATGAAGTGTGTTAGTTTGGACTCCATGAGCCTCCAGAGCAGCTCCAGTGCTCCTTTCCAAGTCTGTGAGATACAAGTTCACATTGTTGTAATTGATCATTTGGTCTCATGGAGATGTTGGTGGACAGTGTTGTCTTTAGTAATTATTTTTCCTATCCATTAACAAAAGTTGTGGATGTACCAATACAATCACTCCATTCTGTCATGTTGTTCATTAAGTTTCTGTTCACGTTCCAAGTCGATGTTAAAACCGGCGACTGATTGGTCAGAGAAAATCGGAGCAACCGGAGTCAAAGTCACAGGGACAAAGCCCTCAAACTATGCACTATAATCAGAGTTTGATGTGGCAGACAACAGGTAATTGAATGCTTTAAATTTGTCTCTTCAACAGGTGAACAGACTGGAAAGTCAGCTCACTTCTCTGAAGGAAACCATTGAAAGCCAGAATAAAAGAGCCGGAGATCTCAACACAAAACTGAAACAGGTAATAAACACCAGCGTTGTCCTCGGCTGAGAATCGTGAACGCAGCAGGTTGATTTAGAAACTTCCTTTTGCTCTTCAGTCTTTTTTATTTTCTTTTCTTTTATCAGTGGCACAGAGAGGAGCATATATTTCAATTAAATGTACAGGACCACAACATTTATTGTGCTAGACAAAACTGATGTTGTAAAACTTGTCTAGTGAGCTACAAAGACACAAATGTGTCCATTGTATTTATGGTCTGCATGTCTGTCCAGGCTAAAGACGAGCAGAGTGCCATGGAGGAGAAATACCGCAACGAGCTCAACGCTCACGTCAAACTGTCTTCACTCTACAAGGTGAGGATCACTGCAAGACACCTGGAATTAATACATGCTCTGATTTTAAAAATGAATACTAGGTGTGATTCCTACATTGTACTGTCACGTTATTCCCTGCATGTAGTCACTATGTGATGTCTCTGTTCTGCCTTTAGGGGGCAGCGACAGACACGGAGAGCAAGAATCAAGAACTGAGCAGAGCAGTGGAAGAGCTCAGCAAGCTGGTTAAAGACAGCGGGGAAGGTAACACTCGACTTTTCGTTTGTCCTCCAGAAAAGTGACACATTGAAAGATTAACTGCTCCATACTCGTTTGAGTTGTTAACACTGATCACCTGTCGAAGTCTGACAATATGAATCAGGGGAAATGTCTTTGTTGTTTTCGTGTATGAGGTATAACTTTCCATTTAATGTGTATCATGGTGATTGATGTCACTTTCTTTGCAGCCAATAAGTCTCTAGAAAAGAAGGTGTCAGAGGGAGAAGAACTAAAGACGAGGCTCGAGGCAGAGCTCAGAGAGAAGGTCAAGAAAATGGAGAAAGAGCTGGAAAACGCCACAATGAAGGCTGCTGGCAAACGCTGCTGTAAGAACACACATGACTCTCATACATAGATATGTACGAGTGTGTACAAGTATGTCTGTTCACACCTGACTGTGTGTGTGTGTTCTCCTCCAGGTGTGCCCTCCCTGACTGAGGAGGAGTTGGATACCATGTGTCCGTCAGCAGCTGCCATCGCTGCCATAGTCAAACCCGGCATGAAGTTCTTTGACGTGAGTGTAATGTGATGTACTGTACAATTTAGCTTTCTGTAATCTCTGTTTTTATAAAGAAGGCTGTAACTAGACACACTCTTTGTTCATGTGCTGTAGGAAGCATTCATGTTTTTCCCCACTGTCCCTGTGTTTAGTTGTATAACGCGTATGCAGAGTGTCAGACTCATCTCCAGCTGGAGAAGCAGGAGACCAGAAGAGTGAGCAGAGTGCTGGACGAGATCGTCCAGGAGGTCGAGTCCAAGGCTCCAGTCCTGAAGCGTCAGAGAGAGGAATACGAGAGCATGCAGAGATCCATGGCCTCTCTGTGCAACAAGCTGGAACAGGCTCGAACGGTCTGAGATAAACTCATGTTCCCTTTGTTTGTTAAAGTGTGCATTCAAGTGCCAACCTTTTTATACATATTTCTTTTTTGCATAGGGTTTTATTCTCACTGTTCTATGAGCTCTGTGCAGGAGTCACTCTGTAGCTTGTGTTCAGGTCTTTACTGTACCATTATCCTGTCACATTTATTTAAAGTTTATATCTTAAATAATTCTTTTATACTTTAAAAATATCATTTTTAAAATTTGATTTACAGATATGAATAAAATACTGAGATATCCCTCAACTCTACATGTTTCTAATTAATGTCAAGTGATTTATTCACCTTTTGATCCCAGATAACATATTTTAATAACAGTATAATAACATTATAATAACATATTCTGTTCAACATACTTTTTGTCATTAGGAGATCTACAGCTTGCAGAAAGAGAAAGAGGAGGCCAAGCAACGCTGTGACAGCATGGAGAGAGACAAACTGAGGACAGAGAGACAGCTAGAGGACACGTCTACACAGGTACACACACACACACACAAATATTTTATACTAAAGCCAGAATGTGAATGGGGGATTGATGAAATAATCAGAAGACAGTGTTAAACACAGAATAAAAGGCGATCCCTGTTGATTCTCTCGCTCACTGTTTGGTCTCTTCTCCAGGTGTGTACTCTTCTGGTGGAGCTGGAGGAAGCCAGAGGTAATCAGGTGACCAAGGACGACGCCAACATTTCCAGCACCTCTGAGGTCATCAGTCAGTGCCCGCTGACCTTCCGAAGTGTGGAAGAGCTGCAGAGGCAGAACCAAAGCCTGCTGGGAAGGCTGAGGGAGCTGGAGGAGGAGAAAGACAGACAGCAGAGCCAAGTAACATCAGCACGGTAATGAAGGGAGGGTACTGATACTGTATGTTTTTTAAACACGCTGAGACACTTTGGTCTAAACCAATGTACAGATGGTACAGTCCAAGCCAGCTCAGCTCTAAATTCTACCTGTCGCAAGTGCCACAAAGCAGGAATACACAATGACAACCAGTGACATGTTAGAGAAATTCAGGAAACAAACCAGCCTTCAGCCAAAATCTTGAACTAGTTTTTGTTCACACATCAAATTCTACACAAGTAAATCAAGTGTTTATGCTCAGTGAATAAATGAATGCTTTGTAAATGTTAGTTCTGTGTCTCTGGTTCCCTTCAGTGTGTCTGAGTTGGAGGTCAGTGTGGATAAGCTTCAGAAGGAGGCGGAGCAGCTGAAAGAGCAGAGGAACCAGCAGAAACAGCTGGCAGACTCCAGCGCCAGACAGAGAGACATGTACAAGGCCCTGCTGACACAGAGCACCGGCTTCAGCCTGCCTGCTCCAGGTCACATTAAACACACACACACACACACACAGGCCTTTATGGTGAATTAGTTCTGAACTGTCTGTGTAATGCCACTCTGTGTTCATGTATGTCTGCAGGTCCAGATTCTACATCCCTTCCTGCACATGTCAGGCCCTCAGTCCCGGCGACTCGCTCTACTCCTCAGAGAGCTGCTGCTGCTGAGTCAGCACAGACTGCTCAGGCTAAAGCTGCTTTGAAACAGGTACACACAACATCATATGAAATGGAGGGGGGGGAAAAGAATTCTTAAAAATCACCGGCTGGTCTGTGTGTGTCTGTGCTTGCAGCTGAACGATGCCTTCACTCTGTACAAGAAGGAGAAGGCAGAGAACGACAAGATGTTGAATGAAACAAACGATAAGCTGCAGAAGCAGCTCACAGAGCTCCGCTCGAGCCATGCCAAGCTCACCTCCCAACTAGAATTCAGCAACAAGAGGTTTGTTAAAGTCCAGTTCTGCTGCTGCATCACATTGTCAGTACACGGAGATCATTTTTTACACTGTGTGTGTCTGTGTATGTCAGGTACGAGATGCTCCAGGAGACTGTATCAGCCTACCGCAGAGAGATCTCAGCCCTACAGGACAGGACTCAAAAAATGGCTGCAACGGCCCAGCGACACGAGTACATCATCCACACAATGAGCCAGGACCTGAGACTGTCGAATGAAAAACTGGCACTGGAAGAGGTGAGGAAGAGAAGCTTCATTATCTTCTGATGGTGGAAAGATATGAGACCAAATCTCTGAATGAAATAATGTGTCGTACATTCTTACCGTAATATATGCTCTGCTTTCTGTCTGCTTCTGAACGATCAACTAATTATTGACCGTTCCCGTGTGTCTGTAGGTGCGCGTAGAGAACTTGACTAAAGAGAGAGACATGTTGAGACAAGCAGAGAGTCGACTCAATCGAGAAAAAGAAGCCATGCTGGCTGAGCAACGTAACCAGAACCTGCTGCTCACCAACCTCAAGACGATACAGGTAGCACGTCATGCAGCTTTTAATGTGATGTCATGAAATCTTCCTGTTGACTGGCTGAACGTGTCAAGTTTCTACTTTTCATCCATACAAGATATCAATATGATGAATCTATGATTCATATTGACAGTCATTGTTGTTACAAGTTGCCAAACATTCAGATAGCGTTGTCTAAAGTTGCCCGTCTCATATTAATAGTTGACTATGGAGCGCACAGAGACAGACAGCCGCCAGCGGCTGAACAACAAGATCGAGCAACTGGAGGCTGAACTGGCTTCAATGAAGACCAGGCTGGACCAGGAAGTAGCACAGAGACACAGCCTCGGACGCACCATGGATGTATGAGTATAAACGTTTGAATACATGTGCTTTGTCCGACACTGCATGTCATCTCGTCTCATCCCTCTGTCACCTCCGCCTCCTTTTCAGGCTCAGCTATTAGAAGCTAAGAAACAGCTGGAGACCCAGAACACCTTGCAGCAGAAGACCAGGGAGTTGTTGCGTGGCTCTGAACAGCAGGTGACGGCACTGAAAGCCCAGCTGGCTTCTGCTTCATCCTCTGAGGCCGCCGCCCCCAGCATCACAACCACCCCAGCTACCAGAGCTGCAGGCCTCCGAGCCCCGCTTCGAGGTAAACAGACCAAATCTGTGAACCAACAATAAGAATTTCTAAAAGTGCCACCCATCACTAATAGTGTCTTTTTTTTTACCCTCAGTGCGCTCTCCAGTGCCAGCAGCCTCTCAGCAGCCCAGCCAATCAGAGCAGGAGCTCGTGGAGGTGAAAGGTCACCTGCGTTCTGCTGAGGAACAAATCGGTGAACTAACAGAGCAGCTAAAGAATGCTAATGCTAGTGTGGAGCAATACAGGGCTGTGGTGCTGACTCTGGAAGACAGTCTGAAGAAAGAAAAGGAGGTACAGCACTATAACACTCACTTCTTCTCCTCCATCGCCTCTTTGCTTTTCACACATGCCCGTCCACACACACACACACAAACTTACCCTTCTCCACTCTGTAGTCTCGCTCCCCTCTGGAGATCCGGCTGAAGGAGTCGGAGGAGGTGCAGAAGCAGCTGGAGAAGAGGATTTTAGAGGTAGAGAAAATGAAGCAGCAGGAGCAAGAACTGAAGAGAAAGGCCGTGGAGGAGGTGGAAAAACAGGTATTCATATGACGATTCATTGTCTTAGACAGCCCTGTACATGGAACACCGGTGCGTTTTCTCTCTGACTTTTCAACCTACACAGTGTCGACCTCTGGTTCTGTACTTTATTCCCTGCTCTCTTGTCTACAGGTGTGTGACCTGCAGCGCAGTCTGAAGGGCAGCCAGGCAGAACAGCAAGAGGCGCTGGAGAGAGCCACTGCTGCTGTCACACTGGAGCAGAAGGCCATACAGGAAAGCCTGCTGCAGGTTCATTGGCACACTCACACTCTTTAGCTGATTAATATCCAGTTAGCCTTTGTATCTAGTTTTTCACCTGCACTCTGTCTGTCCTCCTCTCAGACAAAACTAGCTGGAGAGGCGCAGGCTAAGTATGAGCGGGAGCTCATGCTTCATGCTGCTGATGTGGAGGCCCTGCAGGAGCTGAAGAAAAGATCCCAGCAAGAAGCAGCACGGAAGAGGGAGTTAGAGGAGCAACTGAACAAGACCTCTTCACTCCTGCAGGAGAAAACCACAGCCTGGAACACGGTAGAGAGACAGCTGAAGGTAAGACGACACAAGGGAGGGCAAGAAACTAACCTGATGTCAAAGATTCCAAAGTGTCTTAGACCTGCAGGAGAATACGATTGGTCGTAACAGTTTGACTCTCCTGCAGGAGGATCTGTCCAATAAGACTCGTCGCTGTGCGGAGCTGGGGAAGCAGAACACACTCCTGCACCAACAGATGGATGAAATGGCCTCCAGCAATCGTCAGGCGCAGCAGCAGCAGCAGCAGCTGCAGCAGCTTGACCTGTCCTTCAGTGAGGAAGGGAAGACCACTGAACAGATACTAGAAATACTCAGGTAACGCTGTGTGCATTAAGACCTGTGAGAGAGGCTTTGAGATTGTTAAGAGAAAACCGTCAGTGTGAACTCTTTTGAAATGTGTGTGTGTGTGTGTGTCTTGTAGGTTTGTGCGGCGTGAGAAGGAGATCGCTGTGGCTCAATCTGAGGCGTCTGAGGGACAAGCTCTTCGCTACAAACAGAGAGTGGAACACCAAGACAGAGAACTGAAGGAGCTACAGGAAGCTCTCAATGCCGAGAGGGAGAAAATGCAGGTACATGATGGAGGGATGAACAACAACGAGCTCGAGAGGCTCATCAGCGAGTTAAGCTGTAAATGATGTGAAGAACAACGTCAGAAGCATTCCTGTGTTTGAAGTCAACTTTTTATAAAAATTAGGGATGGTAGCTTTATCTCAAGGAAGGTATATAATGTGGAACGACAAGCTGCGATGAGTAATGCGTCAGTAATGCTAACTCACTGCACAAGAAGAAACCGTTTATTATATTTGATCAACCTTCTGTGTGCCTCCTTTGTCTCTGCTTCAGGCCACATCAAAGACTCTGACCCAGCAGGAGGAACAGCTGAAGAAGATCGAGACTCTCGGTGTTCTCCAAGAAACCAACAGGATGCTGAAAGTGGACAGAGACAAGCTGGAACAGGAGCTGCATCAAGTTCAGGCTAAAGTAAGATTCAAGTGCATGTCGTGCTTTGTCTGTGTGAATCAGTCAGAGAATCAGTCCATGCTGTTCAGTTTCATCTCAACCTGAACCAAGTTTGTAACTTGAGACAAATTCCCAAGTAAATCTTTTTATCTCTCTGAACATTCTGCAAACTTGTGCTAAGTAGAGGTCGACTGATAGAGTTTTTTTTTAAAGCTGATGCCGATGCCAATTATTTTGACATCAGTCTTAACTGATCCCTGATATTTGCTGCCCATATTTTGGGCTAATTCTTAAAGCCGATATTGCTTTTCCTTCCTCCACTTAAATGATAAAAATGACACAATGATAACAAATGTTCCACAAGTCTCAAAAGAAACATTTATGCTGCCACACAGGATTTAATTCTTTTCAGCCATTTCTTGAAAAAGTTACAAAAGATCAGTATACTTTTATCTCGTGCTACATCTTCTGTTTGATTAGTAAATGAAACATTTTGTTAACCATGACATGAAAAAACACTGAGCACAGCTGCAGTGTGTGGACATTATTTTATGTAACGTTAGATGCTTCAGTAGCAGAGAGAAAGAGAAAGAGACACACACACCACTGCTCCCTCCCGCTCACAGTGAGACAGAGACAGACTTTCAAAGTGCAGATTATACAAAAAAAATACAACAAAAGTTGAAAACTTAGCCTTGTCTTCCAACATTACCAGCTGCTCTCTGCGGAGGAGCAATGCATGCACTTCATGTGATCTCCAGCATCTCAACGCATTGGCTGCTGAATGCGCTAATTGATCGGCGAACGCACGAACGTGTCGGCCGATGCTGATACAAGTAAAAAATGCAAATATTGGCCCAATGTATCGGTCGACCTCTAGTGCTAAGTGACCACATAACCATGTAATTCAAATACACCTACTGTAACTAACAGGATATTTTGAGGAGCTGAATCAGACACGGATGCAGTCAGGAGATAACTAGCCCTACTTCACTGTAAACTGTCTGTAGAGATGAAGGTTCTTTTTTTCTGAGATAAAAAAACGTTTGACAAACTGATGTTTGTTTCTTCCTCTGTCACATCAGGTTACGAAGCTGCAGTCAGACATCGGCCCTCTGCATCACTCTTTGTCTCAGCTGTCAGAGAAAAATGGCTCCCTGCAGGCCGACAAGAGGATCCTGGAAGAAGACCTCAAACGCTTGAAGGCTAAAATACAGGTGCGTGTGTCCGTGTGTGTATTACTTTGTCTCTCCTTCTATTGCAGCTCCTCTATAATATATACTGTTGCTGTTTATTGTACAGTTCTTCCTTCATCCTGTCCATATATTTTCCCAACTGTTTAACACAGCTCATGTTCACTGTATTATCCGCAGTAAGTGTGTTAGTATGACTTATAAATGACTGACTGTGCCTCCACAGCAACTGATCAGCCAACAGAAAGACGGCGATGTCGAGGAGAAGCAAAAACTCACCACTGAGAGAGAAACTCAGCAGAGACGCATCGCACAGCTAGCTGAAGAGACAGCCAAGCTGAAGACTGAACTGGCAAGGTAGAACAACCCGCTGAGACAACAGACACACACATATACAGTCTGGCTGAATGCAACACACACTGCTCCGGTTAGTATGCAGGTTTTTACCAAAACATTAAGTGAAAATGTAGCATTAGTTCAAAGGAACTGACGATGGAATAATAGATATTAAGTTTCATTTCCGTCCTGCAGCTTTTAGCAGAACTTGCAGCAGCACTGATGCTCGGTGTCAGATGGATCAATGCATCCCTAAAAATAACCAAACTGAGATTATTGTTCTGTGTGCATCAGATCCAGTGTCAGCAGTAACTCGGCTCAGTCTCAGCTGCAAGGCCTCCGAGACTCCCTGGCCCGTCTGATGTCGGAGAGAGACACCCTTAAAAAAGACCTGGAATCCAAAAACAACGACATCCTGGAGAAGAACAAGACCATCACCCAGGTCAAAAAGATTGGACGACGCTACAAGACCCAGTATGAGGAGCTCAAAGCCCAGCATGACAAGGTGGGAGGAATCGCATCATGTCAAAACACTGCAGTAGACGACCAGTATAGTTTGGGTTAAAACTGAAATTGTGTGTGTGTGTTCCAGATGGTTGAAGAAACGGCTGCTAAAGCGGGAAGCGAGACGGGTCAGAGCAAGGAGGTACAGCAGGAGCTGACAAAAGCACAGGAGGAGCTCAACAAGGCAAAGGAGGAGCTGAACACAGTGAAGGGCGAGATGCAGAAAAAACAGGAGGAGGTGAGCAAGCAGACGTTTCAGGCCTTTATTAACCCAACATACGATGATGGAGCACCATGATCTTTTTAAAATCAGTGCTCTGCTCTGCATACAGTAAATTCCACGTGTTCAGTTTGTCACTGCACAGGTTAGAAGGTGTTTAAAGACACATAAGAACACATTACTCCATTACTTACTATTAGTAACTACCATTACTACATCATTTCCCCCCCCCAACCAGGCCCAGAAGTCTAAGCAGGAACTGGAGGAGGTCCAGAAGGAAAACCAGCAGACCAAGGAAAAGTTCCAGGAGGTCCAGAACCAGCTGACACAGAACCAGAACCAGCTGACACAGGTACTGTAGCACATTCAAGTTAATATAAACTGCAATTAACATAGCATCCTATGTGTATGTATATATGATTCCCATGTACAAATGGTCAGCCCTCACTATAGTGGCTCATGGCTTGATTCCAACCTGTGGCCCTTTGCTACATGTCGCCTCCGCTTTCCTGTCACTCTTCAGCTGTCTCTGTCAAATAAAGCTTTAAAAGAAATAAGAGGTCTAAGACAAATGTCAACAAATAGTGTTGTCTGAATACACGTTAAATGCTGTAAAGTTTGTAACTCCACACTCCGCAGCAGAAAAGTAGGAATCGCTCCATTGTCACCTCTGTGTCCTTTAGGTCCAATCCCAGTTGTCTCAGACCCAGACTCAACTGCAGCAGAATCAGAACCAGCTGACCCAGAGTCAGAAAGAGCTTCAGCAAGCAAAGGCCCAGACCCAGCAGGTACAGCAACACATTTTCATTATTTATCTTAGAGTTATTATCTTATTTTCTGGTGATATACTTCTTTTTATTTGTGTGTAATATTTGTCGTCATTCTACATGAACGTCATTGTAACATCTGACAACAGATCCAATTAGGTTAGCCTAACCACCTCCTCTGTTCTGATTTAAAGGCACAGAACCAGTTAAAATCAGCTCAGTCTCAGGCTCAGGCCCGTCAGAACCAGATTCAGCAGATCCAGAGGGAGCTCCAGCAGGCTAAAGACGCCCTTCAGCAGAACCTCACTAATCAGAAAGAGCTACAGCAGAGCCAACAGAGCCACAACCAGGAAGTCAGCAACCTCAAGACTGCTCTCAGCCAGACAGAGAGCAAGGTGAGGAGCCTTCTTTCTCTTTACTCTGCCTTTGTTTGATACTTTTATTCATGCACGTTTACGTATATAGTTGTAGCGGTGCCATACAGGAGACGTTGATTTATATTTGTCTATTTTGATTTATATTTATTGTTTATATCTGTCAGTGTGCTGCACATCTGTGAAGAATTGGAAAGAGAAAAAAATCAAAACAAATCAATAATTTTCAAATGATGTTTCTGCAGTTTACATTACAGAGTGATGACAGGGTGTAATTTTAACTGCAGTGACAACTTTGAAACAAAACATACTAAAAGACGCAGTGACAAAAGAAAGAAGTCCGTGTTCAGAATGGTTTGCAATTTAAAATCTGTGTTTTTTGTGCACTACATAAACTAATACTGTATCTGTGTTTAACAGGTGACTGAGTTTCAAGGTCACATGGACAGCCTGCAGAAGGTTAGGAAAAGATTTACATTGTTTTTCTTTTTTTAACTACAAGTGCTGCATGGTGATGTAGGCTGATATGTGTTGATAAATCAGTACTGTAGCATTCAAAATTAATTGAAGTACTCCGATTTATCTATTTTGTGGATTTGTGAAGGAACTCTTTGCAATGAGTTGAGCTTAAGCCAAATGTTGAACATTACATGTTCGCATGTTATTGTGGAATGTGTAGTGATTAACCTCAATACAGTCTGTACGTCTTCTGTGCAGTTCTTTATTCATGTTTCCATGCCCCATCTTTTCTATTCTTCCATCCTTCCTCTGTTCTTTTTAAATGTCTCCTTTTACATTGTCATTTCATTGATCCTCAGTTAATTGGCGAGCGCGAAGCGGACATCAAGCGTCTGCAGGAGCAGCTAACTGAAGCTAACCAGGCTAATGAAGCGAACCAAGCTACACACGCCAACCAGAGCCAGAGTACTCAGTCCATCCAGGCCAGTGATGCTAATGCTGCTGGTGAGGCTAACCAGGCGCTACAAGAGGAGCTATCAAAACTGAGACAAGAGGTACCCGAAATATTAATTGTAATAATAGTAATCTGTTGAGTTGATTTGGATTTCTCTTTTGACACGCACACATTCTTACTAATTAGCAGTACACACAGTGTACTACAGATTGGGGGTGAGCCATAGATAGGAGTATCATCAGCATAAAAACAATACTGTGCATTTGATAAATTGCTACAAAGATTATTAGAAATAGTAATTCTTCTAGTACGAGACCCTGGGGCACGGCCTTTAATACAGGTAGATGGGAAGAAGACAATGTCCGTTGTCTTAGTAATGCCACTCACCACTCTTAGAGCAGCAATTGCAGAGTTGTGTTGTTTTTCTGCAGCTTTCTGAGGGAAAGAACCGAGAAGAGCGGCTCAGACAGCAGATGGCTGAAAAAGAGGAAAAGACCAAGAAGGTGTTCATGGGAGCCAAGACCAAAATCAACCAACTAAACAGTAAGTTCCACAAGCACTTTTACACACTGACGCTACACCTACCTACAGAGATTCCTCTGTTAGTTCGCTGAATTTGTTACCTGCACTTTGAACCTGTAGGTGCCAAGGAGCAGCTCAGTCAGGAGAACGAAGAGCTGAAACAGAGTAAGGAGGAGCTGGAGGTGAGAATGAGCGCCCTCAAGTCTCAGTACGAAGGACGATTTCTTCGTCTGGACCGAGAGCTGAGAGAACTGAGAGAAACGCAGGCACACTCTGAACCCAGAGAGGAACCACAGGACCAGAGTGGAGCCAAGGTACATACATCATGCTGGCTTGTTAACTGAAGGTTGAGGGCAACCGAGCAACAACTTCTCGTGAAATTAGACCAAATGTTTTCAGAATTTCTGTGCTGCAGTTATATGACTTTGCAAACATTCTTCTTTTTTGTGTTCTCTCTAAATATACTGTGTGACGGTTATTTGGGTTTTAGAGCGGTCAGAAAGATTTTCCCCAAAACATTCTGATTTTATTCTCAATCTCATAGCATTCTATGTTACTCTCCGACTTATTTCTGTCATCTAATTGTAATGTTATAAACCTGTATCTGCACATAGGTGGGTGATCAGGCCAGGTCTACAGACCAGAGACAGATATCTTTGAAGAGCCCTGCCCAAGACAGAGGAAGGTAACTAATGAGGACATACCAGAAACATGGCTAAACGGTCGCAAACACTTTCATTTACACTTTCCATGGAAATGTACATGTTTCAGTCAGAGTATTCAGATCCAGATTGGAATGGATCCAGTATGAGTTATTAAAGTGTAAAGTTGTTAAGAGTAGTAACACAAACTCTTTTTTTCGGTTTCTCCGTCAGCTCCAGCATGACTGATCCTCCCACTGCCAACATCCGCCCTACCCCAAGCACTCCATCTCCTGGCAACAAGCCAAGCCCCTCCACCGGTAGCAAGGCTACACCCCGAGCCAGCATCCGGCCTATGGTTACCCCGGCAACTGTCCCCATCCCGACGCCCACCGCCACAGTCATGCCGACCACACAGACTGACAGCCAAGAAGGTGAGAGCCGGAGGTTGACGTGTGAAAGCAGAGTTGGTGTTTGAGATTATTTGGTTGGTTTTATGTTACTTCCTTATAACCCTTGAGCTGGTTGTAACAGGTGATTTTGAAGTCGGTCCGTTTGTGTTCAGTCAGTCATGATAAGACTTCATACAATGCTCCAGTCATACGTGTGTGATGAGTCAGAGTGTAATACAAAGTTTGTCTCTTCAGTGCTGATGAGTGCAGGAGCCTCTGTACACTCTACCAGCTCTAGTCTGGTGAACACGCCCACATCAATAACTCAGCCAACCAGCACCCAGGCCACAGCTTTTGTTCAGCCCACCCAGCAGCAGGTAGCCAATCAGGATGCAGGCCCCAGTATGGAGGCAGAGCGACCGTCTACATCCTCCTCTCTGATTGGAACAGGTGAGCAAACTAGCAACAACCTGTGACTTTACAGATAGCAATGAAAAGAAACAGAGGGGAGTCTTTTAATGTTAATTAAATGTAATTAAAAAAATAAATAAGCCTGTGCCACATCCACCTGAAACTATGTTCTAATGTTATTGTCTGTGTGTTTTTGTTGTTAAAGCCGGTTCAAAACGAGGCCGAGAAGAGGAGGAGGAAGACGAAGAGAGCAGACCGGAGAGTTCACACACACCTCCAACCACTAAAAAACTACGACTGAAACCAACAATAGCACTGCAGGTAAACACACACACACACACGCGCGCGCACATACCTCAAAATGTTCTTCATCTGTGGCCTTTTAATCCTCTAGTTATCCTGTCACTGGGCTTCTAGGATCACACTTACAGTTTGAAATGTATTTGACGTTGAAGACAGACAGAAAGAGTTTTACATGACATTATGAGATTTTGGATTTGTCACCAGTCTCCGGTCCCGGCAGTGACGTTCATGTCAAATCTCTGCCAGGACTTGCATTGCTTCAAGCATCGATCCATTGTTGGGCTGTCATGTACCACAAATATTGTTACATGTAGAATATCCAGGTGTTTGTTTCCGGAAGAAAAACAAAAAGCGTGTCACTGACGGAGCTGCTGTACGAAGCCTCCAGCTTCTGTTCACTTGCTCACTGTGCTTGTGTGTGACTTGTTGTTCCAGATGGAAGGTGACGAAGAGATCGAAGGAGAGCTGAGGGATGAGGGAGAACAGCAGGATTCACCAGATGACAGTCAGGTCAGTATGAGAAGAAATCCACTTTAAAAACCCTGTTTGTCATTTGATTTTTTTTTTTTTCAGGGTTTAACCAATATGGTGATACTGTGATTATTTCTGAAGTCCACAGACCGCTGGGTTATGTTGTTTGTCACACATGTTTTCATCAGAACTGAATGCAAACATTCAAGTTATGAAGAAAGAGCTTCTTTTCCTGGAAGGCTGTTGCTAACCTTGACCTGCCCGACTCTGCCTCTGATTCTTGTGTTTGAGTTTTTGTTTCTTGAGTTTGATCATTTATGGACATAGAGTAGTTGTGGCGCTGCTAAGGGTACTTAGATGACCACTACCAGGGAGGTAACTGTAAATTTGAAGTTGAACGTAGAGACGATGCTCCTTGTGGTGGTTTTTGGGGTGTAGGAGCTTCCAGAGGAGGCTTTTCCTACCTTAGCCGAAGATGACGAGGACATCGAGGAAGAAGGCGTGTCCCAGTCTGTGCCCTCTGATCCGGGCTCTGCTCTTATTCGGGATGTCATCGTGATCGAGACGGACAGCGACAGCCGTGAGAGCAAGGAGGGGGAGGGGAAGCAGGAGGACGAGGGCGAAGAGGAAGAGGAGGAAGAAGAAGAAGAGGAGGAGGAGGAAGAAGAAGAAGAAGAAGAGGAGGAGGTGCTGTTCTATTTCGCAACTTGTCAAAATGTTTTCAGTTTTGATCTGTTGTCTGGAGTAAGAGTAACTGCTTTCTGTCTCCACCCCAGTACAAGGAGGAAGAGGAGGACGATGAAGATGAAGATGATGCTGGCGACAGTGGGATGAGAGAAGGAGAGGAGAGCAATGAGGCGAGCAGGGAGGCAGAAGAGGAGGGAGGAGAGGAGGAGCCATCGGAAGCCCCCAACGCAGAGGAGAGCGTGTGCGGAGCTTCGTTGGACTCCCAGCGTCCCTCTGAGCCGTCGCACAGCAGTGAGAACCCTCTCCGCTCTCTGATTGGTTAGATTGATTGATCCATGTTGAAAGCACCTCACATGACTCGCTCATCTCTTCCAGGTGAAGGCAGCAGTGGCGCCACATCAGAGTCCGACCCACCCAGAGACTCGGTACACTTCGCCCCGACCCCCTCCTCCTCCTCCGCACCCTCCCCTTCCCTCTCTTCCTCATCCCTCACACCCCGCCTCCCCCAGCCACGGAGGCCCCCGCACCCCCTCCCACCACGGCTCTACATCCAACCTCCAGCACCAGAGCTGGGACCCCCTCACACACAGGTACACACACACACAGAGCTTGGTTAATTTTTTTAATTTAAGAGCATGGTCCTGTAGGTCCTTGAAATCCTTGAAAGTAGACAGGAATTGACATGAGTCATTGAAAATCCTTGATGGAATAGGGCATGGAAACCCCTTGACAAGTCCTTGAATTTGAATTTGAGTTGATGTAGTCTTACTCTCTCCAAACGTCCGACTGGTGGACTATTCAGTAGTCGAGTGGTTTGAAAGACAACGCCTTCATCTGATGTGCTGAAGAAATCACAGAATCCTCTGACAGTGCTGACGTGTGTGTTTGTTCATCAGAGACAGCCGTCTCAGCTGCGCAGACCTTCAGGAGGAGGACGCGGACCTCAACTGACACCTGGAATAGGCAGCATGGTAAGAGGTGGTGTGTGTGTGTGTGTGTGTGTGTGTGCTGAGCTGTTGGAATAGTAGGACCTGTGGTAGTGTTCCTTCTTACATGGTCTGCTGCAGGAGGTGAGAGCAGTTGTTCATGATGGATGTCGGCTTTGCTAACCTCCTCATCTCCCGCACTCCCTCTGTGGAGTCTAAGAGGACAGTCCGGGACAAAACTGGTCCTTGTTTTCTGTCACTGTGCTTCTCCGTGCGTAGACTAATGCAGATTCTACCACAGTGTCATAAAAAAGTATGTAACAGATCTGTGTGTTTGTGTTTTGCAGCAACATTTCTTTGATGAGGACGACAGAATGGTTCCCAGTACTCCCACACTGGTAGTCCCACACCGCACTGATGGCTTTGCTGAGGCTATACAGTAAGATCTGCACACACATAGACCATGGTTCTTACTGGTCCTTAAATTCTTACATTTTTTTAAGAGTTTGAGGGGAGGGCAAGGCCTTGAAAGTTTTTAATTGCCTGAGAACTAAAGCTGCTAGTTCTCACCATCAATAATTAACCCCGATCAAACTCTGCTATGTTTAATAAGGTGACAGACACACACAGTATGACCTAACAACACATACCTGGAACATGTAGCAGTCGTTGTCTGAGGTGTGCTTGATTCTGAAAGTTTCAGAACATTCAGGGCTCACTTCACAAGAATCAAACTGCATTTTGTGTTTTTGTATATTTCATTTCACACACACTTCGTCTCACTGAATCTGAGACACAAAATAGATTAGATGGTTACAGTCAGATACCAACAAATGTCAGAAGTTGTTTCCCACTACAAGACGAACACCGTTCACCATATTTAACAGGAAAACACCCCCTGGTGATAGAAAGTAAAGACAAAATGTCTGTCTGTCATCTCCTCAGTTCTCCTCAGGTAGCGTCCACCAGGTTCAGGTTTGGACCCCCAGAGGACCTGCTGCCTCAGACGTCAGCGTCACACTCTGACCTGGGACAACTGGCCTCTCAAGGAGGTACCACACACACACACACACACACACACACACACACACACACACACCCCTAAACTACCAGTTGTGTGTTCATTCATTTTTCACACTTCATCCCTTCTTCCTTCTTACTGCTGTTTGTGCAGGTCTGGGGATGTACGAGTCTCCTCTGTTCCTGGCCGCTCACGATGAAGATGGAGGAGGGAGGAGTGTCCCCACCACACCTTTACAGGTGGCAGCACCAGGTAGGACACATACACACACTGACGCTGTCAGTCCAACATGGAGCTGTTTGAATTCCAAGTCTGACGTCTGACTCTCGGTGTCCGTCAGTGACGGTGTTCACAGAGTCTCTGCCCTCAGACGGCGGTGACAACATGGCGTCCCAGTCGGTTCCCATGGTAACCGCCTCAACTGGGATGCCTTCCGCTGCAGATGATGGCGACGAAGTCTTCATGGAGCAGGAAGGAGACGGGTGAGCATCTTAAGAACAGCCCTTAGATAAATCAAAGGGAATTTCAGAAAGCTGCAGAAGGTGAAGCAAGCGTGTTGAGGTTTTATGAATGAAGCAAAGAGTGATCAGGAAAATAAACGATTTGACGTCCAGGTGTGTTTGTGCTGGAAATACTGTGGCTGTACTTCTTGTCAGCATGGAGGTTTGTCTAAGCAGGTTTGTGTCTTGCAGTCCTGGGATTGAATCCTCTCTGGAGAGCCAAACAGACATGGAGTCGTCAGGACAGCAGAGTGATGATCCATCACTGCCATCTACCAGCCAAGACCCTGGTAATTTATTCTGTTTACTGTTTACCTGTAGACACAAACTGATGTTTTTCTTTTCATGGACATCAGGCCTGGAATGAAAAAGGCCGTGACTCACTTTATTTTGATTATTGATTCATCTGCAGAGGATTTTGTCAATGTTTTCCAATCTGACATAGAGAATCAATTTACCATGATAACACAAAGAAAAGCCTCATATTCACAAATCTGGTCCGAGAAGAATGTTTCATGTATTATGAAAATATTTCTGTCGATCAACAAATGGATTACTTTCAGTGCTACAGTGAAATCCTGAATTGCTGTTTTCACCATTATTTAGATGCAATAAGCACAAAGTTTTTACAGCAGCAGGTCACATCAACAATCGACAAATGATTTCACTTCAGTTTAAAAAAGAGAACGTAACCGTCCTCCCTCCAAACTCATGAAGCTGTCCGTGTCTTCTCAGCAGCCAGCGACATTAGCTGTGACACAAATTATTACAAAGTATTCAGCTAATGAGCCTGAAAGTCTGATGTGTGTCTGCTCATGTTTGGCTTTATTCACAGACACCAGCAGCGTTCCTCAGCGGCGCACACTGACCAGTCAGCCTCTGATCAGAGGAACCAGAGGAGGGAGGGGGGAGGCCAGGACGGCACACATCCGCAGAGGTAAGACACCGGAACAGTCCCGGAGGACTCCTAACCACTGTTTAATAAACACGCACACAGTAATGATGAAGCTGTTTATTGAAGTGCAGTAAGCAGAGAGCAGCATACACATGGGAAGAAAATCTGGGGATAATACGATGAACAGCGACGATGTGGGATCATATCTCCGTCATAAACTGCTCTGTTTTTTTTTTTCAGGAACTTACTCCCGAGGAGGAAGGGGAGGAGCCATGGGCAGAGGGGGCATCGCCTAATGATGATGTCACCAGCAGGAACTCGTAGTCATTTCACCCATCGAGGAAATAAAAAGACGACACTTTGCTCTCTGATAATTTTTTTTGTTTTTGTTGAGACGTTCACTGTATCAATAAATATTCTGTCTGACCTAAATCAGTAATCACACTATTACAGAGATGTGACAGCTTTGTATGCGTGCGAGCCTCTCTGAGCTCACACTGTGGAATCCAGCAAGTTTTTAAGTTGTTTTGTAATTTGTGTTTCCCGTGTATTCATGAGCACAGCCTGGTTTTGTAATTTTGTTAGTATCTTCATTTTGCTCTGTCTTTTAATAATAAAGCTGAATAATGATAGCAGCGCTGTCATGTGGTTTTAATAATCAACGTGCAACAACGTAGAATTTTCATTGTTTCTGTATTTTGACTTGAAAATAAAAAAAAGGAAATGTAAGAGTGGGACACAGCTACTGTCGCCCTGAAACGATCAGTCAACATTTTAAAATCATGATATCGAAGAAGAAGAAGAAAAAACGGTTAACTGCTACTCTAGATGCAAAACATATCAGAAAAAGGCCTCCGTGTCCTTTACAGGTTGTTCCTACTGACAGCGCAGCCAAACTCTGAGGGAGTTGGGGGGAGGGGCGGGGTAGGGAGCCGCCACCGGGGGGCTGACGATGGGGGAGAAGACTGCAGTCGGCTCGGGCTTGGCCAGCGCCGGCAGGGTGCCTGAAACCTGGACACTGAAGAAGAGAGCTGCAGAGGAGACGAGAGAAACAGACTGATCACTCAAGATACAAGTCACAAAATGAAACAAAGTGTTTGGTTCACAACAAACTACAAATGCCGCTGCTCTCTAACACAAACAGAATGCACTCTGGGTGATTCTTACGTCCAGAGAAGACGTAGTGCTCGTATCGGTCAGTCCACTCAGGGCTGAGCATGGACATAGCAGAGGTGACCGGGGCTGGGAATTCCTTCAGGGACACTTTGAGCTTGATCTCTCCACTCAGGAGAACTTCTGGATTTGAGAAACAAAAACAGCATTTAAAGAAGATACTTCTTTGATTAATTAAACAAACTGACTTAACTAAACCTGAATTGAATTTTAATCATTGTTAGCGGTGAGGACTGCTCCTCTTTGTAGAGGAGATCCTTTAAAAAGCAGTCCAACGTTTAGGGGAAATGCTTGTCAGGTCTACCTGTTGGGTGATCGAAGCGTCTCTGATACGGTTCTCTTGGTGTCTTGCTGCAGACTGGAATGCTGCTTGATGGGAAGGAGAACCTCTGCATGATGTCTCCTATAGAGGACAAACAGGGACCACTGGCCAGTCAGCATTATAAAGCCACGCTGCGTGTCCAGTTTTTTATGTTGGTTTGTTATTTATATATATATATATATTGTTATTATTTGTGTTCTCCTCACCTCTCTTAAAGAAGTACACGGCCTCTGGTCTGCTCCTGGTGGCCGGTACTGCCAGTGCAGCACGGATGCTTCCCCTCATACCGGGGAACTCCGAGGCCACGGGTTTGGGGTAACCCGGCTCCATCGCCATGTTCCCATCTAGAAGCCAGCAAAGGTCTCCCTGGAGCAGAGACAGAGAAGATAACAGCATACTGCACTCTGACCTCCGTCGACACATCTCATCAGATTTCACTTCTCATCACTGCAACACATTTTAAACAAAACCATTCAAAATCATCTGTACATGCTACATCAGTCAGTATTTGTAGTAATAGCAGTAGATTTTACTACTAGTGCAAGATCCAGTTTGGCATTAAGCAGTTACACCAGTAGCACAGTGACACAGCAGCAGTGATAATGGACTCTGGTCGTCGTACCTTGATGACGTAGGTGTTTCCTTGGCAGTTGGCGCGTGTGAAGACAGTATCGACGGGAGCAGAGATACCCAGAGTGTCTGTGATACTCTGCGGACGACCAACCGAGCGAGTGACAGGGTTCACTGACCAGAACAGCTCGCCTGAAACACACACATACCTCATGACGCTACATTAACGTACAGAGCATTGCCACTGTCACCAAGTGTTTGCTCGTCGTGGGAACTGTAAACGATATTATAAAGAATGTGCGCTAGCCTGCTCTATATGGAGTGTCATGAGATAACTTGTGTTACAGCTTCTGTTAGTTACATATAAAAAATCAAGTCACGCCCAGACAAAATATGGAAATTCTATACTGCCATCATTTACTTAAATGTGTATTTTATCTCAGAGTCATTCATTAGTCTCATTTTAATGCACGTTGAAACAAAATAACATCTGTCCATGACGAACAACACACACTCACCTTTAAATATCAAAATGGTCCCATTGATGAGAGCCGTGATTCCATTGATGGGAGACTCATTGCATAGTTCAGGGTCATCACAGAGTCCTACACACACACACACACACACACAATTTCTTTTACGCACTAAAACGAATCCATTGTGTTCATTTTAAAGGTCTCATATTTTACACTTGATTTTAAGTTCCTTAAGAAGAGATAAAAAATTAAAAAAAACACCTCAGTATAGTTACAAATTCAGCTCAATCCGCTGTTATATTCAGAATGTAAATGTTAAATGAACCTTGACTTGGTCCAGGTGGAGCCACACCTCCAGGTGACAGCACCACATGGACGTTAACATTTCCTCCAGAAGCTCCAGAAGCTCTGTTGCTCAGAGATGGAGAGCTGGACATCGGCACTAAACCAACACCTGCAGGAGGAGAAGAGCAAGAGGTTGGTTTTATGTTAGATAAAAAAATGAAATAAAAATAAGGAATAAAGAAATCTTCCAAACCATGTTGGGGTTGATTGGCTGGTACTGGCAGTGGAGTGAGGACACACTGAGCTCCAGGGTACTGTGCACAGCGGTGCCTTCCTGCATAAGAACATAATTATCAAAATTAGCATGACCGCATTCATCATGACAGAAAAATCACATTTTTGTTCACTGTCTTAAACACTGTTGTATTCAAAGTTACTTTAGATGATCTGTAGTCTGGAAAAGTGAAGGTTCTGTTATAGTTTAATGTGTCCGAGCGTAAAAAATGATGCGAAGACATAAAGATCAAATCTTTGGTTTCATCACGGTGGCTGGATGACGTGAACTGACCACCCCCACCTCCCACCATCTCCAGTACTCCGCCTGTGACGGAATTTTCTGTAAGTCTGTGGTAGTTTAATTAAACATAATGTAACCTTTTTTATAGTATAGTGTGCGCACAATATAAAGTGAAATAATTCAGTTTATCACTCGTGTCTGTAAATTTGAAGCTCCCACCAGCTGTCAGCTTCTATGTCACAGTCACATAAACCCCCCCCTAAAACCACCACATGTTGTTTTCACACTGTGCTTGCAGATTGAAGAAACAGGACACAGCATGCTGACCTGAGAGCTTTAAGGGTGCCAATTTTGTTACCTTTGGACAGAGCCAGGCTAGCTCTTTCCCCCAGTTTCTAGTCTGTATGCCAAGCTCGGCTAACTGGAGTCACTTCATAGTATCAGTCAGAGGACCAGAGCTGAGCTGATATTTTACTTTGATGGTGTGATTTCCCAACACATTTAAAATAATTCAAAATATCAACACATGGCAAATAAGCAGTGAGCCCAGAGGTCTGTCAGACTGCAGCGGCATGCAGGGTTAGTAGTAAAAGCTGTGGACACAGTGAACATTTTTGTCACATGTACCTGTGTACCATTCCTCGCTATCACTGTTCAACTTTTTCTTCCTCCTCTCTAATTTACGACTTCCTGAAGAGGAGGAGAAAAACGATGAAAAAGGAGAAAGATGTCAGTTGAATGAAGACTGTGAGGACACGCCTATTATTCAACGTCAGTTTAGTATTGAAAAAAAAAAGAACACTGAAAGGCAGCTTCTCAAAAGTGACCGCATGTTTCGAGCTGTGGCTGCTGACCTGAAGCTGCAGCCCTCACAGACTGATAAGTCCTGGGCTGTGCAACATCTGTGGACAGAGACAGAGTCTGTTTAGTGTCACATACTCCAGTCAGGACATTGTCCGGACATTGATGATGTCTTTACTACAGTTGTGTTTGTGTTGCACTGTGTTGTTGTTGTTGCTTCGGTGGCCCTTACCGCAGTACAGCTTGTAGTCATTACAACAGGTGTTGTAGTTGATGCACTGTGCATCACACTCACACACCTTACCGCGCTTGAAGGTCTCACCACAGCGTCCCTGGCAGGACTGAACTGAGAACAACAGCCAGACAAACTCAGCATGAGAACACGCACTGCTTTCAGTTGCTCAAAACTGTCTCAGGTTTAAAGCTGCATCGGTATGTTTTTATCCACCAGGGGGCAGAATAAGTTAAGACAAAATAATTGTCTATTGCACGTCCAGCAGACGCGAAACAACATTTGCAATAATTTGGACCCACAGGATAAATCTGGCTCGGCAGCTTCTAAATGCTCATCTGAGAAGTTTGCAGCGTCCGTTGAAAGTTATCTGGCAAAACATTTTTAAGAAACTAAGCAAGTCTAGTTGTCCATCATATTACCATACCATACCAACACTTTGTCATGTCCAGTCCAGTACGGCCTAAAAGGTTCATCTCCTAGCGTCTTACCTGAGGTGCAAATGGCCTGATAGTCTGGGCAGCACTCGTTATGTTGCAGGCAGCTGAAGTCACAGTTACACTGCTGACCTCTGGTGAAACTCTCACCACAGCGACCCACACAGCTGCCTGAAGACAGACAACCTCAGCGATCCTTCACTCTCATTCACACAATGTTATACATCATATATAAAGTATGTCATCAAGTGGACTGCAAGGACGTCCCACGGTATTATGGGTAGAATATTAAACATTAGACATTGCTGTAGGTCCATCATTAGACATTTTAAGGTGCGTTAAGTGTGTTTGTGTGATACCAGATAATATAAGGCATATAGGGACAGGCATAAGGCATAAGTCTGAATCATGATAAGTCATCATGGATGTATTATACATCACTGCTGCATAAGCAGATGTTTTAAACCATGGCAGATTAAACAGAGCATGTGGCCGATATGAGGGGTATTATTATTATTATCATAAGGAGAAAAATAATAATTCAATAATGAATTTAAAAGTCAATGAAAAGACACAAAGTTCCACATTAAAGACACACATGTCAGTGTGTTCAGTACCTGGTCCAGCAGCAGTGTAGGTGACAGCAAGGCCAAGCAACAGAAGCCACGGTGACATTTTCTTCATCATCTCCATCTGACAATAGACCTGAAAGAAGCCAAACTACAAAGACATTAACACAGGCATGGATAGACAAAGAGAGACGCCGTCGTAGTGTTGTAGGTGTAGCAGTGCGTTACCTTCTCGGCGTGTAACCTCTCCTCAGCTTCTTTCAGTCTGTCGGCCTGTTGGTCTTTTATACAGAGAGAGACAAAGGCAATGACACAGGACACTTTAAATTAGCATCACACACTCATACTACTCCCACAGACCAATTAAAAACCGCCAAGACATACTTAAACTTCACTGACAGTAAATGAACTCCTACACACAGTAACCTCTTTTAAGAGCAGCGATGGAAAGTAACTAATTACAAATGACTCCAGTTACTTTAATAGTATTTGTATATTAGCACAACAGAGTCTGGCTTCCTCGTCTTTTTTAGCATGTTTACAATATATAAAATTGGACTCCTTCAATGCAGACGCCTCTATATAACTAAGTGCTCACATATACATGTCAGTTCAGTATTTAAAATTGGTGTCATAATTTGTAAAGTACATTTAAATCATAGATACTCAATAAATACTCAAGCAGAATACTTCAATGATTTTTCCACTTAAGGTCATGTCAGGTCACGGACCTCACTCCTACCTGTTGCCCTTTGGTCACTTTTTCCCCTGCCGCCAGCTTGAAGAGTGAGGTGCTTTAACGAGCCAAATCTGATGTCATGTGGTTTGGACCATTTTTGCGGTGGAGTTTCAATAATCCAGCTTCAGTCTGCGGGTCATAAATAGTGTCTGCACGTGGGGGAAGGAGGGCAAAGAGCCAGAGGACATGAATGAGAGGGGTCAACCTGCCAAGGCGTTTACTGTAATTGGAGTGGATTGACTGCTTCATTTTGGACTGATTTATCTCTTCCTAATATTAAGATGAGAAGAGATCTGGACAGAAACCTGAGACGACGCTGGCTAATGCACGATGATATGAAATATTTCAATAAGCATCTATTCTTTGGGAGCACAACATCATGTAATGATATCACAACACCTCCTACATGACAGAAGCTCTGATAATTCATACTGGATGTGCTTTAATCTCTTAAACCAGGGATATCCAAAGGACTGCTCGGTCTCCAATCACGGCCCGCAGTCAGATTTGATGCAGCCCGAAACTTCATTTTTAGAATATATTATTTTTGGCCTGCTAGGATTGATACTGATTTGGCTTTATTTTGGCTGATAATGAAGCATCTGAACCTCTAAGGACATAACTGCTGCTGTTATATATCTGTAGATGTGACACAAAATGTTTCTCTCTCTGAATGATCTTATTAAAGAGTTTGCATTACGCGTCATGTTTAAAATGAACACGATCTTAGGATTTGTATCAACTTCATGTAAGTTTAACGTGCTCCATGCAATTTATTCTTTGTTATCTGACTCCAGATGTGAAAGAAAGGCAGCACTGCTTTTTAGATTTGTTCACACCTGACTGGTTTAAGTTTTGTGACATTGCCATTAAAAATTAGAATTGTGACAATGAAAACAAAATTGTTGTTTGTAACTTTTATTGTTGATTTTTAATTTTTTAAATGTTAGTTTTGGCCCCCGGGGCATCTTCACATTGTCAAATCTGGCCCTCTTTAAAAGAAGTTTGGACACCCCAGTCTTCAACTTACCTGATGTCAAAGCACACACAACTGAACTGACATCTTGTTGTGTATCTTCTTTAATGTTTTACATATTTTTTATTTGCTTGCTCATCAAAAAGAGCTGTGACAGAAATACATGCATCCAAAGCAGAGACTCTGAGGCTGAAAGCAGAGACATAAACCGTATCGTCTTACAAACCCAAACTTTGCATCATCATAAACTGAAAGATGATATAATCACATAAACATTCTACTCATAGTGGCTTTCCTGGAAACACAGTTTGATATAAAATCTTTTAAAGGTTTGTAAAGGCGGTTTAGCGTCTGTTTCACGCTTACAGGCCATCTGCTGCAGAGATGAGTTACTGCAGCAGACACAAACGAATGAGCACACCCACTCTGTTCACATTCACCTGCTGCTCTCACTGACCGTATGCATGTGTGTGTGCTCTGCTTCATTTCCAACACTCAATTATGTGTGACGGGCAGGCCTCTAATTAGTCCTCAGGGAGGGGTGTGCTCACACCGAGATGGTGTGATTGGTCAGACGGTCAGATTAAAGCAACTCATAAAACTTTATTAACACCACACATTGTGACCAAGTACCAGACTGTGGGACACATGCTGGCGGGCAGTAGAGAGAGAGCAACACACACACACACACACACACACACACAAACACACTTAGTAGGTGTTGAGAAACAGAAATCCAGACAGACATGATGAAACATGTTTAAAGAGTGTCTGGCAAATGAAACATGACTGAGAGAAGAATTAGATGAATTCATTCTCACCATGTGAGTTTAAGTTTGGTCCTTGAAAACATAAAGTTCATGTGAGAGCAGGGTCTGTTTCTGAGCTGACAGGATGATTGTGGAGCCGGCCTCATAAACGCAGTTTTACTGCTGCTACTTTTATTCAGTTGACACTGGTAATGACTCTCTGATGAGACTGTGGGTTGCTGACCAGAGTCTGCTCACATGACCTCACCCTCCTGGTATCTTCCTACTCATTATTTCGTGTTTATAGCTGAAGCCAATTTCATGGTGGACATTTTCCGAGTGGTTCTCACTTTGTTTACTCTCAGTATGGGAGGCACACTATGGATTGTAAATGGTAAATGGACTGTACTTTAGCACCGTTGTAGTCATTCACACACTGATGGCATTGGCTGCCATGCTAGATGCCAACTGCTCATCAGAGCTAACCATTCATACACACACACACACCGATGGCGTAGTGTTGTGTCTTCTGTGGTGATGCAGCGAAGATGTTTGAAGAGAGAGTCCGCCGACACCGTCTTAGTTGTATAACAAGTTTATTACAACAAGTGCAGTATCGTAGCAAGTAACAAGTTACTTGGAGAGCCCTCGGCCGAATGATGAGAGAGTCTCCCGAACCATACAAAAGTAGCCCTTATATAACATGGATGCCACATGCATCCTTGACATCCTCAATAAATAAAGGAAAGGAATGTTAAAAACAAGGATTAAGAGAGATCCAACCAGATGTTTTATGATCAGATGACCCCTCAATCTTTGACCCCATCCTCTAGAAAGGTCAGCCTTCATGCTGAACCTAAACTCCCCTGTCAGATGGGTCATCATTCCAGGAGACCCTAAAACTCCTCCAGGTACTTAACTCAAAGTCAAGGTGGCCTTAGAGTACTAAATGCCCTCACAAAGAAGTGTTTCATTCATTACACATCATAGACATATAATAGTACTAATGTTACCCTGTACGTATGCATATATGAGAATACACCTCAGTAGCCTTCAGGAGCAGTCTGGGGTTCAGTATCTTACCCAAAGACACTTCCACATGCAGACATTTCTGAATATGGGCTGTCACTTTGATACTTTCAAAGTATTTATATAGCACTTAGACACATTTTATAATAAAAAAAATGGAAATCTTTCTTTCTACAATATGGGACCTTTAACACAGTAAAAATAAATAAATAAGAAACATTTCTCTCGGTGCTGCAGCTGCCAGCTGATCCGTGTACACTCGGCCAGCAGTCTCTCTTCGGCACTCTTTAGTTCCGGAGTCCTGCATGTTTCCACCCGGACAGCGTCCAATACGAACCAAACACGTTAGACGGCACACGCTTTCTTTTTCTTTCGTCTCTCTGAAGTCCGTGAAACTCTCTCCGTGTGAGTGTGTGTGTGTGTGTGTGTGCTGATTCGGTCCGTCACATATGAACAGTGGTTAGAATCGGAACCAGCACAGGGCTGAGATCAGCGACGAGGTGAGAGCAACACACACACACACACATTACAAACATAATATACTGCTCCGAGTACAGGCTGACAGCACGGAGCAACATGTTAATGATGTTAATGATACTAATGATCAGCACTGAAGAGTGATGTCAGGTCTGATGAGAAGGTCTGATGTTCTGTGTGTAGCTTCATACGACCTGTAACTCAACCAGACACCAGGAAACTATAGGACTGATTCATTTAGTTCATTTAGCAGATGACAGGACAGAGAAGATACAGTGAACCACTCAATACTATGAATAAAAGATGTAAAATAAATCAAGATTTCATTTAGATTTACAAATATAAACCATTTATATCGTATACTGCATCAGTAAAATATGCTGATGACAAAGCAAAACACATGCTGCACACTCATAAAACAACATCAGCGTCTTCATGTCTCATCTATGCTGATGACTACTTTTATTGGACAATATGTTTTAGACAGTCTGCGGGGACGTCACTGAGACTATGTCCAGGTTTTAGACAGTCTGCGGGGACGTCACTGAGACTATGTCCAGGTTTTAGACGGTCTGCGGGGACGTCACAGACACTATGTCCAGGTTTTAGACAGTCTGCGGGGACGTCACTGAGACTACGTCCAGGTTTTAGACAGTCTGCGGGGACGTCACAAAGACTATGTCCAGGTTTTAGACAGTCTGCGGGGACGTCACTGAGACTATGTCCAGGTTTTAGACAGTCTGCGGGGACGTCACAGACACTACGTCCAGGTTTTAGACAGTCTGCGGGGACGTCACTGAGACTACGTCCAGGTTTTAGACAGTCTGCGGGGACGTCACAGAGACTATGTCCAGGTTTTAGACAGTCTGCGGGGACGTCACTGAGACTATGTCCAGGTTTTAAACAGTCTGCGGGGACGTCACTGAGACTATGTCCAGGTTTTAGACAGTCTGCGGGGACGTCACTGAGACTATGTCCAGGTTTTAGACAGTCTGCGGGGACGTCACTGAGACTATGTCCAGGTTTTAGACAGTCTGCGGGGACGTCACTGAGACTATGTCCAGGTTTTAGACAGTCTGCGGGGACGTCACAGAGACTATGTCCAGGTTTTAGACAGTCTGCGGGGACGTCACTGAGACTACGTCCAGGTTTTAGACAGTCTGCGGGGAATATTGCTTTGAAATAATAATTACAATAACAATATTATTGTTATGTTATTGTTATTTTATGCCCCTGATGTAATGGCAAGCATAATAATGTAAGTACACCCTTTAAAGGTTTTAGTTCTGAAGAAGATTCAGACACTGAAATGTGGAAAAAAAGTCTTTAAATATCCTAAATAATTAAATCTAAATAAAATAATAGCAATAAATGAAAGTGACTCTAAGTAACAGTATGATGGTATGATTCAGTCTGAATGCTGACTCATCAGGACTGACAGTCATGTGCTGATGTGACAGGTTAAGAGTCTCTTTTCTTTCTCTGCAGACATGCTCCTGGTGGACCCCGGTCTGTACATCGGCACCGCAGCTGACCTCAACGACAGCCAAGCACTGGCCGATGCAGCTGTCACTCACATCCTGTCTGTGGACTCCGTGGACCCCGCCCCTCTGCTTCCTGCCGATGGGGGCCTCCACACGAAGTGGATCAATGTTCTGGATGAGGTGACGTCTGACCTCCTGAGTCACATGGATGACTGCTTCCGGTTCATCCGGGAGGCTGTGGAAGGTGGCGGGGCTGTGCTTGTTCACTGGTGAGGGTCAGAGGTCAGCCTCAGTTTCACTGTTGGCCGTGTGATCATGTTCTCATTTTAATAATGGATATACTATGTTCTGCCTTAAAGTTCTGAATAATTTAATCCACGTTTGAATGGATGTATGAAATTATTTTGAATGCGTGTGTGTTTGTATGTCAGCCAGGCCGGTCGGAGCCGCAGTGCCACCATCATTACTGCTTATTTAATGAAGAGGTGCCAGCTGGGCTTCACTGAGGCTTACCACAGACTGAAGGCTGTCAAACAGGACGTACAGTAAGTGTGTGTGTCTCTTTGTTTTTGTAATTTGGGTGAACTCCTGTGCTATCATCACTTCACTGGCTTCCAGTCCGTTTTAGATTTGACTTTAAGCTTCTGCTGTTTGTTTTTAACGGCATTAACGGCTTGGCCTCTTCTTATCTGTCTGAGATTTTAACGTTTCGCAGCTGTGGCAGACCTCTGCGCTCTTCGGGTCAGCTTCTCTTAGAGGTTCCCAGGTTGAGACTTTAACAGTGGGTTCATTCTTTCGTCGTTGCTGCTCTCAGACTGTGGAACAAACTACCCCCTGACATTCGCACCATTACTGATGGCAGCCTTTTTAGATCCAAGCTAAAGAAACGCTTTTTTAGATTTGCCTTCAACTCTGACTAGGGCAGTACTATTTCTTATGTGTACTCACACCTCAGCCCTGCACCACTACAGCACTTTTGTTTGTATTTCCATGCTATTTATGTGTTATGCTTTGTTTTTATGGATTTACTGTAAAGTACCTTTCGGCTATTGTAAAGGGCCATATAAATAAAGTTGATTTGATTTGAACTCACCGTTTAAGAGTACATTACAGTACAGTACAGATTGAAGATAAATGTCGGATGGGTGTGTTTCAGGGTCAACAGTGGTTTTGAGGAGCAATTGTGTCTGTATGAGACCATGCAGTGTGAAGTGGACACCTCCAGTCCTCTGTACAAACAGTACAGACTGACCAAGATCACTGAAAAGTACCCAGGTAAAGACACACACACACACACACACACAGACCTGTTAGCAGAATCTGTACACATACAAATACAGCTAAATGTTTCAGTGTCTTTAGGACAATGTTCCGTTATCTTGTTTTCTCTCTTGGATCTTTACTTGTTATTGATTCATTCACCAGCCACAGTCATGCTGCATTGTGATTTGAAAGCTTTAATGAATTATGGAAATATAAGGATGTTGAGGATGGGTGTATTAGAGGTGGGGAAGGAGGAGACTCAATGTGGGGTATAGTCATCTGTGATTATTGGCTCCAGACAGTATCTGACAAAGGAGAGAGGGCAGAGGAATGTGCAGCATCAAATGCAAGGTAATGATAAGAGGGGGAGTCAATGGATGAGAAAAGGAATGGCCAGAGGGAACGGAGGGTACTGGAGGGAAAGACTGGTGAAACTGAGCCAAGTATGAATATAACTGAGGAGGTTGAAATGTTCTGTAGCCAGCCTTAAGCAGTCTCTTGAAGCAATTACAGTTTTCTGCACCTCAGCATTGACTTCATTTCACAGCCACAGAGGTTGCTGCATGTTGCACCTACAAACATCTTTGCAGGACACAGTTCATCTTTTGTTCTGGTGATTCAACAAGGAAGTTTTCATTCGGATCAAAACTACAGAAGGTTCCATTCACTTAACATGTGAGAAAAAATGAATGAATTCCGGGAACCATGGCAACAGTTAGCTCCTCCCACAATATTCATGTTCCACATAGCTCCTCCCACTTTTAGAATCAAAGGATCAAACATCAAAGAAACGGAACTTTGATCTGTTTGGTCTATATACCAGAAGAACAACACAGGAACTTGTTTCTCACTGCACACTACTGCACACGTCTATCACAGACAACAGCGAACAGTTTATCTGAGACAACAGCGAACAGTTTATCTGAGACAACAGCGAACAGTTTATCACAGACAACAACGAACAGTTTATCTGAGACAACAACAAACAGTCTATCACAGACAATGGAACAAGGACAAAATCCAAGGACTGCCCGAGGACGCCGTGTTCACTTTGCTGACACTGCTCCTCGCAACTACACAAGATCTCGTCCAGATGTCGACCCACTGCAAAGTGACCTTGACTTTGCTCAATGCAAGAACGAGCGCCTACAGGGTACAGTGAATGAACTGAAACGTCAAAGGTCAGACTTACTAAATAATAGGGCAAAGCTCTGCAAAACATTGCATAATTATAAATGGCAGATTGACAGACTGGAGGGACTTCTGAAGCTCAGGGAGGATGAGTTCAAAACTGAGTTTAAGAATAGTTATGCGACCATCTCATCATATCAGGAACAAGTCTTCTCCCTCCAGAATCAGCTACAATCTAAAACCGAGGAGTTAGATAAGATCCAGCTCCTGAGAAAACAAGAAAATGATGAAATGACTGCAAGGATGGAGGCAGAAAAGAAAAAATCCCAGGAGAGTGCTGTGCTGCAAGATGACTTGCAGCAGAAGCTGAAAATGATGGAACAACAACTCCTCCAGAAGGACAAGGAGATCATGGATCTTCAGAGGAACAACCATGATCTCTCTCACAAGCTCACAGAGGTTAGTGCTGAATTTCAAAGCAAATACAACGCTCTGCAAGAGAAATTCATAGAGGAGATGGCCATTAAACGACAGAGCTGTGAGGCTTCTGAAGGACAGCTGGTGCAGGAGAAGAAGGAAGGGGAGGAGCTTCAGCTGAAAATGAAAAGTGAGAACACAGAAAAAGACAGAAAAGACCAGGAAATTAAAAGTAAGGACAAACAAGAAATTGATCTACTCTCCAAGAAGCTCACAGAGGCAACAAGTGAGCTGAGAAGCTGCAGAGTTGAATTTCTTCAAAGCTACAAAACTTGGCAGGCAGAATATAACACCCTGGAAAAGAAATTCAAAGAGCAGGTGATCCTGAAACAACAGGACTCGGAGAAGACATCTAAACTGGAGGAGGAGGAGAAGAACTCCCTGCTCCAAAAAGAAGAGGACTCAGAGAGGAGTCAGAAAGAAAGAGTAATGAGTAATGAGGAAACAGATGTGCCATCAGTGATACAAACAGAGGAGGAGAAGAACTCCCTGCTCCAAAAAGAAGAGGACTCAGAGAGGAGTCCGAAAGAAAGAGTAATGAGTAATGAGGAAACAGATGTGCCATCAGTGATACAAACAGAGGAGGAGAAGAACTCCCTGCTCCAAAAAGAAGAGGACTCAGAGAGGAGTCCGAAAGAAACAGTAATGAGTAATGAGGAAACAGATGTGGCATCAGGGATACAAACAGAGGAGGAGAAGAACTCCCTGCTCCAAAAAGAAGAGGACTCAGAGAAGAGTCCGAAAGAAACAGTAATGAGTAATGAGGAAACAGACGTGGCATCAGGGATACAAACAGAGGAGAAGAAGAAGCAAAAGAAGAAGAAGAAAGGAATTATGAGCTGGATCCACAAAAGGAAAAGCAGCCAAACTGAGGGGGAGGAGGCTCCTTGTTGTTCGACTCAGGTCGCACAACAGTAGCTTCCTCTTCCTCCCCCCTTCGTCCCTCTACCTTCCCTCCATCCCTCCTCACTCCACTCCCCATTTCCCCATCATCTGTCATCTGAGGTGGTCACAGAAACACCACCATCTTGTTTCTGTGTGGAGTTCTCCAAGTGTCTGCGTGGGTTTTCTCCTGGTGCTCAGGTTTCCCCCACAAAGACATTGTTACCCCCCCCCCAAAAAAAAAAAAAATCCATCATTGGCTCCCAGGCTCCTCCAAAGAGGTGTCAAAGAGAACTTTGCCTTTCACGGCAGCACCAGAAACACCACCATCTTGTTTCTGTGTGGAGTTCTCCAAGTGTCTGCGTGGGTTTTCTCCTGGTGCTCAGGTTTCCCCCACAAAGACATTAAATGTTCAATCAAAAAAAAAAAAAAAAAAACACAAAATTTTTTATTCCACTCATATTTCTGTATTGTGTGTTAAGATATTCTCTGGAAATATAACTGTAAGACAGTAAGATGGCCGAGATGTGCCGCTATCTGCCCTAAAATATCACTTTTTAAAGATATAACATTTCTGCATTAACAATCTAAACATATGGTTTATAGTTTGTTGAGTTGTGTACTTGTATGCAGACAAAAGCTTGTATATATGAGTCAGTTTATGTTACACAATAGTGACACCAACACATTAAAAGTAGGCAGAGAGAATGTAAGTGACTGATGGCTGTTTATTCATCACAGTTGTCTTAAGAAGCTGTGTTATGAATATTACCATCCAACAGAGTTAAGCTGCAGACAGAACACTGGAGAAAATAATCCAATCAGCATCGTTTTCTGTCCATATTAGTAGCATATTGACTCTTTATTAATCATTACAAAACACGTTCTGCATGCCCATATTCTGCAACTTCTAGGCCATTAAGTTTTCCCTTAATATCCTCTGAATGACTGCGTATTGATAGAGAATAAATAAGTTGTTGAACATGAATAATGATGTCTTTGCTCAGTGTCTGCCTTATAAGGTGCTAGTAGAACGCTCATTCTGTCTTCATAACAGATTCACTAGTGGTTTGCCACGTATCAGCCCAGAGAGACTCCTTATTGTAATGTTGTCTCCTTTACATACTTAGCAAATCCTCTGCAGCACACAACTACTCCGAAGAACTGATCCTCTTCTTAAGTGATGGGTTGTAGTACCTTGTAAGAAAAAGGAAGTGTAGTCAGTTACAACAACACACCCTTCATGGCCAGTAGTTGTAGAATATTGTCATGCGGAATAAGGCATTAATAAGTGCTTCATAATGACTAATGAAGAGACAATCTGCTACTAATGTGCATACCAATAAGCAACTAGTAAACAGTGAATATGTGTAGCTTAATATAGTGTTAGATACATTTGTTTTACAGCAGTGTAACAGTAGTATGTGTGAGTTTAATCCATCATCTAGGTGATTTATCCCTTCTATATGTAGCTGGTCTGGCCTGACGCCCCTTTAATTTGACTTTGTGCTGTGTAGTAATGAAAGTTGGACATCTGTTGTTTCGCCAGCTGGATTGGGGTTTATTTTACTCTGTGTACAACACAATGAAATCAGTTCAGCAACATTTGTTCCCACACACACACACACACACACACAGAGCTCTCCTCAGCATAGCATACCGCTACTTAATAACACATTTAGTGTTCTTATGAAAACAATCAATATAGTTATATTCACAATACAAAATCAAACACATTTCCCCACCTACAAATGGCAATTTTTATATTTCCTTAATAAATGTCTTAAAATGACATCATGAACATGCACTATATGTACAAAAACAATATTTTGCAGGTCCCCAGTAAGCAAAAACTAGTCAAATTACTAGAGCATGTTAGACAGAATTTTTGGATGATTCTAGCACTGTTGGTGAATGTGTGACGAGGTCCATACCATAGTACATGTACACACACACTAGTTGTGTTTGATAAAAACACACTCTACTCACTGTGTGTTGATTTCCAACATATTTCTGTGTGTGTGTGTGTGTCTGTGTGTGTGTGAGCAGAGCTGCAACATGTTCCCAGGGAGCTGTTTGCCGCTGACCCTGCCCACTCCAGCTCCTCTGAAGTGTCCTATCGCTGCAGGAAGTGCAGGTGAAAGTGCCACAAATGCTGCATTTGCTTCAAAATGAGATACAGATCCTCTTGTCATCGCGGTGGTTAAAGGAACAATTCAACGTTTTTGAAATACGCATATTGAATCCTGCTCCTCCTCTGCAGACGAACTCTGTTCCGTGACTCCAGTATTCTCAGTCACCCAGTTGGAGAAGGAGCTCCGGCCTTTAATCACAAGAAGTCCCATAACCTCAGTGGTGAGAACACAACCATACGGTTGGACACAAGCCCACGATGCAGCTCAACTCAATTCACCCAACCGTACAGATTCAGGTGTTTCATGCAACAGTTAATGTAGCCTAAATCAGAGCTGATGAGCACGTCAGTCAGACCTGTAGTCTTCAGCCCCGCCTGATACTGACTCAAATGACGTCACTTGAGTCAGCACACAAGAATGTTTAACAGATCATTTCAGTTTGTTTCATTTTGTTGTAGCTAATATAATAGCTGCATTCTGTTTTGGTGTGCAGGCTGGCTAACTGTCAAGCCTGAAGATTAATCCTAAATGGAACTGAGCCCTCATTTATATGCTTAGTCAGTCAAAATGTCTGTGCTTATTTCTGTCCTGATTTCTATTAAGACTTTCAAGATGTTATTCTTTATAGACATACGTTTAGTGCAATTAGAGAAACCTAAACTAAAACGACTTAGCTCATAGAAATATAGAAAGATTATTGGAAAGAATCAGATAAATATGAAACGTTTAAACAATCGGATAGCAGGTGGCTGTGATAAAACTGAATTTGAACTTGTTTCACTGCACTTCGCACAGTGCAGTCACATATGTGAACACGATCCCGCTGTAGTTCATGCTGGCTCAGTGTCACAGAGTCATTGTTGGTGATACTAAACATACTGAACGTGTAGTTATCATGAGTAATGATATGATGTGTTGTTGTCCAGGAGATGTCCGGTGTACGTCTTACTTCATTGAGCCAGTGCAGTGGATGGAGCAAGCTTTACTTGGAGTGATGGATGGACAGGTAACACATCCTAAGAACATAAGAACAAAACACCTCAACCAGACTTGATTAGTTCCACACAAGTATGAATGTTAGTTAATATCATCTTCCTGTGTGTGTGTGTGTGTGTGTGTGTGTGTGTGTGTGTGTAGCTGCTGTGTCCTAAGTGTAGCTCGAAGCTGGGCTCATTCAGCTGGTGTGGTGATCAATGTTCGTGTGGTCGCTGGGTCACTCCGGCCTTCCAGCTGCATCGCAACAGAGTGGACGAGATCCGACAACTGAACATCCAGAAATAACACACGCACACACACACACACACACACACACAAAGAAACATCAGGTGGCCTAATGCAAACAAACATTTACTGTTTACTGAAATTGGTGCTGAAACAATCATAAGATTAATTTTCATAATTGAAGTCCTTAAAGTTGTTCCTAATTGACGTTTAATGTTAAACATGTATGAATCGTCTCCCATAGCGATGAACAGACAGAGAATTATCACCTCTAATGTTTACTGGAGGTAGTGCTGCCATCCCTGCGGCAGCTTACTGAATCTTATATGACAGTGTTGGTGTAATACAACCTTTCAGAATGAACCAGGTAACCTTGTCAAGCGTCAAAAAAAAAGAATTTTAATCAGGTGACACTGCCTACTGTTAAAATCTCAGAGTAGGACAGATTCTGTGATACACATGAATCCTGTAAATACATGAAAAAATAAAAAGACTTGTTTATATGCTGCAATAATTTGAGCTCTTACATGTGTGCAAGTTTATGTATAAGTGGATGTGTTTGTGTGTGTGTACTGTCAGCTGACATGTGGTCTAAATTATTCCTCCGTTGTATTTTTGTTTTCCACATGCAGCTGTGAAAACAGTTTCCTTCAACCTGATGGTGTACTCTGGTTCAGACAGACAGACACACAGAGTGACTGTGTTGCAGTGATGGACAATGGATCCAAAACAAAGATTAAATCAGGATGAATTTCACCACATTTGTTTGCTCTGGACTTTAGTTTCTGACAGGCAGATGTTTAAAACAGAGAGCACATTCCTCGCTCGTAATTCAAATGACATAATATTTTCTACAACTGCAGCCCAGATAAATTCAGCGGAGCGTGTCAATCACGAATTTCCACAGAGATGTTATGAATATGGTAATGTTTTTAATGTGGAAGCCATCATGTTCCCCCCAAGTTCGCTGTGATTTATTATATTGCTTTGTTGCAAACTGAATATCCTGGGATCCAAGCGTGTCCATACCAGAAGCTCTTTACCGATCATTTAAGAGATAAATCAAGCAAAACTCAACAGTGGAATTCATCTGAAACTCACCCTTTAAAGTTTAACTACTACTCATTGAACAGTGTAATAACAGGCTCATGTCACACTTTATAGACAAAGACAAAACAATAAAAAGACAGCATAAAAAGTTACAGTCAACTGTTAATACTGTCCACACCTCATAGAGTATATGATACATATCCATCACCACCACCAACAGTATAATAATGTTCTTTTTTTCTCAGTTACATTTAGCTGCATAACAAATATGAATGCATGTAAAACTCAAGAGTTCAGTCATTTCCAATCGTTTTGGTTCGTGACCCCGTACTAAAAATGAGAAAATAATAAAAATGACATCTGGTTTGAGTTCATTGTCACATTGTGTGACAAAGAGGTCAAATTATCCATTAATTCACACAAAAGCAGGCTCATTGTCAAAGTCCAGAGAATGAATAAAAATCTTGTGGAGCAGAGCTGTTCTTTTCCTGTATTCCTCATGTAGGCCTCACACCTACATTAGAAACCAATTGACTAAACTATGCTCGGTGCATATAAAGTAGTTAATTCCACCTACAACAGTGAAATACTCCTTAAATATTGGCACAGCACGATGAGTTCTTAAAGTAGATTCTGATAATACTACTGTACTTTTACCTCAGACCTTGTACTGCTTCTATTGCTGAAGTAAGAGTTCTTCCTTCTCCACTTGTAAGCTCTGGTTTAGTTTTAAGATAAATGTAGTTTTTCTCATGGCTTTGAAAATAATCATTCATACATATTGGCCCAAAATGAGCCAGTTTGTAATTGCAATCCTCGGTTGGATGAGGATAAGTCTGGACCTTTGTGGTTTTGATCAGATGTTAGTGGACCATCAGTGTGGGTCTGCTTCATGTTCCTGTTCGCTGACATGGTGCCAGACGTGACTCAGCCTGGCTGCCAAATGTGGACCAAACAAGAGTCAGCGGCATCATCCCAAACCAGCTGACGGTCTCACCATTTTACATGCAGTGTGTGTTGTGGTTATTTTACTATTCAAGCAGCACATTTGCCATTTAGGAATTGTAATGTGGACAAAACCACTGCTGATTAATCTGGATTTTCCAAACACTGCTGAAGGGCCTGTCTAAAAGTATTTGTAGTAACCTATGGGCTCCACAAGATGGCAGATCAGCTTCAATGCAAACATCTACAGTGCACCTCCTGTAGCTGAAGAGACAAGCGTTTAGCAGCGTGGAGCTTCTGCTCCCTGTACCAATGAAAGAGATGAAGCAGTAAACAGCATCATGGACAGATAACCATGTGAGAAAACACGGAGGCTTCTGAGTGAAGTAGTGGTTAAAACCTGTCCTGAAGAGGTCTGAGTAGATTTCAGAACTATTGTAACTAAGTATTTTTCATATGTGGGATATGGAACATTAATTCAGCAACAACAGCTGTTTGCTTTCTAAGGATAAAATGGATTCAAGGCATCCTGAGCAGAGAATGAAGTCACACTACCTCTCTGTATGTGTGATTTGTTTATCCAGCCGGTCCAGCTGCACGTGCACGTTCATGCATGTGAACCCCCCCCCCCTTCATGTGAAACTTTTGGCTTTGAGGAGAGCGACTGAAACGACTGATTGTTGGAGGAGCGGAAGACAAACAAAGATGGTTTTATTTTGTTTCCTTTCAGCATGAATGAAGTTCAGATGTTACAAAGATCTGAGAGGTAGAATTATGGTTTTTGTCAATAGAGTATGGTGGCAGGTGACACATCTTTAACAAAAAGGTCTATCTACAGGGAGATACCTAGAATATGATGACATGGATTTGTCCCCAAGGATTTGTGTACTGCTACTGTAACACATTTCACTAAAACGTTCCCATCTATCTCTGAAAAACGAACAACAAAAGCAGGCTCAGCAAATATATTGTTTTGCTGAGTTTTATTTTGTATCTGTCCAGTTTGAAGTGGGATTATCTGACAGGTAAAATTATTGTGTTTGTCAGTGGAGTATGGTTACTGGATACTGGCGCTGGTACATGTAGTAACCTTTAAGATATAGTCACACATCATGGCCTAGTGCTGAAACTGGGTGATAAGTTTACAGTTCTGAGGCTTATGAGCTCCATCCTGTCCTGATCTGCCTCCACACAGATCCTTAGGACCGTTTTTTCATGTGTGAGACCTTACATCATCTAAGCATTTTGTTTTTATCATGACTGCAATGTTGAGGCGTACAGGTTCCAACTAATCTGTCTAAGCACCGTACACAGTACAGTTTGTGGATTGTTGCAGTGAGTGGTCTTAAGTGAGGTTGTTCCGCCAGTGCTGGACTGTAATTCAGCTGTCCTGTCCAAAACGCGCCTGGAAAGCTGGAGGACACACACTGGAAATGTGGTGCAGGGAGGAGGAGGAGGAGGAGGAGGAGTGCGAACAGTGACCGCCAACAAAAAGAGAGGGTTATGTAAAAAGAGGTGGAAAAAGAGTTTAAATAAGGTAAAGTGAAAATGTGTGAAAATGACATGAAAAGAAAGGAAAGAGAAAGTGGGGATGTGGTCTGAGTTTTCCATGCTCTCATAAGCACAGGAATTAGGAATCAATCACAGGGAACTTCCAACTCTGATGTATGTGTGTGTGTGTGTGTGTTTGAAAGAGACCATAACTGGAATATGTGCAGTTATCCATGATCAAGTATGAAGCATGAGTATCAAGTATGAAAACATCTATCTTACCACATCAATAAGAGAAGGAAATAAGACTGCTCGTTTCTAGAAGTAATCTTTGACATGATCTCTAGAGGCAGTGACTGTGACTGTTGCTGCATCTCCACAATGAAGCTAATCAAAGATCCCTGACTTTGAAATACAACATGCTAGTCTGGTTAATAGTGATCAAATACAGTACATATGTAGTTCAAATCACTTTTACAAACTCTTTGACAAATAATTAGACCTGTGGCCCTTTCTTGTCTGTCCCCACATTTCCTGTCACTCTTCAGCTGTCTATTAAGATAAAGCTTGGAAAGGCCAAAAATCATTGGTCATTCATCTGCAAACAAAGAAATGTGTTCACCCTTAATGGTCTCTGACTCTGTAGAGGCTTTTACATGAGCTATCTGTTGTGTCGAGGGAGTGAGACTGCTCTATCCTCTGACCTTGGTTTCCATAGTAATGATCAGAATGGTGCCTGCTTTCCTAAATACGGTCATACAGCTACTCTGTGTCTGAAGGAGATAACCCCCTGTGTAACCCCCAATTATGGCAAGCTAGAATAGAAAATTCCCTCACATCTCTGGTGTTTCTGTTGGTGTCCCAATACCTTCTAAGTATTTGTGGCAACAGGACAATGTATGTGGGACTGTGAGTCTAAATAAACTACAGTGTATGTGCAACAGTGTGGCGTGAGTGAGTTTTTGGACAACAATAGAGCTCAGTGACACGGAGATAGAAGACCTATCATGCTTTGACACACACACACACACACACACAATAAGAAACAGGCTTGTGCAAGTAGCTACACATTACCTTCTACCTCAAAAATGTGGCATTATTTAAATGAAAATACACATTTGCGGTTTTGTTGTGCAAAAACATTCAGAGCCAAAACCATTTTGTAGGATGTGATGTTCCGCCTCACATCCTACAAAATGGTTTTGGTTATAAAAGAACTGGAGTGAGACGTTGTTGATACTTTCTGTCTGTCTGTTCACAGCTGCAATACACTTCTGTCTCACCAACATTAGCATATGAGGCAACAACATGATACTTATAATGGCATTCTAAGACATAATACAGAGCGTAGCTGTATGAGGTACTCATCCATAGTCAGTGTGTTATCTACAGTAGACAGAGCACTCCTAGTTTGAAGGAACAGAGAGAAATCCCAGCACTGAAGTAGAGCAAAGCACTGCTGTGGACAAGATCAGCAGAAAACTGTGTTTTAGCCACACACACACATAGAAAAAAAATATGTTTAAGTGCATGCTATGGTGATCTTATTCTTATTGCCTTAACCTTAGGTGTAGGAATAAGTAAGCTCTATGGTTGAGACAATGGGTGCCAGTGGGTGATTTTTTTATTTTTTGGTGTGGCTATCTACAGTAGGTAACACACTGACTGTGCCGACGTACCTCATGCAACCACGCTTCAAAAAAACCCAGACTATCCCTTTTAAAATACAGGTCTTTGGGGGGACATTAGACTCATACTGGCAGTCACTGCTGCTGCTTTAAAAGCTCCAAGTTGGTTCTCTCAACAATTTGTTCAACGGTCCATAAAATTATCATCCTCCTTTGTCCTCAGATAGTTTTGCTTAACTTAAGAGCATCAAAAGTGCAGGATTTAAGAAATCCCTGTTAAAGTGCTTGAAATTAGACACGTATATTGCATGTCTTTTATTCATTGAAGTGAATGGTTACTGACCTGGTGAGAAGAGATGGGTTGGTGGAGTCTCAGGACAGCCAGCGCTCTCACTTTAATGCTCCTCAATGTCTTTAATGGTGTGTCTGCTAATAAAGTTAACGTTGAATGATTGCAGTAATAAAAGTAAAGTGCGGTGATGTAGACGCCAGATGTTGCTGGAAACGTAGAAAATGTTCAGTGTTCTTTTTTGTTGTCAGATGCGTTGTCACATTGCCTGGATTTTTCTTTTAATGGGGTGTTCTTCTGATAAATGTGGTGACAAGGTGCCAAGTTAGTAACAGTGATCACATTCTTCTGTTCTTCTGCTCTGTAGACTTTCTTTTTTTCTCCTTTCTGTCTGTTTGCTACTCTGTCCAGCTTGTACACCGTGTTGAAACTATTAAAACTTCCTAAGATTCTGTGGTGTTTTCTGAAGAGACTGTGTGAATCAGGCCTTCATGGTTGAATTGCTGCAAAGAAACCACAACTGAGGCAGACCAACAAGGGGAAGAAGAACTGCTTGGTCCAAGAAACACAAAGAATGGACTGGTTGAAATCTGGACCTTGGTCTGATAAATCCAAATTAGATTCTTTTTTGTTCCAGTCTCTATATCTTTGTGAGACACAGAGAAGGTGAACGGATGGTATCTGCATGTGTGGTTCCCACTTTGTTGGTGACACTGTTGGTGTTTTGACATGCCATCCCATCTGGTTTGAGCTTATTATACCCATGAATTGTGTTTCAATGGGGCAATGACCCCAAACACAACTCCAGGCTATGTAAGTAAGTGCTATTTGACCAAGATGGACAGAGATAACAGATAACCTGTCTGCAATTACCTGACCTTAAACCAGTTGAGATGGTTTGGGATAAGTTGGACTGCAGAGCAAAGAAAAAACAGCCAATAAGTGCTCAGCATATAAGGGAACTTCAAGACTCCCCACATTCTGTATGAGATGGTCCACCTCTTACAACCTCTGTGTTGTAAATGTGTTGCTGTAATGGACAACATGTCTTAAATTACACTAGACTGAGGATGAACAATGACTGTAAAGACAACAGTCACTGATCACTGTCTTACAGATGCACATAAAATCATCCAGAACTACAATAGCATTTAGCTTTAGCTCGGTTTTCACTCTATTGCAGTCTACGCTTACTCCGTCTTATCAGTTTGTTTTCAAAGTTTTCACTTTGAAACGCACTAATCAGTATGGAAGGTGATGCAAACAAAGTGTGATTGATTGAATTTAAAAAAAAAACTATACAAAAACAGTTTGGTTAACTAGTTGTCAAGGTAACGTATCAGCGGAACAAACCTGTTGTGAGAAAATGAGCTTTAGGTGTTCATAAAAAAAATGATTTTCATTTGATGATTGTGCCAAATAAGTCCAAAATGTGATATGCTGCATTGGACCACTATGAGTCATTTCTATGACTTTGCTGCCAGGGAATAAACTTCTGCAGACTGAAGTTATTGTTCTGTTGCTGCGGGAACAGTGAGTTTAGGATGGAGAGGGTCTGACTGTTTGTATAAAATGAGATCAGATTAATACAGCAGATGTGTCCTGCTGCAGTCTGGACTGGTTAGCAGCATCATAAATAAGCTGAGGTTTAATATGGATGTCTGACACTCGAGTTTAGCTTAATGTCTGCACCCGGATTAAAAGATGACTTTGATTAACCTGCTTCCTGTAAACTGATCCAATGAAGAGTTACAGAAATGAGGGGCAACATGATGGAGGATGTGAGTCACATTGAAACCCTCGACCTTGTGACTCTGTGGTTTTCTGTGTCTGCGCTCATGGGAGAACTAGACAGGATCTCTGCTTTGAGAGCACTCAGGAGAGAGATCTGCTGCCCTGATTGGACTTACAGGAAAGGTGATTTTCACTAACTGTGGCCAGAGCCATTAATTCCAAAGAATGTACAAGGTCTTTGGCAGTGAACTGTGGGAGTCTGACAAAAGTGCAATATTTGCAGATTCATGCAAGAGCTCAGTTTTCCAGAATAAGCTATTTCTGTCTTTCTATTACTTATTACATTCTCAAAATCTGGCTACAGACAGACATGGCACACTAATTGATTTTCCATTGTGTGTGATTTAATGTCTTCTAGCCTTAAGGTATTTGGTATTTTTCATCCACTTCTTCATTGTTTTATTTCCCCACCTGAGCTGTTTGTCATTTTTGTGTAACTTGCATCATTTTGTGTTGACCGCAACATATTTTCTGTCAGTAGTTCAGCTGTGTTTTTTCCTCTGTCTGTCTGAGACACTCAGAGTAACAAACCAGATGTTGAAATCTAATGTCTGGGGGACACATTAGCTCTCCCTCTTGTCTCCCTCCTCCTCTCATCTCCACTTCTCTATTTCCTCTCTCCTCCGTTATTTTCCACCACTTTCCTCCTCTTTTCACCTCTGCTTGCTCTCTTTTCATCATTCACTTCTTCTCTGCTTTCTAGTATTTACTTTCTACCAGCACTGAAAGTCTGGCTGGAAGCTAAAGCAAAGTGTCTGTATTTCACATCACATGTAGACAAAATATTCAAAGCTCCACAACCCCTTGACCTCTTCATTTCAACCCTATATTCTTCAACCATATGAAATACATTATAATAACAGTATATCTTTTGTATCAACTTGTTCTAGCACTTTAATAAAGCTATGTGATCCTTATATTCAATATTCAAACCCATGATGTATCTTTTTCTTTTCTTTTTTTTTTACAAAATCTGTAATAAACAGCACCTAGACATCATTGTACCAGACTTTATAGATGTTTATTTCTGCACGTGTCATCATCGATTATGAATTCATGAGGACTTTAAGTACAAATAGTGGACTCCTCCACCTCCTCCTGATAACGGCTATGAAGTAAAACCAAGAGCTTGAAACAGTAAACATGCCTCACTATCCATCTCAAAGTGTCAGTTCATCATACTGTTAATTAACATGAGTTTTATTACAATGATACAAGCTGAGAATCAAAACTGAGACGCACTAATGTTTGATGGTGTTTTCTCTATCTCTGTTCCAGACAGTCTGATTCCACTTGAGTTCTGAAACGAGACTTTCTCTTCCTGCTTCTCTAGAGACCGCATCATGCAGTCAAGAGAAACATTAGGACGTTCCAAAATGTTCTAATATGTTCCCATCTATCACTTACTTCCTCTTTCAGTACCTGTAGTGTGCACTGGTGACTGCTTCTCCCAGCGCTTCCAAGGAAAATCCACATCACACATGCTCATGAGAATGATGGACTGCATCAGTGATGGCTGCAGGATGTCCCTGCAGTTATCAGTGGAGTTCTGGAAATAATGAGAGCATTCGATTTGACTGGCTTTGCTCGCTCCAAATGTGAACTCCACAATGACAAATTTTGGCATCGCAGTCGACAACCAAACAAAAACACTCTGCACGATCCTCTGCGCTTTTTATTCCATCATGCCTCAACTATTATATCACCTTCGTCTGCCTTGGACACCTGCATCAACCCGTCACTCCAAAAATCAACCAAGCCAAGGCCACATCTCACGTTACACAGGCTGTTGCTGCTCTTGACTTTTTATGTTTTATGTCGACTTTGTCATTGTCAAGTTTTGACTTGATGACAAGACTACTTAAAATGACCATTTTATGTTCTAAATACACATATATATCTAATTCACATATTGTCTGTCAGTCTGCAAAACAAAAGAGAAAAAATAAAAATGACAGGTCCTTGTTTTACCTTTTAAATTTCAAACAGCTCTGGCATAAAGAAAGTTTCCGAGCTGTTAAGATGAAAGACACAGATAAATCAGAGGAACTTGCTCGCTGCAGCTCCCCTGGCAGCAATGGAAGTCAGTTCCTGCTCACAGGCGTGGTGTGCATGTAGGAAAAGTTGATCAAACTTTGCTCAAGGCCTCTGGCAAAGACCTAAAGCAGGTTCTGGTGCTGTTTTGTTGCATCTGTGTTATTAAAAAAACTGGAATCCATAAATTTCAGCCCTGAGACTGTTCAAAAGCTGCCAGCTTTCTGTAGGATTTAGGTACTTGTTATTCCATAAAATCACACAACAAGTACAGTGTGTGCATAAAAGCCTAATATATCATCTTCCTCTGTGCCTGTAAACTAAAGGTATAAACTAAAAAACTACAAAAACACATAAGTGAATCACACCGTTGCACTGGCTGATATTTCATTACTGTGAACACACTAAATCTTGGAAGGCAAGATCCAACCTGGAGCAATTGAAAAACAGCTCTAAGGAAATTTAAATAGAGAGGTCAAATTTACATTAGACAAAAATGTTTTGTTTGGACAACTTATAAATTAACATTAACAGTAATCAGGTCCAAAATCAGGACTATGTCTCTTTTCTGAGTTTGGGTCTGACATTGCTAGATTTTGTATGGGTCTGGATTCCAGCTAAAAAATAATAGATGGATTTCATTTTGTTCTCAGAAATACCTTTCTGTGTCCTTTTCAGTGTGGACACAAATTTCTCGATCCCTGTAGAACTCCCAAGCCCCGAATATGGATTCATCCTCCTCTGAAAATAGTCCCCAAGAGACACACTAGTTCTTTCTTTTGAATAATGTTTGCTCTTCAGTGACCAGCTGTTCAGGACCTCAGTTTATTCCTGACTTTCCTTTCAACTCTCTTCTTCTTCATCTTTCATCCGTTTCTTCTCTGCCCACTTCTTCTCTCCCTCCTTCTATCTCTCTATCTTCTCCTCCCCTGGGTTGACAGTGTGGGAACTCAATGAATCAGACTGCATGCAGAAGTCCAGAACCAATGGACAAAAGAGAGACAGGGTAGAGAAATCAGAAAGTCTTATAAAAGTCCAGTGTGTCTACTGTCTACTGTCTATGAAACTTTATTCACACACACACATAGAACATATTGACAGTGTGTCAGATTTAGGACGCTCTATTTACTTGCAATGCGCAGCTACACCGAAACTTCTTAACACTGATTCTTTACACCTCTATTTGCCATGCGAGAACAGGCGTCAATACAGTGTTACTGCTGCTGTGTCAACCATGAACCTGAAAATCACACGTTGACTCAGATGATGCTGAGCTGTGTGATATATGGAATCCCTGAGAGGACTGGAAGTGAAAAAAAATCTGGTGGGTTGATTTTCTAATACAGATAAAAATAATTTACTTTTTTTTAAATCTGTGAAACCATATTTTACTCATGCAATGAGCTCCATTCACACGATGGAATCAGGGCTTCCGTATAAAGTTTGTTGTGGCAGGTTGCGAGTTTTCCCAGGTCTCCTTTAAAAGTCAGGCTAACAGATTGCCCAGATAAAAATTGTTGTCATGTTCAGTTGATCTCTTTAGTGTCCATAAAAGCCCCACAAGCTCCCTCTGGCCTGTTTTTATGATGTTGTTTGTTCTTTATTCCTTACTTTCCTGTGACCTCTGACCTTTAACCTCTACAACTTTCTCTTTGTCTCTGACTTTGCTATTTTTCCTCCCTCTTTTTTCTCTCAACCAAGCCTTATTTTTACCCACCATTTCTTCTCTCTCTCTTTCCTGCAGCCTTTTTTTTTGTGGATTTTCTCTCTCCTGCTATAGTTAAACACAAATTACTTCTGAGTGAGTGTATTTAAGAACCAAAGGTCTCAATCTCCATTATAACCTCTCTTTCTTTTCTTTCTTTGTTCAGATTTTGAGTTCAGTGGCAGTCAGGAATGTGTTTGTAGATACCACTGCTATCTTTAAACCAGACATTATACAGTACAGTGTGTGTGTGCATGTGTGTGTGAGAGAGTTCGCTACTCTGTGGACTTGGACAGATAGCGTCCTTAGTGTGTGTTTTCTGAAGTATGTGTGTGGTCTCTGTGATTTCAGACATTTAGACCTGGTGGTTTAAAGACTGACAGTTGTACAGTACACACACACATTCATACAGCTTAGTGAGTCTTTTTGAGTCTGTGTGAATGGCTGCCTTTCTTCTACATCCTGCTGCTAGGTGGTCACTTACCACACACACACACACACACACACACACACACACACACACGATTATATAACTTTTGATGGCATCTTCAGATGATCCAATCAGTTTTATTGAAACATTCCTGCTCAAATCCATACATTTGTAGTCAATATGTTGTTTGTAGGTTTTAGAACTGTTTGGTTCAGTCCTCTTTCCTATAGTCTGATTCATTTCACGTGAACTGTATTGCATTATTTGCAGTTGCTGTACAAATGCTTTGCAAGTAAGTTTGCAGCATTCAGATAAGGCAGTGTGTGTGTGTGTGTGTGTGTGTGTGTGTTGTGTTGAGTTCTCTGGAGAGTCCATTAGCGACCGCGTGTCAGAGGCTGCAGGGCTGGAGCAAAGGGACCATAAACTAGTCCATGAAGAGGAGCTATTAACTCCCTGTGTGCTCACCTCCTTTGTGTTATTGTTATGACTGGGTTACTATGTGTTGATTGTGCTGATTCATGCATTTTCACCGAGTTGATTGTGACTGATCTAATCTGGACTGTGCTGAATCTAACCGGTCCGGAATGAAAGCGAGTCTTCCCAAACACATGATCTTATATGAATCTACAGTATGTGAGAGGGGTCTGGTCTGTGTCCTGAGCATTCCCAGTCAGAGGTTCACCAGCATCTGGCTGGGTCTTATTTTCCACCTTGGGATCCTTCCAGTGGCTGTGCTGCTTCCAGGAAAACTAAAAGCAACCCGAGGAATAACGTCCGCAGCAGGACAGACAGGGGAATGAAAGAAAAAGAATAGTCCACCTCCATCTTTTTGAAATATTTTATTATAAATTAACAAAAAGCAGTTGAAATCAACCTTGTCTTAAGATTTTTTTCAACAAGCAGAGCAGTGTGGAGCCTGTTTGGTTTTAAAGGAATGAACTTCAGTGGTAGATGAAGCGCTAACTGTACCAGGGTTAGAGCTTCTATTCCTGTTCCCACCTGGACTAACAGCCCATGATAGAAACATTACTGGACAGGAGTGAAGGTAAATATGCAATGCGCTAGGCAGACGTACAGTAAAAAAAACATACAGTATAGACTCTGACCATATAAGAAAATAGGCTGCTGCTTCATTACATGCTGAAAATAAAGGCAGCATTATGCTGACGTTTGACGAACACAGTCTGACTTAACCTGAAATATTATTTCTGACTTGGCACCATTACAGTAGCTTATTTACCAGAGGTTTATGAAAGCTGCTGATCTTTAGTGGCATAAGCCTTTAAAGGCACATGTGATTTGATGGCGATTAATGAAGTAACACAACGGCACAAAAAGTTGTTCTTAAAGGGGGTAAAAGTGGCTAAAATTGATGCACCAGAAGCCAAAATATCTTGACTTTTAGTCCCAAAAATGGATGCTACATATCCCACAATGCAACCAACATTTGTTATCTGACCCTCCCTGCCTGGTCAATACTAGAGTTTTTCTGACCACATCTCAACTCAATGTTAAATACCTAATGAGGCTGCCGAGACTGAGACAGTAACACACGAACATTAATGTTTAAGGCTTTACAAAACTCCTCCAGAGCAGAACTTCTATTTCATTTATGAAAAATAAAGTTGATGTGACCTCCTAATGCTTTCTCTACCACACACTGGACATGCAGAGGAACAGGTATACATATGAATCAGAGGGACATTTCCATTTGGAGGACAGAGTAAGATTTGTATACATGTATTTACATTCATTCATATGATCCCTGGAGTTTCAGGAGTTAAGTGCTGCTCTTGCTGGTTTGGTGACTTTGGTGTGAGAGGCTAAGCAGCAGCTGAGGTCAACATCAAAACACAGTCACTTCGACTGATCCACAGTCACGTAGAAACAAAACACAGTTCCTATCTTATTTCTTCTTTCCTCAGCTTTGTTTTGACCTCTGGATTTGCTGACCGTCAGTCTAACCATAATTTCTTCCATTCATCGTGCTAATAGGCAAAGACGACATCATACGTCATCTGATGTCCATCGTCCCACGCATACAGTTTTTTGTCTAGTGGGCAGTAGGCCAGCTGCGAGGTGTGTGCGTGCATGTTTGTGAACGCCAGGCTCGGCACAGTGTGTGTGAGCGTGTGCGTGTCGAAGGCATATGTCACATTGGCGTAGTGACGCTCTATACTGTCCACTGCGTAAAGCACGCCACAAACCAGGAAGCTGTTGCCATAACGACCACGTCGAAGGCCTGTGCGGAAGGTCCGTACTGGCTGCAGGTCACGGGGATGGAGGTGGATGAGCAGGATTACTTCCTGATGGAAGCCCTCTGTGTCCAGTGCAGGGTACAGCACCCACAGGCCAGACTCATCAACAGCAAACTCCACCTGAAAATTGAACATAGTTACAGAGGACCAAATATATAAAAGTCTATAATGGTTTCATCACATTTGTTATTATTTGTGCCTTAAAGTGGCTGTAATCAGTACTTCTAGGTAAACAATGGATCACATGACTACGTCATTCATAGTTATGACCGAAACAGAGCTAAAAGGAGAGTTAACACTAGACTACTAGGATGTGTAAATAAACTCCTGTTTGCAAGTTCCTCGTATCAACTTAAAAGATAACTATTTGTCAAATTAGAATTTTTTCATAGTTTTTTCAGTGCAGTGAGGATTGCCAGGTCTTTAGCAAGGCCATCATGGCTGTACAGAAACATAGTGATCATCAGATGTATCTGGATTACCTGCATTATAGCCAGACGCTGCCTGAAAGTACTGGGCTAATATCTGTCTAATTACTAAGTAGTACATAGTAGTAAGTATGGCACATAAGGTCATAATGTCTTCATGAACCAGACAAGATACAACATGTTGATACGTGAGCTTGAACTGTAAAGAGAACCAGGCTAGACAATTTCCCCTGCTTCCAGTCTTTATGCTAAGATAAGCTAACTGCCTCCTAACTGCAGCTCTGTACATATTACTTCCAGTGTGTAAGATTAAGGGGCATGGAAATGGAAGGATACAAGGAAGCTGCTTAAAGGTGCAGTGTGTAAGATTTGGGTCCTTTATTTTCAAAATGAGGCAGACATGGAATATAATATTCATATAATTTAATGCATGTAAAATCACCTGAAAACAATAATATTTTAATTTTGTTATTTAAAAAATATTCTTTTATATCTACAGTGGGAGCAGGTCCTCTTTCACAGAGGATGCCATATTGAAACAGAAAATCAAAGTAATGACTCTAAACAGGGCCCTTTAAGTGTTGTTTCTCCTTTAGTGATTACACCACTAGATGAAACTAAATTCTACACACTGAACCTTTAAGGCAAACAAGGTTGATTTCTGGACATAAAATTATCCAGATCATCCACAGAAGGTATTGCATTGTGTGGCCCATAAGAATATTAGAGACTTCCACCAGCTGAGCTGCTAAATTCAGGTTTGGCCTAACTTGACTTGAACTTGAATGTGGATAAAATAACTTAATCATGGAACTTTTTTCATTAGACTTTCCAAATATTATCGGATAGTGAACTGAGTCACTTAAAATATGTATTCACTATTTTAAGACTTCTTCCTTCACAATTATTATTATTATTAAAAGTTTAGTTTTTTCAAGTGAAATTCAAACATATTTCAATTATGACTGTGAAGCGAACAAAACTGGTGAAACATCTCCAGCAGTTCCAGCACTATTTGTCCTTTTGAACTCCTCAGTGATTTGTAGTCCTTTTGTTCCCTTCTCTGACCTTTCTGACCCTCTGAAGTGTCCCGAGTGTATCTTCCACTGGTAAATCATCATGTAGTGTTTTTCATACAGTTACCACACTCACATACAGTTTAACACAGAGACTCATACCTCAGTCTGTGTCCTGTGAACTTGCTCCTCCAGTAAAGCGTCATGTAGAGTGGTCCAGGCGGCTACATATCTGTGTCTCAGGTCATATCTGATGACGTCCCTGCTGAAGGCACGGTTGTAGTAGAAAGCTCCATTAAACACGACGTGACCTGTTCCAGTGTAACTGTAGGGCAGCTTGTACGAATTACTCGCCTGACCTGAGCAGGAAGAACACACAGAAAACATACGTGCAGCTGGTCAGGAAAAGTATGACCATGACTGCATGTCAAGGTGTGACCCATCCATCCAATTACCTGTAGAAAATATTGTTCCAGATTTCTGCCTCTGCTATGTTTTCTACACAACAGTTATTTTATTTCTAATATAAGAAATTAAATAAAGCAGTGAACACTGATGCAGTGGTGAATGATGAAAGACCCTCCACAAATTCAAGTTTGTGCTCATGCCTCCAATATTTGACTATTCTAGGTAGCTAGTTTCTCCTCCTTTTTATAGGGAATTTCCAGTTTATAGCAGGTGTGCAAAATTGCATTGCCTTGTATGAATATTTCTGAACTTTATAAGAACTATTATGTTTTTATTTGAGCGATTAATGTGTGCTTAAGGCCAACATCTGCCTCAACCAGACAGTGAACTACACAAAACACAGTTAAACTTCTTGACTCGAAACTGTTCTTGGGAAATAGGGGTAACCAGTGTCAGTCATGCAGATGTTCTTTTTCAAAATGTGTGTGAAATGTGCAGGGGAAAAAACCTGGTAACAGCTTCAAGTATATTTAAAATAAAAATTCAACTTGAATCCAAACAGAACCGCAAGTTTAAGGTTCCAAATGTTAAGGGAGATATTAGAAAAGCAGCTGAATAAATCATGATTTGGGTTGAGAAGATGGAAATGGAAGTCTGTTTTTACTGTTTAGTTGATTTAAACTGTAAAAACTGGACATAGTTTAATGTCTAAGCATTGTTAGAGCAGTCAACACTCAACACTATGAAAACATATAAGAACTGGTTCTATACCTGACTTGAAGTTTTCCATGTCCCTGAATTCTTGGAGTTCGCTGCCATAGTGCCCATTGGTAAGGTAAATGACTTTTCCATGGCCACGAGCGTCTTTCATCCAGGCTCCATCACTTAGGCCATACAGGTTCTGCTGGACTGGTTCAGAGATGCTGGCTACTGTGTCCTTACACATTGCTGCAAGAACACACACAAAAAGTAACACTGCAATCAAGACTGGATGATGTGATTAGCGTGTTTCACTTATTTTATGTATTAGATGTATCTCTACCAGGCTTTTTTGTGGTCTTTGGTTGTTCAGCAGGGTTTTCTGTCCAGCTGAGTCGACTTTTGGGTCCTGGCTGAGACTGTGTTGGGGGTGGGCGGGTGGCCGCACCTGTATTTGTATCTGAGGATGAGGTGGTGTGCTGATGGAGGTGCATGGTTGGCTGAATAGTAGATGTAGTTTTTTGAGAAGTCGTTGTCAGTTTGGCTGTTGTTGGTTTTGGAGTGGTGGGTGGTACGTTAGTGGTTATTTCAGTCATTGGTTTGATGGTTGTGGGAGCTGGTTTGGTAGTAGTTGTTTGGGTAGTAGTTGGTGGGGGTGTTGGTGGCTGGGTAGGTGCAGGTTTGCTTAGTGTCCTTGATGGGGCCTGTCCAGTGGTTGAAGGTCTTGGAGCCTTGGTGGGGGAAGTCCTGGTAGTTGGGAGCTGGTCAAAGATTAGTAAGTCATCTGGAGCACTTGCAGATAGACTAGCTGTAAAAGAAAGAAATGAGAGTTAGAGGAAGAGAGGACAGCTTTATGTTGACGAGTTCTCTATTGAACTTCTCTTAACATTCATCACTACAAAGGCATATTCTCTTTCAGGTACAAATATTACCATGGAAAAAATAAACTAGATTTCAGAAGATCCAATCTTAAAATGAGGTTGCCAATACCTGATATGATCTCAGGAAGTTGTGGATATACTCTAGTCAGAACAAACTTGTAATCTCATAGTGGCTAATGGATGGTTGCACTTGTCCTAAATCATGACCAGTGGATCACATGACTACTTAATTCCCACAGAGAATTATCACCCAACTATCATGTAATTTCTCAACTAAAAAAAATCAAAAAGCTAAGATGAACCCTCTGTAGACAGACATAATTGTACATTAGACTCATTACTTTTTCTTTTCCATGTCTGCTCTTCTTCCTCCTCTCTGTAGCTCTCATCCTCCGCCTTGTAAAAGGTCACGCCCCTAATGACCATGCTGTTCTTGTCTTTGATTGGCTGTTTTGGCTCTGCCCTGTCTTTGATTGGCTTTTGTGTTCCTGTCTTATTCCTGGTTGGTTGAGGTTGTTCCAGACCATCTTGCTGTTGGTTCTTTTTCAGCTGACCTTCATTCTTCTGCAACACAACAAGAAAGCTTCTGTTTAATTTATAAATGATTTAGGATTTTCAGTAAAGATAACATACAATGCTGGAATCTGTTCCTGCTTCTGACACGCTCAGTTTGTACCTGCTTGTTGGCGTAGGCAGCTGCTCCACTTTTCTGCCCTGCACGCTCCAAATCATTCACTTTCTTTTTTTTCTGCTGGGCCTTCTTCTCCTTTTCTTTTGCTCGTTCCTTCACACGTTCTTTCTCTTTTGCTCTCTCAGTAAAATTATGAGCGAAAGCCTGAAGACCACAGACAGGAAGACAGGACATAAACAGTCCATCCTACGCAGGATTCACAATGACATACTCAGAGACTACTTAAAGAATATACAGACTGTGGGAATGAAAACATGAACAAATAAGTGGAAAAATATAACAAATACAGGGCCCAATGATTCTGAATGGTTTGGTGAGGATTGAAATGATGTGAGTCATCACAATGAGAAGCTGATGTTTGAGCTTAGACAAACATTAAATACACAAAAAACTATTTCTGTAAATGTGCTAGACTGATGTGTTGAGCAGGGTTTCAAACCGTGAGCATGCGCAGGTAAACATGGGAGAGTTGAACACAGAGGAAGAGACATGAGATGCCAAGAAAAGCTGCAGAACTTCCCTGAGAATCATCAAGTTCTTAAGTCCTCGTCAGTACCAAAGTAATCCACTGATAGTTCGTTATCAGTACACGGGCAAACGGGAACTGCTAACAGCTAATACAGCTAACTTTTACTGGAGCCAATGTAAACAAATACAGGCTAAAAAACAAATTATACTTCCTGTTTACAACCCCCCAAACCCAAGCTTACATCTTGTTGGTTAGTTAGTGGTGGTGTTGTCTCAGTGTCGTCTGAGGGAGCCAGTATCAGACTTTGAAAACCCATCAGATTGTTATGACAGGAAACAGGAAACACCAGGGTTTATGGAGATTATGATCTTGATAAGACACTAGGACTAAACACATGACAGACATGAGACTCTTCTGTTCAATTAGAGTTTGGAGTTTGGTTACTTTCCCTCCCTGTGAGACTAGGACCTGTAGTCTGCAGGACTCTGAGGCATGCAGGGAAGATTGATGGAAGACCATGGACATAAACTCTTCCCCTCCAGCAGGAGGCTGCAGACCTTCAAGACCAAAAAGCTCACACCACAAGGACAGGTTCTTCCATCCTGATGAGCCTAGATGTGGTACAATACTAAAATATGGAGCAGATTAGCATCCTGTGTGCATGCTCACCTTCTCCATGTTGTCCACCCTGGTCAGCAGCTTGGTGGTGACAGAGTGAAGCTTTAACAAGTCCATTCCATACAGAGAGCCCTCCAACAGATCAATGATAGTTGCCAGCTAAACAGACCAAAGAGATAAATAAACTACTTCAAGGAATCATTTGTTCTCGGGAGCCAATAGAAAAAGAGGAAATTCCGAATGTGTATGTGTGTGTGTGTGTGTGTGTGTGTGTGGTGTGTTTCTACCTTAATATCATCTTTGCTGGCCTCCTGTAGTTTTTTAAACCTGTACTCTCCCTCACAGGGGTTGACAGCTGATGGTGGAGCCATGCACACACACTTCTTGCAGTCTGTTCCCTTGGTAACCGTCTCCACAGTGTAAAATTGCTCAGGCGGGGATGCCAGGCCGCCGTCATGGATACGGCTGCAGTCAGAACGTTTGATGGGTCGAACAATACAGCGACACACACAGTCGGACCCGGATGACACAGTCTTTACTTTGTCGTAATCACCCAGCAGCTGAAAGAGAGGGACAGTGTTTGTTTTGTCTCTTTCAACTGGAACTGCTAAGATGAAAGGACAGAAATACTACACGTCACATTAATATGAACTTGAAACTCTGTGTTAGTGTGTACTAAATATATAAAGCAGATATACTTGAATGAAAACTAAAAGAGTTGCAGCATGTGTGATGATTTGCAGCTGCAGCAGTGGTGAGCTGCCTGGGAAGAAGATAGCTGCAGGCGTTTACAAACAGGCACTTTTTGGTTTGGAGCTCTGAAGGATATTACATAACCAACCACTATAAGGATGCAAACCGTTGCCGTGGTGCACACACACACACACACACACACACACACACACACACACACACACACACACAGCTCTGTGTCTGATTTACCACGTCATTTAAGCTGAATTCACAAACTGTGGGCTTTGGATTGTGTTTAAAGGAAGAATAAAGTATAGACCTGGTTTTGTGAGTAAAAACTGATGCAGTCACATCGTCTCATTTTCATCTTGGAAATGAGAAATTTAGAGTTAAAAGGTCACATGTGTCCAAAAAGCACTTTGAATTCTCATGTGGGTTTTTTTTTTCTTTCCTTAATGAAGTGGATGGAAAATATTCCTGTTAACCACTGAATGTGACACACAGGACTGTCAGCATGAGGTCTCATGGAGAGAGGAACATCAAACCGGTCTTGAGTTAAAGTTTGGGTTCTTTAATATTTCCCATCATTATCATCATGGTCTTTACAGAACTTCACCTCAACTCAGGTAACTTTGAGAACAGCTTCACACACCAGCTTGGTGGATTACAATCCAACAGTGAATTACCACGTGAATACTTTTTTTTTTTAAAGAGCTGCTGCTCTCTTTTTTTCCCCCATATATTATTTATCATTAAACTGTGAGTCTTTATGGCACATTACACTGACCTGGCTGATGACATTCTCTTGGTTGTCCACTTCATCCTCCAGAGGCCCGGCGGTGGGCTGCTGGACTCCCCCCTTCACACCTACAACAGGAGCCTCCGTGGACTGCCGCTCCCCTCCTCGCAGACCGCCGGAGGGAACACCCTGATCCGGCTTAACCGGGTCCCCTGCTCCGGTCAACAGCATCTCCTCCCGGGAGGGGTCCGCGATTTTGTCCGCCTCCAGAGCATCAAGTCCAGTGAGAGCACAGCAGAAGAGGAGCAGGGAGAGTCTGCGCCACATTTCTCCTCAGAGGCAGCGCACAGTGAACAGCTCACTCTCAACTAATAAAGCAGTCTCAGGGAATGATCAGGTAGTTGCAGCCAAGACTCAGACCACAGTCCTAAATGCTTTACTGGAAAATAACAGACGCTTAAAACAGACGGTCTGTGAGTCTCCAGCAGCTCGGGAACATCTCCAAACAACTGTTCACACAATAAACCTGTGGACTGATGAGGAATGAATGAAACACCGAGAGCGGTACACGAACCAGCGCACCAGTCTGTCTGTCCAACCCAGAACGGGACTGACTACCCCAGTGTGGTGTGTGTGTGTGTGTGTGTGTGTGTGTGTGTGTGTGTGTTGTGTGTGTGTGTGTGTGTGTGAGGGAGAGAAAGAAAGAGAGAGAGAGAGAGAGAGAGCTAAGAAGAGGAATTTAGCTAAAGATGCAAGTGAGTGAGATCATCAGAGAGACAATGGAAGCTACTAAAGCATTTACTAAAACTTTAAATATTATGACTGCTGAATGATAAATAAACTAAACCTAGTTGGGTGTTAAAGCTAACAGCTAACTACCAACAACACGGTTACCAAGGGGCATTTAGACCAGCAGTGATGCAGTAGCTGTCCATATCCACGAGATGTTACAAATGAGAGTGCCAGGAAGATATACAAGCAGCAACTCCTGAAAGAAGGACCAGAGACACTGTTGATGTCAGAGATCTGATTTTACTCACAGACCAACCACTAGCATAAATGCCCCCTATCCTCATGTAAAGAGAGAGGGGATCTGTAATGGTTGGACACTAAAAATCCAAGAGGCAGAAGACCCAGACGGTGTCGGGGCTACAAGTAGCTGCAGATGAACAACAGGACCCAGACAACAGTCCCAGCCAATCAGCAACACTACCAAGCCATGAGACACAAACCCAAGAGACCCCTCCTCCAACAGACAGCACTACCACACCCACAGAAAGCAGAAACAGAAAGCACAGAATTGCATAATTCAAGTGCTGCAATTGACGGAGGATCACCTAGGGTCCCCCAGCCATATCATCATACACACTGGCACAAATGTCCTGAGAGCACAGGGAGAAGAGGTAGTCAACTCCACCCTGCTACGCAGACGGGACTTCATTCAAAGGGTAAATGCACAAATCTCCAGAAACTGTGAATTAAAGCCAAACATCCCACCTTGGACCTGCACAGCCTGTATGACCAAGCACACATCCTCAAGGCAGCAGTCCCAAATTTGCACTCAGCTGCAGATCAGACATCCCACAGGTGCAACAGAGAGATGAGTGTCCCACCCAGGCCAATAATCAGAGGACCTATTCCCCCAGAGGACACCCAGCTGCACCTAGACGACCGGTCCCACCTGGAGGAGACCCTACTGCATCCAGATGACCTGTCCCACCTGGAGGAGACCCTACTGCATCCAGATGACCTGTCCCACCTGGAGGACACCCTACTGCATCCAGACAGCCTACCTCACCTGGAAGACACCATGCTGCACCCAGAGGACATCCTGCTGCACCCCAGGCCATGCCCACTTCCCCTTCACCAACCCCATACCACACATATGCAAAGGTTGTAAGCAGAGCAAGGCCCAACTCTTCACCTGGCAGAGCCCCACCCTGTGATCTGAGCATACACGAGATGCTCAGTGAGCTCTACACAATCATCGGTGTATCTGTGTCGTGGAATCTGCACAACGTTCAACAAGTCTCACATTAAAAACAAAGTGTGAAAGGTGAATTATGAGAAGTATTGTCATGTGTGACTGTTAATCGTTACAGGATTAGGGAGGACTATAAATGCTGGCAGAAATGCACCGGTCAATTTTGAGATCTTTTGCATCTACAGCATGTCTTCACTCAGATGAGTGGAAAGAAAATACCCCAAATCCACAGTCAAGCGTTTATTTAACTTCACCTTGTCTGTTTGTGTCAGGAGATTTCAGCAAATGTTACCATTAGACAGTGCCTCATTTGCATAATTAAACATAACATTTCAGAAAACTTGTAATAAAGATTTCTCTTTAATTTGAATTCATCAAATTTGAATTATGATGTTAGAGTAGCTCATAGCTAAACATGTCTTATCTCAGTGTTTACCAGCAGATGGCCTTAACAGGGCAGTTGTAACACTTGTGTGTGATGTTACAGTTGTTGATGACAGAATTCACCTCATGTTTAACGGCCCCGCCCATCCCACCACACACTGACTCAGAAAAAAGAAAAAAAAAACAGGAAATGAGCTGAGCAAAAAGCCTCGACACATCAGAGCAGCTCAGCGTGTTGACGTGTGATGTATAGGTTTCCTCTGAATACATATTCAGATAACTGAACTGAACTTTTTCCGGAGAGATTGGAGAAGACGGGACAAAGGCATTATGGGAGCATCTTCCTCTGGCTTGTTGGATGAGGCCAAAATCCTCCATGTTAAAGGTAAAACAAAGATCGACGTGCACTCTTTGGTGCTGTCTGCAGATTTGGACTCTTCTTTGGGCTTCTCAAATATGAATTCTCCACAGAGAGCAAAGTGAATGAATGGAGAGGAAGTAAGGAGGAGAAATGTATAGTGAAAGAATTAACAGATGCTGAAGGGGTAAGTGATACTTGTGACACTTGTAGTCACAAGTGAAGCAGTAGAAGTAGTAAAGTAGTAACAGTAGCAGTTATAATTAGTAGTTTTCACAGAAAGAGTAATTGTGGTGGTAATTGGTGCAGTTAAGGGTGATGATGGTTTACCCTCCACTGTGTATCTGCTTTGGGACTGTTACAACCACTGTCCTCAAACACAACATTAGTTTCTAAATATCCTAACTTTTAACTATTAACTTAACATACTGTCCATATATGAATGGTATATCCTGCTAATTTGGGGGTATTTTACAGCGTGACTGAAAAAACACAGAATCTAATGTAATCGAACACACTTGTCAGATAGGACTTGTGCTGGAAGGTGTTTCTACATTTGTGTAGGGATATAACATAACACTGACCTTGATTAGACAGCATTCATTTCAGAAGTAGACAGGAAACATGGGGAGGGGTATGTCAGGCAGCAAAGGTCCCCGGAATCAGAGTGGGGACGTTGTGGCTTTATTTACCAGCCATAACCGCCGGGCCACAGAGCTTAGCACGTGTGAGGGTCATAAATAAGTGTGTCGATGTGTTTTAAAACTGTCACACATGATGGTTTTAGCTTTGAATGAAGTTTTAAACCGAAATAATTGTGCTGTGCTACGTGAGCTCAGCTCTATGTGTGCATTCCTATACATGTTATCAGCACTGTGACATCCTGTCTCTAATCTCCACTGTAAACTAGAATCCAATTACAGCCATTTTCAACTATTATAGTATCATGAGTTGTCTGATCTGTGTGTGTGTGTGTGTGTGTGTAATATGAAACTCTATACTATAAACAGACGATAAACAACAGATTAGGACTGATCCACATCCTCCACTTACATTAGTACATTAATGCTCTTCTTTCAAATCAACAGACATTTGAAAAAAAACTCTTTAAATGTCTTTAAAGGTGTTAAATACTAAAAATAAAATACCCACAACATAGATTTCATAATTTTTAAAATGTATTTTAAAATACTTTTGTCAGTGTGACTTCTTTCAACACATTCAATCACTTAGTTGGCATCATGCCCACAAAGTGTGTGTGTGTGTGTGTGTGTGTGTGTGTGTGTGTGTGTGTGTGTGTGTGTGTGTGCGCGCGCCTCTGGGTAACTGCCCTTTTCCTCTCACCTCATGTCCTCCGCACTAACTACTGACCTCAGGTCAGAGCAGCAGCAGCGGGATACCAGGATCAAGAATTTAAAGCCTCCATCTACAGTATATATTCTATGACTGAACGAGCTACCTGGGGTCTTCCTGGAGTGAATGTGTCCAGTTTATTATATACATAAACAAGAACAAGGTTGATGAGAACAGCAAGAGCAACAAAACAGCTGCAGACCATAAAAACAAAACGATGAGCTGAAAGAAGCTAAAGCGCCCTGTAGTACTCGTAGTTTTTACACAGTTATACTGTGAAAATATGAAAATATAAATTTGTGAAACTTCAATATTCACATTTTCTCCGTTAATGCTACCTCCTATAGTTACTATCTACAAATGGCTTTGTGCAATAAATAAATAAATAAGCAGATTTTTCAGTCAAAGCTTAAAAAATTATAAAAAATGTGTGTTTGTGTGTTTCCAGGACTTGTTGACCGTACGTTTCAGAACTTCAGTGTGTTTTACCGTCAGCAGTATTCTGCAGCCTACTGTGGACACTTACACCAGGAGGTGGAGCCTAAGAAAGAGGGGAGGGGTCTACTGCTTACACGTGGGGTAGGAGCTCCGTTTATCAGTCAAGCAATACTGCTTTACTCTTTTGTTTTTCTTTTTTTTAAGGACATTAAAGACAAACCTCTCTCTCTCTCTCTCTCTCTCTCTCTGTACAGCCTCAGTATAGTCCAGAGGAAGTGTTGTACCAAGGGTGTGTTAAGTGCTCTTGCTGGGATGAGCAGGGGAAAAAAAGCAAAGAGAGATACATCATCCTGAGAAGAGACTACAAAGTGGAGATATATGAAAATAAGGAGGTAGAACACACACACATGCAAACACACACACACACACACACACACACAAGTGGGAGCAAGTAATTTGCATCATCATAAGTGCTTCGACACTTGACCAAAGTGTCAACTGTCCACACAATTATGGTACGTCCTCATAAAGTCGGTACATATTTCAACATGTCTTCATATACAGGTCAAACCAATGCACACACACACACACTCACACTCACAAACTTGACATTCAGAGTCATATGTATGCTGGTACTTGATGTTGTTGTCTGTATCCTCTGAAGTCTTTCAATCGTGGATGTGCAGCTAAGCTGGTTCTCAAGACAGCAGGGGGAAGTGTGTTTACCACAGAGGAGGAGTCCAGAGCTCACCTGGAGCAAACCTGTGCTGGAATACTCAACGGTAACATTCATTTATTCCTTCGACAATATCTCAACAGTATGTAACATGAGCTCCTTCACTGTGTTAACATGCAGACGTTTAACCAGTTTCAATGATCAAATGCGTGATCAGTGATTCACTGTTGGTATGACTGTCAAAGCCAGAGAGAGAAGGAGAAGGAAATAACTAAACTCAAAGTAAATCCCAGCTCAGCTTCAGCTTCACTGAACAAATCAGCTCAAACTGGACCTGACCCAAAGCCAAAACCAGATATCTGCTACCAAACCGAGTCCCATCAAAGTATTTTGGGTAAAGTTTGGGACATTTTATTTGTTTGGGTTTAGTTTGATTGCGTCTTAGAGACAAAGGAACTATACCTACAACAGTGTGTTGGTAGTTGCAGGTTTTCTTGAGAACAAAAATAATTTCAAGATGTGTCACACTGACATCACCACCACCAAGAGGGTGGGGTATTTCTGCCTATCTGTCTGATTATCTTTGTGGTTTTCTGTTAAGCATAATAGCAACATTTTATCATTTATAACATTAGTAATTTCAGTAATTTCAGTTTTTCTGTGTTGAGAGACTGTAAACTTATTAAACTTATTATTAAAAACATGACAAGAGAACTTCAGAGCTGCTTTCAGAGTAAATTCAGTTAAACCCACATCGGTAACACCACTGTCTGTGTTTGTGTCTGTATGTGTTTAGAAGCAAAGGAAGATTCTTCTTCAGCGGCGTCATCTCCAGATACGTTTGCCGTGTACCTGCACCTGCCTTACACAGGCCACACTTGCTTCCTTTTCCAACAGGGAGAGGAACGAGATCACTTCCTATCTGCCCTCAAGACCTGCATTAGGCACTGCAACCTTGGTAAAACAGAAACACTCACATGTACATCTTCTCTGTGGCACATTCACTCTTGTGGGGGTTGTGCTGGACAGGTCCTACAACACAAGAACTGATACCACAGCTTCCTCTTTCATATGAAAAATTGCATAAAATGCACCCAGTCATCAGTTTTGTTGTTACAGTTAGTCTGGTATATAACTTGTACCGCATAGCGGCCAATGTTAGCTTAGCTATCTTTGAGTAACGGACTTGACTATGACGCTTCTCTACTTCTGCTATTACTCTCCCACATGTTAGCATGTCAGAATATTTCAATGATTTAATTTTAAGAAAATAGCTCATCAAACCTAATAATGAGAAACATTTATAGTTTCTTGACTTTGTATTTTTGCCTTTAGTCAGGTCATAAACAATTATAGCAGACATTATAGCAACAAACTCAGTAGAATATTGGAAAATGTTAGATGTCAGTAACATTATCTTGTTATTGTTGCTTGCAACAGCTGTTTAACAAAAGTGACATGGTCTTGCTTTAAGTCCAAAGATGGATTTCACCAGACGAAACAAATGCCTACCTGCCTTAAGCTTGCTACTTAACATGTACTATGACTTGTTTGTTTGGGTAGGTAATATCTTCCAAAGCAATTGTTGAATTTATTGGCATTCTCTTTAAATCGCAACAATAAACAGCACAAAATGCAGCACACCAGTAATAAGGCTTCCTACGTGCGCACCCCCATGTAGTTATTACACATAAAATGTGTTCTGAAGGAGGGAGGTTTGAGGAGAAGTGGTGAAATGTTTGAGTAACCAAAGAAAGAACACTTAATTAAAACAAAAAATAAGCTAACAAGTCCTTCGATAATCTGTTCTTTTAATTACTACTGCAGTTATTTAACGATACTTGCAATTGAAACGGATGTAGAATAGTACACGTCTTAATTATACATGTGTAGTTACATACAGTATTTGTAATTGTTAAAACAGTACTTGAGTCATAACTACCTCCCACTACTGTGGTGGTGAGAGACATAAAACAATTTAAATTAACACTTTAACGTGTCTGTAATGTCAGATATGGTGTAAAGTTTTTAAAGCGGCTGCAGCACACTACTCTTTCAGGTTGGCAACCCTAGCGACAGATACAAATATTAATGTTGTTGGCTTCCTGTGTGGTTAACTAGGATACACACCAGAAACAGCCCCTTTACTTCTTCAAGTCACACAGTTGCGAAAACACAGCATGTCATATCTGCACAGCCATCGAGCAATAACAGGAAACAACAAACGCTGGCCAGCACTGACTGTTTTACTTTAGTTTGATTTTCATGGAATCTTTGATTTCATAAACTGACTAAATTTAAAGCTGCATCAAATAATATTTTCAATAGAAACAAAACACACTGAGAGACGTTGCTGCTCTACTGTCCCTTTTAGCATCTTTCAGCTCATTGTTTTGGCTTCACGGCTACTTTAACTTTACAGTTTTGATTCAGTCTCTCACCTGCATGTCCCTCTATTGAGTTGTGAAACATTATGAGACAATATTTGATGCAGTCTTAGCGACATGGCCAGAGACAGGCCATAGCAACTTTATGAGGCAGAAATATGTGTAATGTCTCTATTTGTTATGGAGGGATACAAACTGATTTACGTTACACTAGTTTACTGTTGTTTGACGATGCATAAAAATATTTCCTTGGAAACTTCAGTAAATAGCTTTGAGTGCAAAAAGGCAACATCTTATTTACAGTTTCTATATGGACAGAATAGTCATTCTGTTCCTTGAAAAGGAAGCAATGTCACCACATTGGCTGAATTTGTGTGCATGTGTTTGCATGTTTGTTAATGACCCCGTTGTATAATTCAGACGAAGGTGAGCATACCAGTTAGAAATGTGTCGTGGTGAGATCACCTAAATGACTGTTAACTTTCTGCAGACACCGTTGTACGTTTTTGAACATTTGAATCATATCACATGTCAGTGACATCAGCGAGGAAATGACTTCACGCTGCCCGCTCGTCTGTTTTTAGCAACATTAGTGCGTTTCATGCTGATGGTGTTAATGGTAAAGGGAAGTGCACAGCATTGGTGGAGCTTTCTGTTCCTCATAAGTCTTCCATCAATTAAGTAACAATAGAATACCCAAAAGTCTTATGAGGAACTGGACCAACAAAAGAAATACATTTAAATGTCATGAGGTGTGAAATGTAATACCACTCAACACACTAGAACTAATAACTGTAAATACTGAACAGTTAAAAAAACATAGCAGTGGCAACTTATATGCAAGATGTGAACAGACTGAAAACAAGACGAGTCATGTAGCCACATCTTCTTTCCTCTAGAAGGATGTCCACAAACACCAACAATGGGTTAGTCTGTATTTCAATAGCTCATCTTGTCTGTGGTGTTCAGCTCCAAATATAGCTCCTTCTTTAGAAAATTATTTTTGGGTTATATTATGTCAGCAACAATCTGGTTACTGTTTTTCATAAATATTACTCAAACAGGAGGAAATGATGTATTTGTCAAGTACTATTTTCTGCAGCTGATTAATTCACCTTAATTTAGTGAGTATTTGTGGGATGGTGTGTGTGGGACTGAGTCAAAATTACCAACAGCATGTGTTCACGGTAACGAAGGAATTATGTAACCATTATGTAACAGCCCTACAGCAAAACAACCACTGTAAAGGTGTTTGGTTAATTGGTTTGCTTGGGACTGAATCTTGTCAAAAGTGTTTTAATGAGCATGATGATGTCCACAGAAATGACAGAGACTTGTAGAAAATAACTAAGTCCACTTTCTGCAGACCCCTGGTGTGATTCATCTTATGAAAACCAGGCGTATATCCAAACCCTCCGACTCTACCGACAGGATAAAGGATGCTATGAATCCTGGGAAATGATGCTGGGCACTGAGGAAAAAGTCAGCACACACACACACACACACACACACACACACACACTCACACTCACACAACATTCTGCCTGTGGTCCTTTGCCCAGTTGCTTAATAAAGTGTGTGTTTGTACGTGAAGGTGCTCGCCTCCCAGGTGATGGAGGAAGTGTTGCCATGGCTACAGAGTCAGCTTCAGTCAAAAGTAAAGGGCAAGAAGACTGAGAGGATCCGGCAGTGGCTGGCGGTGAGTTCAACTAATGCACCTACAATATGCTAAGTTATTTCTAATGGTCCCTGAATGCAGCATGCAGTATATGGAAGCTTCATACTGTGCAAAGTTTTGAAGGATCATTTCACTCCAATGAAATGAAACATTTTCTCTCCTCAATTGAGGAGTGCTTTTAAGTCAAGCCAAATATGTCGTATTCACCCAGATTTCAAGAACTCCAGAGTTTCTATGGAAGAAAGTAGTTCACAACCAAACATGTTTGCAATTGTTTTCATTGAAATGTAGAGCAAATTTAAACTCAATATCCAGAAAATCAGCAAAAGAAAATGGGAATTTCTGTGTTTCCATCCACTACTGGCATGTGGATATTTGGGCACGTTAAGATAAACAGTTGCGGGCATTAATTCTCCAGCTGGGTGCCATTAAACCACTGCAGAAAAAGAGGACGCAACAAGATGACAAGATTAAAAGAGCGCCGGTCGAATCTTGATGGAAAAATGTCATTTATGACAAACAGAGACATTCTGAATGAAACGCTTCTGTGTCAACTAAATATCCACTTAATAATCAAGTAAAACCAGATTGTGTGAGATGTCGTGATGTACTCAATGAAATATTATATATATAATATAATAATTGTGTATTATTATTATTATTATATATTTGTGTGTGTGTGTAGACAGTGCAGGCAACTTACACTTTGGTGCTGGAGCAACTCACCACAAGTCTGGAGGCTCTGAGGGAGGAGTGTCGTAAGACAGCATCAGCTAATCAAGCACTTATCAGATCTAATCTGGACCAGATAATGTCCTCCCACCGCTTCCTGGAGGAGAAAGTCAGAGGTGCATGCTTTTTTTAGTACATCTTAGTACAATCTGAGTTTCCTGTCTGATAAGAGTTCTCCACTAACTTAAGTAAGTCTTTAAAATGTTGTGCAAATGTGTGTGTGTGTTCCAGCATGTATATGTGAAGAGGCAGTGAAAGTGTGCAGTGAGTCTGTAGCACCATACATGTCGTCCATCCTTGAAGCGCTCACAGAAAACATAAGTGCAGGGATTCAGGGGATGAGACGCACGCTGCAAACACAGATGGACGCAGCCTTCACTAACGGGGGAACAGGAGATGCAAAGAAGGTGAGAGACATTTGTGTGAATGACCAATCGTTACAGGTATTTTTAATGCTAACTCCACCTTTATTTTGAATCATCACATTTGGCTTAAGCATGTGTGTGTGGGTTTTGCGTGTGCTCTTCAGGCCTTGTCCACTCTGCGCTCCACCAGCCTGGATCAGTGCTACAGGCAGGTGGAGAACCTGACAGAGAAACTTGCAGGTTTAAAACAGCGGTTTGGATTGAGCGACGTTCAGAGACTGGTTCACTCAGCACATCTGGAGATGGAGACGGTACGGAGCAGTGCTGGAGGCTCAGTCATGGCCTTCAGCTGTTTGGCATAATACAACATTCAGTACAGGAACCCAGAGCAAATTAGAACAAGGTCAGACTGTGTCACAGTGAAATATTGTGTTTGTCATTGGTATGTTCCAGCTGTCAGAGAGTGCTGTCTACACCTTAGAGTTGTTCCTCCAATCATCAAACAGACTACAGCCTTCTCAGATTCCTGTCAAGATGGACAGAGCCAAAGAAAGAGTCCTGAAGGTAAACACATGACAACATCAACCAAAACAACAAACATCAAGTGAAATGTGTGGCAAGAAATGCGTTCAATATGATTTCAATATTTCCTACACAGAATGTAACTAAGCTAAACTAAAATGAATAGATGTGAAACGTAAACAAAAAGATTTTAATATTCTGTATAAGCAGCTGACGCATATGTAGTTTTCCATTTCTTCCATCTCTTTCTCTCTGTTAAAAAAAGTGATGATATTAGTTCTTTGTAAGTGAAATGTGTGTGTGTGTGTGTGTGTGTGTGAGCAGCAGCTGGACTATGACAGCAGAGTTGTCCAGAAGAGACTCTATCAGGAGGCTTTACTGGAGATCACTCTGCCTGCTCTCACCAGGAGGACGGACAACAAGTGGAAGGCCGTAAGTCAAACACACATGACAGTGTACACATTTACAGTACAAAGTATTCTACAGAGTGTGACTGACGTGTGTTTTCTGTTCAGGAGCTGCAGCAGTTTGAGCAGTACATTTTCTCAGACTACAGCAGTTTCATCCTGGTTCATAACATCTATGATGATGTGCTGCGGAGCATCCTGAGTAAAGAGATAGAGACAGGTAGACACACACACACACACACACGCACACACACACACACACACACACACACAGAAATAGAAATCATTTGAGAAAAGGAGGGAGTCATTTGCATCATCCTGCTCTTCTTATGAGGACATGTCAACTGTCCTCACAATTACAGTACGTCCTCATAAAGTCGGTCCATATTCCGATGAAATGTCCTCATATACAGGTGAAACAAACACACACAAACACACACGCGGCTCTCTAAATAGATTTTTGTTTCGTACAAAAATAAGACGTGAAATGAATTCAATTCAAGTGTGTGTTAGATTCAAGTGTGTGTGAGAGAAAACTCGTGTTTCCTCGTGTTTTGTTTTACAGATGACCCATCGATCGCTCATCAAATATGAATCAGAATCACAATACAACATAACTAACATCCTTTAAAAAAAAAAAAGGCTGAATCTCACAATTCACACAATGTCACGTTTAGTATTTCTTGTGATTTAGCGCCCCCTGTTACTTAGCCTTTAACTTTAACAACGTATAAAACTTTCTGTCCATCAGGGAACATGTTCTCCATAAAATACGACCCAGTTTCCCCAAAATCAGTGAACTAGTTGGTGGTGTGTGACTTAGTACTGTAAAGTGTTACATACTTCTCGGAGGTGATTGGAGCACAGTTACATTACACACTGTGTACTATTAGCTTGTATAATATTTAATATATAATATTTAATATATAATAAATACAATTTTATCACTTAATGAAATCTCCTACTAATTTCTCTGTATGTTTGGTTTCTTTCTTTCTCCTGTTTTGTTCAGCTCCTGTAGCCAGACTCTTTGGGCTTTTAAAAAAAAGTCCACAGCTGAACCAAACTGTTTGAGTCAACAAAAAAAAGTCTCTGTTTTTAATATGAATTGTTAAAAATATGTACTTTGCAAACTGGTGTTTTTATGCTGTCCCCAAACTCCATGAATATATTTCTAGCAGAGGAATGCAAAACTCTTCATTTGAATTCATATTTATTTGCCTAAAACACTAGGACTTAAAAAGCTCACTACATGTAGCCTTTGTATCCTTAAGGTAGCCACAGCCCGGCCCTAATGATACGGTTACATAATAAATGTAAAATTGAACACATCTGTCTGGTCCAAACTTAACTTTTAAATTTGTCTCCTCCCCTCTCCACAGCTCTCCTGGATGCTACCAGTAAGAAGACCAACAATCTCTTACTGGACACTTCTGATCTGGCCATCAGTCAGTACAGTCTGATTGGGCAGACGCCTCCTCGCTCTGCACCAGACAGCCCATCCATTCCCACCCGGGACTCCTCCTCAGCAGCGCCCAGTGAAGAAGCTGCTCCTGTGGTGGAGGAGGCAGCTCAGACCGTCACAGTTGAGGTTTGCCTTCAGGTTGACGCAGAACCTAAGGCTGATGCCAAACCTGACCCCAGCCCCTCTGAGAGCTCGGACAAGATCACAGTGCTTCCGTCTCCTGTGATTGTTGTGACGCAACAGTTTGATGAATTATCGACCGAGGAGGCCTCATGCTTCGAGGAAACTCAGGAAGAGGTCCAGGTTGGAATAGACGTACCGTCAACTACAGCTGACTCCTCCAACCCGGCTGCACCTGATGTGCCCGCTAACCCAGAATCCACTGATCCCATCCCAGACTCTCCTGACCTTTCAATGTCCACATCATCCTCACCGCCATCTACAGATGTTCCATCTGAATGTGCTCAAAGTGATCAACCTGCAACACCTGAGGTTTTTGAGGAGCCTGACCTCTCAACCTCAGATCCAGTACCAGAAGACACCCCTGCTCCCTGCACCTCATCATCACACCCACCTTCTACCGACAGTCCAATGAAAATCAGCTTGGGGTCACTGAGCAACGCCATTGGTTCCAATTCCACAGTACCCTTTGTAATGCAGACGATGGCACAGCGAATCACGGACAGAGCTGTCTACCTGACAGGAGAAATAAAGGACAACTGGCAGGTGCAGAGGGGGAAAGAGGAAAAACAGAAAGAGGCAGAGGAGGAGAAGGAGGTACACAAGACAGAGGCAGAGAAAGAAGCGAAAGAAGAGGAGAAAGAGGTAGATGAGAGAGAGACGGAGACAAAGGAAGGGAGAGAAAAGGAGAAAGAGGCAAATGAGAGAGAGACAGAGAAAGAAGCGAAAGAAGAGGAAAAACAGAGAGAGGCAGGAGAGGAGAAAGAGGTGACAGAGGCAGAGCCAGGAGAAGGCAAAGAAGAGGAGAAAGAGGTGGACAAGACAGAGGCAGAGCCAGGAGAAGGCAAAGAAGAGGAGAAAGAGGTGGACAAGACAGAGGCAGAGAAAGAAGTGAAAGAAGAGGAGAAAGAGGTAGATGAGACCGAGACAGAGCCAGGAGAAGGCAAAGAAGAGGAGAAACAGGGGGGGAGAGCTGAAGGGAAAATAGAAGGTGTAGCACAAACAGGAGGCGAATCTGTCGACGAAGGCTGTCTATCCTCTGAATCTCCAGCAGAGAGCACCACCGTCTCAACCACTGAGCAGAGAGCGCTTGACGAGAAGGTGGCTGATGAAGGGAAAGGTAGTGAGGTTGGAACTGAGGAAAGAAAAGAGGATGAGGAGGGAGCAGAGGAGAGAGGAGATCATGCTGAACAGGAAGGAAAGAAAGACGAAGAGGAGAAGGAGGAGGTTCTTCCAAGCCCTCAGCTAATGCAATCAGAGCCAGAGAGTGGTGCTGAGCTACCACTGGACAGTGTGGCTATCATCAGAGCGCTTGTGACCGAGATCAGTGAAGTGGAGACAATAATCAGACCATGTCCCAACAACAGCCATACACCCTGACAGGCACGTTACCATGACAACCGGCCGCCAGCTCTACATAGTTGAGAGGTTAACTGTTCATAATTACTGCATCAGAATTTTATACTACTTCTTTAAGACTTTAGATTTTACATTTTAAAAGATAGAACGTTTCACTTTGGCTGTTTTTAATTTCTGAAATGGATAAAATGATAAATAAAGATAAAAATTGATCTTAAAGCTGCATGAATTGACTTTTTGGCCAACACTGACCAACTAGCTCATTAAAACGATTAACATGGCTAATATAACAATGAACGGTTGTCAATATTCAATATTAACTTTCCTTTTCCATCTGCCTGTTGCCAGCTGCTAAAAGCGGTCTGTCTGTGGGATGTCCAGGTAGTATTGGGTGGTTTGATCCTGAAACCAGCAGCCTGCTGGTGATTAAAGCCTGAAAGCACAGACAGTGAAACCAAAACAATAAAGTTGCGCTGAAAGAAGCTAAAACTCTCAAAAATAATTCTCCCATGGTTATTTCACTGATCAGCAGAATAGTATAAACAATACAAGTGTCAATATCTTTAAAAATCTTTGTTTATATACTATTTCATACTAAATCATATAATGATCTTTAATTATGTCATTTTTGGGCGGCGGCTATACTTTCTATTTTGTCTGCTGATTGTTTATGTGGCTGATATTTAGTTTGAATAATAATTATTATTTTAATATTTATAATAATAATAAAGACATTCAATGCCTGTGTCCAGCTTGCTTAGAGTTCAAGGTTTTCACGCCTTCTTACAAGTACATTTCAATGACTTTTCAAGGTCTTTCCAGGCCTAATTCACCCAAACATGATGTAGTTTGAGATACAGTAGGAGATTAATAACTATTACAACAGAGAGATTCTTTATTTTTTATTTTCTCTGAGCAGAATGGACGCTTACTAACACCAACAAACAGTAAAATTTGATTTGCTTCCCTTCAATCAAATCATTTTTTTCCCCCAAATACCAATTTGATTTGGTGTGAAACTCCACAGGGTTTGCTCAATGTTCTGATGTAATTTTAAAAACAGCCATATGAAATGTGACATTTTTTTATTTATTAAAGAACCTGAGGATGAAAGACAGCGAGAGATGGAGCGTATCTATAGTCCAGTACTTGCTTCTGTTTACAGTGTTATGTTACATGTTAAGTAGCAATCAAATCAATTATAAAAACACAATCATATACAGAGAGTAACAATAACTTATGATAAAAACAAAACATAACCATGCATCAAAATATACCTAGTGCAAATATGAGTAATACAGTATGCAGCTAACTGTCAGTGTCCTGTGTGAGCCTCCTCTCTGTAGTTCAGTCAATGGCACAATACATTTTTGTTTAGACAGGAGAAATGATGCTGCTCTCATTCACATTTATACATTCACACATGGAGCTTCTCCAGCAGGAAGTGCCGTGCTCAAGGGAACGTCATCATCCAAGTTAGCCCAGAAATTGATGAGAATGTAGTCATAGTCCTGGTGCATTTTGAAATTTGACAATTCGTTGTCATTTTGTGTACTAATGTTCTTGCTATGAACCTCCACAGCAAACAAGGATGCAGTGAAAACAATGATGTCACTCCTCATTCTGTAACTCAGGTCTCCTGCTCTCACTGCTGTTCAAACAGGAAGCACCCGAAAGCTTCATGAGCAGTGCTGTAGTGTCTGATGTGCACAGTGAAGGTCCTGCAGAGAAAAACACTGCCCCCTCCTCCGACATGCACATACAAATAAAAGCGCTTTCCTAATTAGTTCATGTTCAAACTGAGGGTCAGTGTATGTAATGAATTCAACACTGCACATGCTAAACAGTATGTTGTATGAGGAATTTAGAAGCTTTCACTGTGGTGCTTTCTCAGTATTTAAAGAGCCTTAAGACATCTGAGCCACTTAGGATTACTGATAGAATTTGATATAATAACAGAAACAGTGCTTCCTCCTTTCCTATTTAACACAGTTCAGATCATTTAAGGGAGTTGGTTTCCCAGATCTCCTCCAAAACAAATGAAGAATAATCTGAAGTGGAGTACACTCAGGGAGACTCCAGATCTGTGTCAGACCATCTGTCCCTCTGCGAGCCGCTACATGTGCTGGCAGTCACTTCCTGCAGTCAAAGCAGGCACGGATAACAGATGTCCTGTTTTAGTAAACGCTGCATTCAGGTCAACTCAGTGGGGACAGCCACAGTATCAGGGGTGTGTGGTGCCAGGTCAGTAACATTCATTTTGTTATGTAGTGAAATGCTGTGTATCGTTTGGAAAGCGAGGGCACCCTTCTTCTGCTGTGACAGAGTTTCTACATTTCTTGTTGCTGATTGTAATACTGCTATGGTTTGACATTAGTAACGTGATGTGCACCGGGTGATGGCCACAACAATGACAACAAGACTGCAGCATTTTAAGCTTCAACGTAAGAGTGAACACTTCTTGAGCCACGTTCACACCGGCTCTGCTCTTTTGAATCTGAACTGGAATCTGACGTTTCCCCCCTTAGTTTTTGTGATCCTCGTCAAAGTGCTGTTGTTGAAAGCAAGGCAGGGGCCTCGTTTGACATGCATGGGGAAAATGGAGATCATGATTAAAGCGAGTGTGTGACCATCTGCGAGGGCTGCAAAGGAGCAAAAAAACAAGCACCCCTTTATCACTAGCCTCCTCTGTTAACTCTGTGTCCACGCATCTGCCACTGTGAAAGCACCCTAAGTTAGAAGCACCACCAACAACAATGTTCCCATTTTACAGGGACACAGACAAAGCTATGTACATCGTAGTGCATGTTAATAAACTGATGAGTCAAACTGTTCAGCAACTGAATAAAATAACATGTTAAAGAGGCAGATGTTCATGATTGCACTGTAAAACTTGCAGAAATGAATCAACATAAGAGAGACTGTAGCAAGAGGGCAAGGAAGACTTAACTACTTATCTACGGTGAATGAATGGAGTGAAGTGTTGCCTTCTATCTAAAGATATAACATGCAGGATGTGAATGGAGCTAAGACGCCCTGAAGTGCTTAACAAACCAGGCGCGGGTGTGTGTGTGTGTGTCTATGAGTACTGATAAAGGGGTTGCTCATCAGGTCTGAAGCCATATGCAGTAGCCGGTCGTCCAGGTGATGAGCTGGTCTGGTCGAACATGTCGTTGCCATCTCTGGAAAATAAAGGCAAGACCTTTTTTTATTTAACTGACGTCTTCCTCAGATATCTTCATATTTATGTGCACCTCCCATGTTTGATATCTTAAAATCCTTGCATTACCACATAACCAATGCCCGGGAGACAAGTAAGCTTTGCCAATAAGATCAATGATCACATTTTCTGCTGATTCTGGTGTTTCTTTCACCTGACCCAGTCTCTACGTGCTGTGAGACGGCTCATGTTTCTGCAGGGTGTTCACTCACCCTGTATGGTGCACGTCTCCATTTTGAGGCTGCATGTCACTGAAGAAATCTGGGCTGACTGAACCGTCTGCTGGAGTTATTCCATCTAAAGATACACACATAAGAATAAAACACACACAGTCACATTGCTTGCACTTCATATTAAGACAAAGTCACAATAGTTAAATGTGTGTACAGCAGCTGAAACTGAAGTAATACAGCACTACAGTACCACACTGACACCAAAAGCTTCGGTGAATACATGAAGCTAATGTGACTAAAACAATTCTTAAAAAGTAAAATAAAGTAAACTAATGTCATTCTTTCAGTGTGCATTAGTGCGTGTACCTGCACTGTAGAATAGGTCGGTCCTGTCATCATTATCGTAGAGATATGGTTCAGACTCATCGGCTTGGCGACTCTCGACCATCTCCAACCACTGGTTGTTATGGAAACGGAACTTCTCTGACTGAATCTTCCTCCCCCACTCCTCATCGTACTCCTGGAAGATGAAGGGTAAAGAAATTAGAAAACAGACGAAGACAGGAAGGTGTGTTTCTATTTTTTATTAAAGAAGATTCTGGTGTGTGCATCATGTTTGTGTGTCTATCAATAATGTGTTTCACTTACAGCGATAATGTCGAGGGTGTTGTCACACACTTTTCTGATCTCTGCATTCTTGTCATGCATCAGATCTATCAGGTAGGCTGGAGCCTCTACAGAGAAGGTTAAAGAAAGAGATTCTTGGAGGGTGATGTCGGACGTTACACTCACCTCAACTTAAAGGAGCAGTGTGTAAGATTTAGTGGCATCAAGTGGCGTACATGCTGACTGCAAACACCTAATTTCACCCTCTCCTTATGGTCGCTGCGGACGGAAAATGTCAAAGTCCCTGTCTAGAATCAATGTTTAGTTTGGCTGGTCAACCTGTTGGACTCTGTGGAAGAGGACCTGCAGCATCTGTAGATCTAAAAGTCTCATTCTAGGGTAACAAAAATATAATTTTCTGAGATTCTTATTTTCAGGTAATCAAACACTCTTGAAAACAGAATTCTGAATATTATTGTCTATAAATAGAGCTCCCTAAAGCTGACACACTGGACCTTTAATGAGGGATGACCCCGGCTAAATTTAGACTAGACAATGTGCACTGTGGGAAGGATACGGGTGTCTTTGATGATGACGTCTCGTGTGGCTTGGTGAAAAACCATCTGATAGAAGACGTAGACAATCTGACACACAAACTCATCGTCCTCCTGCTGGGCTGCATTCAACAAACAAAAGAATAACACAGGTCATTTCAGACGGCATAATATCTTCGAACAGTTTTACATTTGAGTTATTGTTTCCATTTCTGATTTATAAATAGAAATCAGAAATGATCAGCTGTATTCATTCAGTGAAACAGTGAACATCTCAAACGCTGTGTAAACATTCCCTGATCACTGTGTTCGTTAACAAAAGCAGGTGTGTGTGTTACCGTTCAGCAGCTCGATAAGAGCAGGAATAATCCCAGATTTGGCCAACATGGCGGCACAGGCGTCATCCATGGAAACTGTTCCGATCATTATCACCACCTCTAGGATGAGGTCATCCTCTGCCGAGCCTGAAACACACACACAAAGAGATGAGCATGATGAAACTTCATTAAGTGTTGGTGATCGAGGCTGTTGTAGAAAATAAATAGATAACACACAGAACACAACAACTGAGCCAGATCAAGTAGCTTATGTGGTTATATACCAGAGCATCAACGGGGCTCTAAAACATATACACATCATCATAGTTTCTGTCTGTGTGTATTCTCTAAATCTAACCAGTACCTGGTTTAAGTCTATCTTTGAGGTAGGGTACGAGGTTGTACTCTTTCAGCACCAACTCCCAGTCCAGGTCAGGGATGGTGAGGTTTGCCAGCGTCCCCAGACACTCCAGAACCCACACCTCCTCTTCCTCTGCACGGATCTCTGCTGCCAGATCGCCAACATAGTCCTGACAGAGACAGACAAGACAGAACAGATCATGAGCCACTTTGTACAATACCTCTAAAAAACCTATAGAGCAACACGTTTTTTAAAAACGGTTTTGTGTTTTTTATTGTGCACTTATAACTCACTATGAAGAGTGGTTTGGTTGCTCCGTCATGCTGTGAGATGTTTCTGATCATCTTCATCAGAAGGCAGTCTTTCGTCTTAAGAGCTCTCTTCATGAGCATCTTCAGCCCATTTCCTAGACGCAGAGACAAACACAAGCTCATGTACAACACAAGTAGTGTTTTTTACAATAATAATAGATTTATCAAACAGAAATGCCTCTCTTCTGAACCGAGTCACGACTCAAACAGAATAATATGTCTACCTGTTCTGGAGGATTTTACACAGACACCGAGTCATTATCTGGTCATAAAATGCAGCTCAGCTTACCTTCACACATGAGCTGTGCATTCCTCTTGTTTGCAGCAAGGTTGATACAGATGGAGATGATCTCGCCTTCGATGTCCTCCTCGCTGTGCTCATACAGCATTCGCATTAGCTAGACACAAACACAAGCACAATTTTACCAAACATAAAGTCGGCGTACGTGCTGAAGTGAACATTCTGAGTGAGTCTGAGGTGAGTGGCTCTCGCTGTACCTGAGGTATGCAGTCGGTGTAAACAAACATGCCCTTGAAACGGTCATCGATGGTGATGTGATACAGGATGCGCATGGCGACCTGACGGTTATTCTCGTCACCTGCAGGACCACAAACACCAGTCAAGGTAGTCTATGAATGACTGACAACAGCTGGTACAACTGGTGCTAGCAGCTAGCCATGCTAGCAGAGCTGTGGGGCTGAAACTGAAAAACAGTTAATACATAAAAAGCTCCATGGAGGTAATTATTCATCACACGGCTGCTGTCTTACAGATAAAGCCTAATGCGCTGCATATGTAATATAGACAGTGGACTGTTGTGTGTGTACTGTTACCCAACAAGGCAGTCAGTTTAGGCAATAGTCCGACTTCCACCATCTTGGCTCTGAGTCCAGAGTCAAAGGAGAGGTTGAGCAGCAGACGCAGAGTCAGGTTTAACAGGTCGTCATGGTCACAGGGAACCAGACGAGCCAATCGTTCTACGGTATCCACCTCAGCCTGAACAAACACAGAAACAGATGAGAAATGTTTAATGATGCTGATCCTCAGTCAGAGAGAAACAGAACAGTTCAGAAGATTGAAACAACGAATTCAATAAGAAGAATTAGACATTATTTCAATGAATGGATATGTACTGTACATAACTAGGACTAAAATGAACAACTCATTTTCGCTGATTCAACTGTTTATTTTAATTTGTTAGGAGGCCAAATTATTTACAACAACACACAATGAGAAAGGAATATATCGAATGCAAAATCAAAATCACACAAACAGACACGATAACTCATTTCCAGCCTGAGAAACTGAAAGGCAGTCAGCTTTAACTATTAATTGAGGACACATTTGTGACTGATAGTAGGTCAGTTCGTTCTCTGCCAGTGGTGGAAATAGACACATTTGACACTTGAACTGGGTGTGGGGGGTCCCTGTACATCCTTTTAGTCATGTGGGTCATGTAATATTTTTTATAATTGTTATTCTGACCTGAAAAACTGATTTATAAATGATCATTAATTGATTCTTAAAACCAATTCATTTACTGTAGAGGAGGAGGCACTCTGTTACTTGGATTATGGTAAGATACGTCAATTACCTTTTTGTAGACTCTCTGAGTCTGTCTCAGTGATTACTAACAGTGCATCTCCACTCACCATGTCGTTCTTGTTCTCCAGAAAGATGGAGAGTTTTTTGAGGAATGACACCACCAGGACCAGCAGCTCCTCATCATCCCGTTCAAGAACTTTGACCAGCAGACCAACAATGTTTTTATTCCTCATCTTCAGCTCAGTTCTGGTGTCCTCAGCGAGGTTCAACAGGAGGTAAAGAGACACTGAGAGACGGTGAAAGAGAGAAAAAGAAAGGAAGAGGTGTCGTATATAATGTATTATTTATACGTGGCAAAGAATGCACTTTATTTTGATCTTAAATTGGAATGAAGTGATGCATCAACCTTTACATGACAGCAAATATAAAGATAAAAGTTGAAGGCCAGTGCACCTCTGAGTAGCTGCTCCTGTTTGGCCAGAAGGCCTTGGTATTTTCTCATGGCTTTGTCCTGGTCCCTTCTGAGCGAGCCGTTCTCTGGTGCTGACTCACGTATAGAAAGGAGTGTTAAGGAACACGTACTGCGCGCACATGGAAGAAGTCAGGTAAACTATTGAGGAGGAGTGTAGAAATATGACTGACAGCTCAATCACACAGATGCACATGACAAAAGGATATAAGCCTTGTTCTTCTTGCGTAGCTCCTCGCGCCACACGTCATGTTTCTTCAGCTCATGTTCCGCCACGCTCATACACAACGCTCCTATTTTATAATGACTCACCACTCCATGAAACTGGGAGAAACTGCAGGAGAGGAGAAGAGACGTGTCATGTAACGGGATGAAACAGTAAGGCATACTAAAGAAGCGTGTGTCAGTCTGTGCGTGTTACCTGGAGAAGCAGAAGAAGATGTAAATGATGATGGTAGCCAGATCTACACTCTGTTTCCAGTCCTCCCTCAATACTCTGGCCAGAGCACCTAGAACTGCCTCTGCGCACGCACACACACACACAGTTTTCATGTGAGGTGACATGACTCACACAGGTACAGAAGACATTGACATTTCTAAAGCTTAGTGTAGAATCAAAGTATACCGTTGTGCAGCAGCTCCTCCAGGTTATCAGGGTTGCGGGCGAGCTGCAGAATAAGAGCAGAGCCTCTGATCTTCTCCGGGATGCCTTCATAGAGCAGTTCAATGTACTCATCCACTCTGGTTATACAGGCTTCCTCGTTTATCTACAGGTAAGATGAACACACACAGTCACACACTGCACACACCAGTCAAATTAAATAAACATTTTGAAGATTTGAAGCCTTTCAGCAGCAATATTGTTGATTAAACTAAACTGAAATAAATAAATGAGGAGTGAGATTGTTGCCTTGAATTTGGTGTTGGTATAAATCATGTTAGTGAGTTCAAAGACTAAATCTGAAATGTGAATACTGTCTGAGTACCAAGGTCAAACTGAAGTTGTGATAGAGGAGAGAGTCAGTGTGTGTTTTTACCTCCATCCCTTCAAACGGCGTCAGCTCTCTGGGTTTCACAGTTCTTTTCTCTTTCTTCTCCACTGGTGACACAAAAACACAAACTGCTGACAGCAGAAGCATCACATAGTCCTGGCTTTACTTCAAAACTTTAATAACATCTAACAGGATCTCTATACTGTATGTTTAATCGTATGCCCACATTGGAATGCCACTGTAACATTACATCTTTCCATGTTGTGATGTTAGCATTCAACGATGTATTGGCGAATTGGGAGAGACAAATAAAATAAATAAATAAATTAAATAATGTATTATTAAATGTGTACTGACATTTGCCCTCCACTGGCGATGATTTTCTGTTCTGCAAGTAGTAGAGGAGCTGCTCCACCTGGGGCAGACGGGAAGCTGGGATGAGTTTACACTCCTCCATCACTTTCTTGGCCAAAGCTCCTACATCTGTACTTGGAGAAAGACTTTTCACACGGATACTGGAGACAAAGAGAGGACAAAGAGAAGGGTCACGGATAAGAGTAACACAAAGAACCAGCACGAGGACAACTAATCCAGTTCAAATGAGGATAAACTGAATGAAAAAGAGGTAGAGAAGACCTTTAGTATTCAAGTAGAGAAAGAAGGAGAGATGGATCAGGTCCTTAAGAGGATGCGGGAAAGAAATGGGAGTTGCGCGTACACTCACATCTTTTGTCCCTCCTTGCGTTCGCCCAGCATATGACCTCCACCTTCACCCAGGATAGTTGCCTCCACCTCATAGTGGACCACAAGGGCCTTCTCTGTGGGATGGACATCCAGACTGCCCGCAGTCACTTTGCTTTGGGTGATGATGAACAGACAGTTAAACTAAAATATCTAAAATAAGTTTAAGTTTCAAAACAAGGGTAGGATGGAGTTACAAATTTCAAACATATTTATAGCGTTTGGTTCTTTAAACACTTCGTTGTGTGGTTTGCATTCATCCACATCCCCATAACAATAACGTTATGTATGGGAAGACACGCCCAGGCAGCGACATACAAACGGCTGTACTGACCGGCCAACGGGCTAACATATCTATCCATAAGGGGTTAATATCATGAGAAAGGTTGGCCCAGCTCACAGTTTAAACGTCCAGACAGTAAACTAATTCAACATTAGATATCTGATTAGCTCGTAGCTTTGCTAGCTAGCTGTGGCCGAGGTGTGCCAGCCCCCCTTATTGAGGGAATGCGACGCCAAACCCGGGTTAACAATCTGTCGGATAAACGGCGTGTTTACCGACGAACATACAGGTCTGCTGGAGATTCAGATGTGTTTAAATGATTTGTATGGTATTGTCTTGGGAGTCTGCATTGTCACCGCAGGCTGACAAACACATATGCTCCATACTTTGCGTTAGTTAACGCTATCTTCCACGAAGGGGCGATTCCGGAGACATGATTGTGGAAGCGAAGGCACCGCATATTAAAGTATGCGTTGTTATGTATAGGATTACATATACACCGGATAGATTTGCCGTTAACAGATGACCAGACATCTTAAATTTAATCACGCTTGGCGAGAAAGAGAAATAAGCGAGTCTCCCTTTGTAATGGAGCCGCTCTCATCAGGACGAATGATGACATTTCAATAACATCTCCTCGCCTTTACAGCAGTGTGAGGTATAAACACCGTGTTTTAATTAACCTACATTAACGTGTCTGTAGTAAGGTTAGCCAGCTAAGATTAAGTTATTCTCCGTATTGCACTGAACTAAGTTCACGTTAGTCACGTTAGCTTCGTTACGTCTTACCGTTTGAGGTAGCGCGCGTCATCCTGCATCTTCCCCAGATTAAAGTTCTCTGATTATAACTTAATTTAACAGCTTAATCACATTTAACCAATCTTCCAAATCACGACCACAGAGATCCGCGTGCTAACCGCTAGCACCACTGTCAAAACAGCAGGAATGGACTACAAACATGGAGGTCTCCCTTCCTCCTCCTCCTTCTTCTTCTTCTTCTCTGTCGATGGAATCCTTGGTGTTCCCTTCCTGCCAGCTTTTCCTGGAGACAGCAGCCTGATCAGGCTGTGATCAGGAAGAGCTTCTCACACCTCTGAGATCCTAAATGAGGATTCTGCCCGGGACTGTTTGTTCCTTATTGTTGTAAAAAAATCGGCCAAAAAAAGTAGTGGCCTCAAATTTCATACTACAGACATGATTTATACACAAAAACGTAGGAAAATGTGTCTTCTCACTGCGATTCGACTACTAAAGCTGTCAGTATTATAGTTTAGGCCTCGGACACAAAGATTCGCCACCAACACTACCATGAGCAGCTAGTGCTAACATTAGCAGCTGATGCTAGAATTGGTCATGTGTGTAAATAAACATGTTAAATATTACTATTTGAGATGTGCTTTTTCAGTACAGAACCCCGGCAACAGCCCACTCGGCACTTTCAACATTTACGCAGGAATTTTCAAGTTTTTTATTTTTATAATGATCATCAAAATGACATGAGGCATGCTCTCTATTTCTCAATCACCTCTTGTTCATGTACATTCTGCACTGGGCCTTTTTTATTGCCTGATTACATCATTTAAAGGGCTTTTGTCTTATTACAATAATTTAATGATCTGTGGACATTCTCTTTGAATATTAACACTGCTTTTACATCTATCGCCAGTATGTGGACTGGTCTCTTCCAAAGGACTAAAATCAATATCTTACTTTTACTTTTAAAAAAAAAGATAGCATACCTGATGATCATGTTCTTTTTATTCATAGATTTAGGTCATGTGAGTAGGTAGAAATGCTCCTCTAGTACAGCTTGTCATTGGGCTTTAGCGCAGTTACATGACATGGGATGGAAGGTAGTGACTGTGGCTGCCAGTCTTAATACAAACTAAATGAATAGTTACTTATTTACTTTTGAAAGTCCAGTTGTATGTCAAGCAGATCTGGTCATATGGCCCTACATTAAACAGGACCACATAAAATAGTGCATATTTACCAGTTAGTGTGCCTGGATTGAAGGTTTGTTTGTTTCAGGGACTTTTATATTATTTTGTGAGAAAGAAGCTAAGAAACCAAAACCAACAGGTTAAAAGTAAGATATCTCCTGAAATGTTGTATGCCACATAGACTACAGTATGCACTATGAGGGAAGTAAATATGTTGCCAGTTATCCAGCTGAAAAAAGTCCAGGTATATACTGTAGTGCAGAAGCAGGCTGTACAATGTTACACAGACAGACAAACAGAGAGCACTTGTAAAGTCATATTTTATTGTAGAGCTATGGCTGCAAAGCAGTATTTCAGCACAGACTTTCTCACACCATGTAGTTAAAACTGCTTCTACATACAATTATCATTCATTGTGTGCTGGTGGATGTTTACTATTGTGCGTGTTTAACTGCACATACAATGTAAATGCTTTCTTAACTCCTGTATTTGTGTGTGTGTGTCCTTTACTGTTATATTCCCTCTTCCTGCTTCCTCTTTCTCTGCTTTTATCCACTCCCCTCCACTACAGCTCCTCCTTTATTCCCCTTCTCAACTCTTAGCCATTCTTCTTTCCCCTTTCTACTCCACATCCCCTCCCTCGTCGTCATCATCAGCACATGCTGTGAACTCCTTCTCAGGTAACAGGGCATATTCATTGAGAAACGCCTCCACATCCGTTGCAAAGAACTCTTCATGGAAGTGTTTGGTAACAGCCAGGAAATTGCCCAATAACTCACCGGCTTTGTACACCAGCAGAGCAGGAAGAACCTGAAATGATATTGATAGAAATCAAAAAACTGATATTAATATAGTCAGTATTCAGCATTATTCAGCAGCAGTATTCAGCACTCATTATTTTGTAAAAGTTTTTCAATAATGAGTTTAAGTTTATGTTAATTTCATTTTTGTATGTTTGTATAACTAAAATAAACCTACATTAGCATGTCAGAGGGATTGTACTAAGGTTAGCCAGCTAAGATTAAGTCATGGATCATGGCTCCTGCTGTGGTACTGCATGATGTCCACTACATATATTATTACTGTCATTATTGCTACCATATCTCCATTACAGTTTATAGTTGGTTAGGGTTAGGGTCCCTGAACCTTTTGGTCAAAAACATGAAACATGATACCATAATCAGTGCCATGTAATCATGCAAACACACACTTTGCTTCTGCTTTAAAGATATCTAATATTACTCTTTCTAGTGCTTCATGCACACCACTTGAAGAACTGGTGTGCATTGGAGGAGTTAAACAGACAATTAACCTTTTATAAGCTCACAGTTCTTCATAGATATATTTATTTCTGATATCTGATTAGTGGACAACCCGCTCTACCTCCAAGCCATAGCCGCTTGATATATATGAGCATTACTGTAACTTAATGACTTAGACTAGACTATTATTAGTAATGTACTGTACCTGCAACATTTATCTTTTACTATTTTCATTTTTAACCATTTTACTAACCTCAGGGGAGAAGCGATCAGCAGCACCTGTCGCCACAGCATCAATGCGACAAAATTTAACACCAGAGTACTCTGAAGCCAGACAGTCCAGACAGGAGTTCAACTGTTCACAACCTGACGAAGGACAAATAACGCATGCATGCACAGCACTGTAGTAAACCATCTCATAGGAATACATAGATATTTCTTGAGTACATGTTGTAGCATGTTAGTTAGACTATCCTGTACTTGACATATATCAATGACCAAAAGAAATCTAACCTTTGACACCATGCTGGTAGACGTGGACTACCACTAGGGTCAACCGATGTTCCTTCTCTATGACTTCCAGGAAGTCTTCTCCACTCTCGAGCTCGTAGACTGCTTCAAATGTCGGACCGAAGCTCAGGCGCTCGTGCATTTCCTGCATACACTGTTTTCTGTAGCGTTTCAGGCAACGTTCATCCTCTTCTTGGATCAGTTCGTACTCCTGAACACTCATCTGGTTTTGAGGAGATATAAGTTATTATTTTTTGTTTTTGATTGACACATTTGTCCAAAGATGGTAGGTACAATCATAGCCACAGTAGTCTTAGTAGACACTGTCTTCCTGTAAATGTAAACTTTGTCAGTGTACGGATGACCCAGTCTGTGATTTGAATCTCTTCTTCTGTTTCTACATATTATGTAAATTTCGATAGCACATATCTGTGCTATTGTGGTTAAATCATCCTCCTATTAACTACGAAATCCGTGGTGTTAATCTGGTATGTTTTCTTGTGTGAGGTTCTGTGAGTGTTTCCATCCACCTTTCTGGTGAGTCTTTCCTTGTCATCTTCTCGTGGAGTGGACATTTGCCTGAGCAGCTCTCTTTTGCTTTGAGGGACACTCTGATCCACACTGTCCAACTTAAACTTTCGCCAGTCATTAATTACACCCTTTGGACCTGCCGACACAAAGATATACCCACAAAAACAGTCGAAACTGCACTGTTAGTAATTCAGTAAGATCATCAAATACACATCAACTGATGCCTAAATCAACCATTAATTTTGAGTCAGAGTGTTACATCTGTTGATGTGATGATTGTGATGATTAACTAAAGATACACTATACTGAGGGAAACTAGTTTAGCAATTCATGTCGTCTACATCTTTTTGAAGAATGCCTGACCTGTATGATTGGCAGGTAACTCCTCTTCTTCCTGGGTAGAGCCAGACATCTTAAAAGCAGTCTGCAATATAATGAACACACAAACTGGATGACCTTACCAGGTCCATACAGAGGACAAGGTAAAGTGGTGTGCCCTTCAAATGCCATGTTACAAGTCCATTTCAACTCCAACTTTGGGGGGGCTTCCACAAAATAACCCTTTATTGTGGCAAGCTCTGGGAGCATTTAGCTTTTCAAATAATATAGTTTTTAACCATAATCATTACAAACACTTTGAGCATGGCTGAAATTAAACACAAGATAAAAAAAAAAAAAAAGATGTAACGGAAAAAAGATGTAACGGTCGTTATGGCTAACTACACAGAGATCTACTGTATATATGGAAGCAATGCTGTCACTCTCATATAACACATATGAGCTGGGCTCAGAGCAAATCCTGCTGATTACTTCTCCAATATACTCCAAGTAAACTTAATTTTGAGTTTGATACCAGACAACAAAATACACACTGGGAGCATGTATTGTTTTGAGGGTAAGGAAAATGCTGTCTTAATGTGTACGAAAAGCTAAAATCATAAGATTATTTCTAATTCAGCCAGTTTAGTGTGAGCATAGGCCTAACAGCAACATTTCCACATCCAGGCCTATCTGCAACAATTTATGTGGGTCCATGTGCAGTTTGACACACTGTTGTCACACCCACTTAGTGTGAGCCAGGCTGACGTTTACTTATCAGATTATGCTGAGATTACCAGGAGTCTGACATACCTAGGACATCTTATTATGGATGTGTATGTATGTGTGACACATAATTTGCTATCTTAGCCTTTCAGTCTGTTTACCTTTTTGTAATAAACATGTTTTAATTTATTGTTGTCTGTCTATCTGTCTATCTATCTATCTATCTATGCAAATCCTACTTGTGGATCTACAGTTAGGTGCCAAGTGTTCACTGGTTCAGTGTGGAGTGGAGTCTTAACAAATACACTCATGAGGAAACCACTTCTTTCCTGGATACACCCATCAAAGCCACACTGAAAGCTACTGTGCTGATCTGGCTGAGCTGTTTGGGACAATAGGGTCGTAATCAACACTACGTCAATCATGAAACTGATGATGCTCATTAGTCTGAGGCAACTAATTCCCTGAGGTTATCAGACCGATACACTTCTTGCATGGTCGGTTTTCATTGGTTGAGGTGCAATGGTTTTGCATAAAATTACTGAATAGTATCTGAGTAGATGGACACTTACAGTTACACACTATAATAATATACACGAACAAATGATTTGACTGAAGCAATTATTATGTGAGCATAAGCAAAGTAAATCCACATTTCTGAGCAAATGGACAATACTGTAGTACTGGAGCAATTAAAATACACAGAATATATCTTAACGTGACTTAATTGCAATGCTTTGTGCCAAGACTGCAGTGATATATAGAAAATGAATGGTCTCTTCCAGAAAGATTTTAGTGCACAGAAACTATACCTGTAGCTCCAGAACCTACCTTTTTGTGAAGCGTAGTAAACATACCATATAAATATCTGCATGGTACCTAACTAAAAGAGCCAGAAATTCTTACCTTCACGTCTTGAGTAAGAACTGGTGTTTCTTACAACTTTTTTTCCAGTATTTGTCTGATGTATTTGTTATCCTGTGTGAATCTAGGCATTCAATCCCACTTAAAGAGAACTGACTGGTGAGAGCAGAACACAAGTTTAGAAAAGGGTGGGGAGGGAAGGGAATAAGCTTTATCTTAACGCTCATCTTCATCTCTGTCACTGTAATATGATGTGTAATATGATTAGGTGTAATACCAGGCTTAGTGTTATGCATTGATGACAGTAAAGCAGACACAAGAGACACTCATTACTCTGTATCACTTTGGAATTTACATAACAATTGTCAATTGACAATTGATTCTAGATGCTTTCCAAGTTTACATTTATATTAAAACCTTAAGCTGTTGAAGGTTTAACATGTGTGTGAAACGTGTACAGACTTCTGACTGCATTTATGTCAGAGAAAAGCTTACTAATGCACACACCACTGACCACAGCTGGGCATATTTTGTCTTGGTCTACTGTACAATTTTCACTGACTACAAAGTTTAATCTAAACTAATCTTATCTATTCTAATCATAGATGAGACACCTGAACCCAGAACTTTCGCCTCCAGACCTGCTATTGAGTCTCAAAACACCTGTACCCAGATGCTACCACTGTCAGATCTGCTCAGAGAGAGCAATGGTTACTGAAAACACTTGGACCCAGACCCGCCACCAGTGCCAGACATAAGAGGGGCAAGAAACAGAACACAGTAGCCAGGCCAAAAGTGGAGGGTTCACAGGAAGATTCTGATTCTGTACTACATTTGAGTATGAGTATTCCCATGAGTCAGTCTACATGTCTCCATGGTTCTGGATGCCTCTCCTGGAGTTTGCAGAACTGGGTGGATTTGGCCCTGGCTCCAAGACATCACAGGGCTAGTCCATCACAGGTTGCATTACACTCTCATGCCATTTTGACAGTTTAGTAAAAGCAGAGCAGACTCTGTTGGAGCAGTTTGAGGATGGGCTCCCAGCCAGGAGCACAAGTGTCCTTGCAGGATTATATCGCGATCCTCTCCTGAGGCCAGGCATCAGAAAACTGCCCCACATAACACAGAACATCTGTTTTTCCCTCTCAAGCACCAGACAGTACACTTTGCAACATGGAAAATGTATCTAGAAGAGTATGCAGAAGCAGAAACCATTACACGTTTGAAGAGAATAATGAGAATGATTCTTGCCCACCAGGAATGTTTAGCTAAACAGCCCTAAACTGTTTCCCATTCATTCTCTATTGGTACACTTGGTACATGACTGTTTTTGACAAGACGATTCTGTTCTCCTTGTGGAGATCTCTGCCATTCTCCCTAACATTGATTCTGACTACCGCAATTTCTCTAAGGTTCCCCAGTGCTACCTAGATCTCGAAGAGAATTTTTTAGAAGTCATGTGCCATCTCTCTTCCCCCGCCAGGCACTTTTCCACCTAAGGGAGGGCTTTACTCCCTTTCTGCACCTGACCATCATCCTCTCCTGCTGGTGCTGGTTTCTTCTTCGTGGGTAAGAGGCATGTCACTCTTCGGCCCTGCATTAACTACAGGGGTATTAATGAGATCACCGTCAAGAGCAGATACCCACTCCTTTTGAAAGTATTCACTAAACTTGATTTACGCAGTCGTCTGGTGCACATTAAGGTGGGGGATGAATGGAAAACTGCATTTAATGCCCCCCAGTGGACACTATGAATATTGTCTTCCCTCTGATAATCTCAGTGTTGAGTCTGTCGCACAGAACTACAGAAGCCAACATTACAGACAACATATTCACACCGAATTTCCTGGAGTGGAAGAAAATATATCAACTACAGAATTTCAACCCTTATTATTCTATGGCATGGAAAATGAGGAGTCGTCAGCTGAGAGAAAGGAAAAGAAGTAATCTCCCCGTCGGGGAATCGAACCCCGGTCTCCCGCGTGACAGGCGGGGATACTCACCACTATACTAACGAGGAGTGAAAAAGTTTATCTGCAATACCTTTTAAAAATGAAAACAAAATGAATACGACATAGACACATCCATTCGTAACCATGTAAAATCAGTTTGTTACAACCTAGTTCTGCAGTCTTGAGAAGGAGATGCAGGCTGTCTCTACTCAGTGCTAACTACCTGACTGTCATCTCATTGATGTGTTCCCGTGCCAACAGCTTAATAATCAATCAGTCAATAATGCCTATTCTATGGCATGGAAATGAGAAACTGACAGCAGAGAGAAAGAAAAATTAAAGAAGGAATCTCCCCGTCGGGGAATCGAACCCCGGTCTCCCGCGTGACAGGCGGGGATACTCACCACTATACTAACGAGGAGTGAGTTAGGCACCCTGCAGCACTTTTTAAAAATCTCTCAGAAACAACTGTGAAAATCAAGGATATCTCTACTCAGTGTTTTCTACCTGACTGACATCTCATTGATATAGTCCAGCCAACAGCTTAGCTTCTGGAAATTTTCAGACAGATCTGGCAGACCAAATATATTTTCTTCCTGCAGTGGAAGAAAATATATCTACTGCAGAACTTCAACCCCTATTATTCTATGGCATGGTAGATGAGAAGTCGTCAGCATAGAGAAAGGAAAACAAAGGAAAGAAACTCCCCGTCGGGGAATTGAACCCCGGTCTCCCGCGTGACAGGCGGGGATACTCACCACTATACTAACGAGGAGTGTTTTCAAACACAAAAAGCACCACTTATGTGTATCATCTGACCATAGCTAGCTTGCCATTGATGTTTCGTTAACATAAACAGACTAGTCTCTCCAGTCTAGAATGTGCTGATAGTAACATTAACATGGGTACATCCATCCTCTTTAACTAATTCCTGGTTTATAGTATTTGTTGTGTTATCTGTAGAGGTTTAAAGTCTGACCAACAGCATGAGTTGAGTAGGACTTGAGACAGGCATTTCTGATGTACTTTGTGAATGTCTTTATTGTCGTCGGATTTGCGGCCATGTGTTTTGGACACTCGGGTGAAGAGAGGGGCGGAGCTGTCAACTGATCACCACCTGGTGGTGAGTTGGCTCCGATGGTGGGGGAGGACGGTGGTCAGACCTGGCAGACCCAAACATTCTGTGCGGGTTTGCTGGGAACGTCTGGCTGAATCCCCTGTCAGAAAGAGTTTCAACTCTCACCTCCGGGAGAGCTTCACTCATGTCCCGGGGGAGGTGGGGGACATTGAGTCCGAATGGACCTTGTTCCGTGCCTCCATTGTCGAGGCAGCCAACCGGAGTTGTGGCCGCAAGGTGGTCGGTGCCTGTCGCGGCGGCAACCCCGAACCCGCTGGTGGACACAGGTGGTTAGGGATGCCGTCAAGCTGAAGAAGGAGGCCTACAGAACCTTTTTGGCCTGTGGGACCCCTGAAGCAGCTGACGGGTATCGACATGCCAAGCGGAACGCAGCTTCTGCGGTTGCAGAGGCAAAAACACGGGCGTGGGAGGAGTTTGGTGAGGCCATGGAGAAGGACTTTCGAACGGCTTCGAGGAGGTTCTGGACCACCATCCGGAGGCTCAGGCGGGGGAAGCAGTGCATTGTCAACACTGTGTTCAGTGGGGGCGGGGTGCTGCTGACCTCGATTTGGGATGTCCTGGGTCGGTGGAAGGAATACTTCGAAGACCTCCTCAATCCCACCAGCACGTCTTCCACTGAGGAAGCGGAGTCTAGGGACCCTGTGGTGGGCTCTCCAATCTCTGGGGCCGAAGTCGCTGAGGTAGTCAAAAAGCTCCTGGGTGGCAGGGCCCCGGGGGTGGATGAGATCCGCCCGGAGTTCCTCAAAGCTTTGGATGTTGTGGGGCTGTCTTGGTTGACACGTCTCTGCAACATCGCGTGGACATCGGGGGCAGTGCCTCTGGACTGGCAGACCGGGGTGGTGGTTCCCCTTTTCAAAAAGGGGGACCGGAGGGTGTGTTCCAACTATAGGGGGATCACACCTCTCAGCCTTCCTGGGAAGGTCTTTTCGGGGGTCCTGGAGAGGAGGGTCCGCAAGATTGTCGAACCTCGGATCCAGGAGGAGCAGTGTGGTTTTCGTCCTGGTCGTGGAACTGTGGACCAGCTCTATACCCTCAGCACGGTCCTGGAGGGTGCATGGGAGTTTGCCCAACCAGTCTACATGTGCTTTGTGGACTTGGAGAAGGCATTCGACCGTGTCCCCCGGGAAACCCTGTGGGGAGTGCTCCGGGAGTATGGGGTCCCGGACCCGTTAATACGGGCTGTTCGGTCCCTGTACTCTCGGTGTCAGAGCCTGGTTCGCATCGCCGGCAGTAAGTCGGACTTGTTTCCTGTGAGAGTTGGACTCCGCCAGGGCTGCCCTTTGTCACCGATTCTGTTCATAACCTTTATGGACAGAATTTCTAGGCGCAGTCAGGGCGTTGAGCGGCTACGATTCGGTGGCCTCAGGATTGGGTCGCTGCTTTTTGCGGATGACCTGGTCCTGTTGGCTTCATCGGAGCGTGACCTTCAGCTCTCTCTGGAGCGGTTCGCAGCCGAATGTGAAGCGGCTGGGATGAGAATCAGCACCTCTAAATCTGAGGCCATGGTACTCAGCCGGAAAAGGGTGGAGTGCAGTCTCCAGGTCGGGGTTGAGATCCTGCCTCAAGTGGAGGAGTTCAAGTATCTCGGGGTCTTGTTCACGAGTGAGGGAAGGACGGAACGGGAGATTGACAGGCGGATCGGTGCAGCTTCTGCAGTGATGCAGACTCTGCGCCGGTCCGTCGTGGTGAAGAGGGAGCTGAGCCGAAAGGCGAAGCTCTCGATTTACCGGTCAATCTACGTTCCTACCCTCACCTATGGTCACGAGCTTTGGGTAGTGACCGAAAGAATGAGATCGCGGATACAAGCGGCCGAAATGAGTTTCCTTCGTGGAGTGGCTGGGCTCTCCCTTAGAGATAGGGTGAGAAGCTCGGCCATCCGCGAGGAGCTCGGAGTAGAACCGCTGCTCCTCCGCATCGAGAGGAGCCAGTTGAGGTGGCTCGGGCATCTAGTGAGGATGCCTCCTGGACGCCTCCCTGGTGAGGTGTTCCGGGCACGTCCCTCCGGGAGGCGGCCCCGGGGAAGACCCAGGACACGCTGGAGGGACTATGTCTCTCGGCTGGCCTGGGAACGCCTTGGGGTCCCCCTGGGAGAGCTAGACGAAGTGGCTGGGGAGAAGGAAGTCTGGGTCTCCCTGCTGAAGCTGCTGCCCCCGCGACCCGCCCTCGGATAAGCGGAAGAAGACGGACGGACGGACGGACCTTCAGATGCATGACCTTTTCACCCATCTCTAAGACTGAGCTTGCAAATTCATTCTTTTGGTTACTACCCAAAACTCATTACCATAGATGAGGGTTGGAACGTAGATGAACATAACATGGCACTCCGCATTATCATTATTTGTGAAGAATAGTCAGTGCAAGCTGAAGGTCGCTTCAAGATTCTGTCCACGAATATTACCAACAGAGTTGGAGACAACCAATCCACAGAATACGAATACAGAAAGGATCATCTCTGTCTTTACAATCTCATCATGTCATCCACTGGAAAAAAAAAAAAAACAATGTATATTTTCTCCAGACAGATTGTGAGGAACCCGTTAACTTCACATGGCTGAAAGACAGAAGTTGTTTGCGGGCCGTGTAGCCCCAAAATGGACCGTGATGCACTGTTTATGTCATCTATCGCACTTTACTGGCAGGACCCAAGCCTGGCCCCATCTGTGCCAGATTAATAATGCTGAAAAAACCCCCCCCCAAAAAAAACATCAACACGGAGTGCAGATATCCCCATTCAGCAGTAGAGTTGAACATCTCTCTCTCTCTGTGATTCGATACACATCTAGATACACAGGTTACAATTCAATTAAAATATGATATACTTTCATTACAGACTGGCCAAGGGTTCATTACTGCTTAAAAATGGTCTTTAAAATGTCTTCACCCGTCCCTGGGTGGGCTCGAACCACCAACCTTTCGGTTAACAGCCGAACGCGCTAACCGATTGCGCCACAGAGACAGATGCCCCTCGAAAAAAGGTGAATTGGACTGGTTACGTGGAGAAGTGACCGGCACAAGTCGCTATATTGGCCCAGCCTGAGAGGACCGAAGAACAGAGGATTACGTTTACTTTTACCGGAGACGTCCCCACACTGTTGACTAGACCTCACACGAAAGAGGACAGCAAGAGACCTCACACGAAGGAGGAGTAAGCAGCTGTCTTCCAGGCTTTGAATAACAACGTCCTGCAGGACATGTTAAATCATCATGTCTTTGTGTACCTGGATGACATCCTGATTTTTCCCCCGGATGAGGCGACGCACGTCCAGCATGTGCGGTCAGTACTGCAGCGCCTCCTCGATCACAAGTTGTTCGTCAAGGCGGAGAAATGTGAGTTCCATGTGACTTCGGTCTCCTTCCTGGGCTTCATCATTTCCACTGACCACATCCAGATGGACCCAGAGAAGGTTAGTGCAGTAGTTAAGTGGCCTACCCCAACTAATCGCAAGATGGTGCAGCGCTTTCTGGGGTTCGCCAACTTTTACAGGAAGTTCATAAGAAACTTTAGCACTGTGGCTGTGCCCTTGCATACCCCTGCTCTAAAATCAAACCAGTGAAACACAGAGTGGATGACTCACGTGAAATATTCACAACACTTAAAAAATAATTTGGACCAAGCTAGCTCGCTTCCAGCCAGCTAGCTTGACTTACCTGTGACTCACCTGTTCGTTGTTCCCTCGATGCTCGTCCGTGTTGAAATCGGAGAAATTTGACGGAAATTCACGACGAGAAATGAACGCAACGCAACGCAACGCAACGGACGGGTTTGTTTGGTTTGTTTGTTTGGTTTTTGAGTTTCAGTTTTAGGTTTGTGTTTGAGTTTTTGCATACCTCAGGTTGAGCCGGGGCTCGATCCCACGTCTCCACGTTGGCGGTCGGCATCCTTCCCCACTGGACCATCTTCAGTACCGATGAAGCAGAAGAACCAGGATCAGACTGAGGGGAGGAATCATGCTGAAGATTCTCCTCCATCAGTCCTGATAGAGCTGTTGAAGAACATTTCTGTTCTTCACTTTGTCTGTCTCATCATGGAGAAGGAAAACCACGTCTCCATGTCCTTTTGGACCACATGGTCCACTGAAGCTGCTCCTCATCGCCTCCTGCAGCTTCACTGCTCCTCATGGCCTCCTGCAGCTTCACTGGTCCAGTGGGTTAAGCACATGGCACCAACTTCCTTTTTAATCCAGAAGTCGTGAGTTCAAATCCCGCTCAGAGCAGCACTGAGCAGAAGTGAAGGTCATGCAGCGTCCACTCTGTTTTCTGTATTCACGTTTGGTCGTGTTCCTCAGATCAACCTGAGCAGACAGAAGACGAAGGCAAACAAAAATAAAAGCAGGTTTGGTCATGTGATCGTCACATGACGTCTGCTGTCAGGATGTTTCCTGAATTCTCCTTCAGGGCTCAAGACAAAAAGTTTCACCGTCCTCCTGATCCACATTCAGCCGAGAACACGCTTCATCAGTCAAACTCTTCATGCACACCAGGAGAAGTGGCAGATTTACTATTTTTATCCGGGAGGAGCTGGTGGAGCTGGTGGAGCTGGAGGAGCTGGAGGAACTGGAGGAGCTGGAGGATGGAGGAGCCGGTGGAGCAGGAGGAACTGGAGGAGCTGGTGGAGCTGGAGGAGCTGGTGGAGCTGGAGAATGGAGGAGATGGTGGAGCTGTCAGAGTGCAGCGAAGGCTTCAGGTTTGAGCTCCTGATGTTTGTGAACAGAGGCAGCACTGATGAACCAAACAGCCTGTCACACAGTCTGAACCGAGACTGAACCACGTCTGAACCGAGACTGAACCCGCTCAGATCAGGTGTAAATGGACCGGGCTGAACTACAGGACTCTTCTGTGCACTCTTTGTACTGTG
>CM024798.1:4568848-4621348 GCA_014281875.1 Nibea albiflora | reverse complement strand
GTTCCAGCTTTCAGTGTTTAGTACATTACATCCAATTCCTCTGGTTTGAATACGACAGTGAAAGACACCATTGTCAATTCTTAACAGACTAAGGTTAAGGCCCGTATCAGACTTAACTGAAGTGCAGGAGCTACACACTATAGAACTCAGCTGGGAAAGGAATCTGCACACTTGAATAGCTTTTTTTATAAAGAAAGGCTTTAGTCAGAGACCTTCTTCAAGGCAAAAAAAGGTCTGTCCATGTTTTGAAGGCCAAACTATTTCTTAAAAAATAATATTCTTTGCACAGATTTGAGTAGGCAGATGCTTTTCTCCACGGACTTTCATAATACTATATTACAGAATATTCAGAGACAAAGGGCTTGTTCCAAAATAAAATGCAAGATAGCCTGGAAAGTGAAAGATTCTTCTGCAACATCAACCCAATATTCTAATGTTTACTTAAATGATAAATGATTGCCGCTGTGATGAATTAAGATAAAATGTTTTGAGCCTTAAAACTCATAGATCGATTGCTCAAACTTCCTGGGGCCTGTTTCAACAAATTTACAAAATGCAAGCTGCGATTTGCAACGTGAGATAATCTCTTAGATTTTGTAGAGGCCTGGCCAAGACAGCAGTACAGCAGGTACAGTACAAGCGCAGTTAATGGGGAACGCCAACATCAAATACACAAGGAGGGGACTAAATTCAGCTCAAACAAAGCAGCTGCACTTCTAAGATTTAAGATTTCTTTGTTGTCATTGCACAAACGTATGATGAAATTCAGGTGCACTCAAGAACCGGGCTCAGTATAGAATAAAATAGATAACAAATAATATTCTTCAGCGATTTACTCACCCTCCCATTTCACATCCCACATACATTTCTTCTCAGTTAAATGGACTCTTAACATGGCTTTTTATGTTTCCAAGGAGACTAGATTACAAGAATAAAGATGTAGTAAGCTCAGATCATCACGAGTGCAGGGACCAGAGTAGGAGAAAGCTTTTTTTTTCCCCCCCAGCTCAGTGAAAAAACCCTTGGAACCTGGTGACCCAGACGTGAGCATGAAAGAGCCTTTTTAAGACTCTCAAATTATGAGTGACAATCATTTATGAAACGTGACACTGCCGCAATTTGGGGATCCTTGTGTAAGCAGAGCTCGCAAAATCGCTTGTGTGCCACGGGACCTTAAACACTGTGCCTCTATCAGCTTACTTATGGATGAGAGAAACGGCAAGCCTGGAAAAGGGTTGCATGAAAGAATGTCATCCTATGACAGCAAAGACGGGAGATTAATCATAGATGCAGAGACACAGTTGATGTGCATGCAAATATGTTTAATGCATCGTTGCATCTTATTAGTTTTTTTTTAAATGGTTTTGCTGTATTTGTCTCCCTCGTAGGAATACATTCATGCTCCATTAAGGTCTGCAGTGGGGTATGCAGAGCAGGGAGGTTAGACACATATAGCATATGACACAGTAAACACACAACATAACCACAAAAAAGTAATCTGTGTGTCGCATTACGAAGCCACGTGTCCCTCCAGTCGTCTACAAACAAAGGTCAGAACGCAGCGACCTGTTTGCTCCTGACTGGCCGACAGCATCATTCCTGTGTGATGATATGTTTACTGTCGCCTTGTTTGCTTTAATGTTTTTGGAAATATCATCCACGTAACGTTCATGCGCTCGAAGCACTCAGCATGAAACTGACAGAGACGAACATGAGAGCAGACAGAGAGAGACAGAGGAGCAGCGAGCGAGACAGACCGAGGGACAGACACAGAGATCATAACGTTGTCAGTGTGTGTCCCGGCTCGACTGTGTTTGCTGTAAACAGTAACTCACTGATTTCCCAGTGCCCCCCCTCGCCCCGCCCCCCGCCACCAAACGCTGCTTTTATTCCTCCACACAAACACTTCCAGCAGAACAGAGGAGCAGCGTGACGTCGACCGCGGAGGAGATGCTGAGCAAAGCGAGCAGTTATTGGAAATCACACACACACACACACACATGTACTGCATACAAGCTCGGGGCAAGGGGCAATTACTAACGTGCAGACGCAGAAACACACACTCTCATACACACAGCCGCCGCATGAAGTCACGTAGACGAGTGCATGCATGATTCACAAGCACACGAACGCACACATATAAAAAAACTAGTCACAATTACCAAACCGCACACGCACACACACACACACACACACACAGAAGTACGCAGAGTTGAACACACTCTCAAATCTTAATGCACTCTCACACAAATATACTCAATTACACTCCCCAAATCACTGCGAGACAGCACAGCTGGATACAAAACGCAAACACGCAGACGTATACATACACACAGCACACACACACACACACACACACACACACACACGGAACAACTTAAATACATTTAAATAGTGGCATTGCTGAGATATAGTACTACTTTATCTTTAGGGATTACTCTGGTTAATCACCACTTCTGTCATATTTTCATAGTTTGGTCCATCGTTTCAAAAGTATCTGTTGATATCTGGAAACGTGACATCTCTATAGACGATGAGATGATCTGAGAGGATTTAAACAAGCTGACAGCTCAGGCAGATTGAATAAAGCACTTTATTTTGAGGGCAAAATAAGTGAGTCATAAATGTTGGCTGACCCGTCAATGTAAACTGAGTCAGTTGAAGGCATCGCCTTCCAACCCTTTTCCTTAAAGTTCATGACAACTGTACTGGGGTGAATTTGATTAGACGGGTGGCTTGTTTGAGCACCCAGGGCTTTTATTCGGCCTGCTTCGAGTCCCACCGCGCTCGGAGCTTCACAGCGGCTCTTCTGGGACCTGCGGGTGACCTCACAGAGACTCCATCCATGTTTTATACCGTCTGTCGCTGTTCAAAAGAGACGCCATACGGGAGCACGGTAAACATGACGCCGCAACCATTTGCAATCCGCGTGTAAGCGGTGCACACAAAAACTTGTTCATGGCTTATTTATCGTCTCACACACACACACGTGTATATAGAAACACACACACGTGGAGAACACTGCTCAGTCCTCATGAAGTTCAGCTTCGTGAAGGAGAACATCATCGCTGTGCTGAAACCAACCTGATTATGCCGCTGTGGACTTCAAACAACTGGGTTGTGTTAGTTGACTTTTTTCCAGAAAGCAGGAAGGAGAAGGAGACACACACACACACACACACACCACACACACACACACACACACACACACACTGTGTGCACATGCCTGCAAGTACACACAAAAACACACACACACACACACACACACACTTGCAGCAATCCCTCCCTTCTCTTCCTATCTGCTTCTCCCTGCAGCTCTCTCTAATTGACTTCTGCTTTCTTACATTTCATTTCATCTCTTATTTCAGTTTTATTTCCCAATTTTTTATGATCCCCTCTGTCTTCAATTATTCATACCTCTCTCTTTTCCTCTCTCTGACTTCTTTCCATCTGGTCTTGGTGATGTTTAATTCACCTCTTCATTTGGAGGAGGGGGGCGGTGTGTGTGTGTGTGTGTGTGTGTGGTGGGGGGGGGCTGCTGCTGTGCGCTGTTAATTGGTTTTTAAGAGCGGTAAGTACACACACATGTACGCACAGTCGCATTCGCACATAACCTCTTGCACACACACACACACACACACACTCCCCTCCCACTGCTGTTAGAGCACACTGTACATGTCTGCTAGCATTAACGTCACCAAATGAGCATAGAGTGAAAAAGCATGTGAGAAGAGGACGGCATTGTGTGTGTGTGTGTGTGTGTGTGTGTGTGTGAGGAGGAGGAGGGGGGGTTTATGTTTGTGTGTATGTGTGTTTTTTGGTGCATGTGAGAGCGAGTGCGTATGACTGAGCAGGTCAATGCTGTTAATGTTGCATTCGATAAAAATTAGAACAAGAGCATGGTGTGTGTGTGTGTGTGTGTGTGTGTGTGTGTGTGTGTGTGTGTGTGTGTGTGTGTGTGTGTGTGTGTGTGTGTGTTTGTGAGAACCCACAGGAGACTTATGGGCAGACAGTTCTCACTTTGTCAAAGGGTTGTTTGGGAGTTCAGACTTGGTCTTAGAGTTGAGCTTGGTTTAGATTAAGGCGTGTGTGAGGGGTGATGCAGATCAGGGTTCTGGTTTTGTCCTTACAAGGGTTTAAACCTCAAAGTCCACCAACACTTGAGAAAAACATCGGTCTCTTTAGCTGCCCGATGTTCTACTTTCTCCACCAGCTAGTCACTAACTTTGTCTTTCAGCCATTTGGTCCTGAGCAGTAAGATGCAGCGGGTTCATCAGAGCTTTTATTTGCTAAAAACAGCTTCTTACTGGGACTGGAAACGAGGTTGAGAGAGCTGAGACTCAAACAAACAGCGTGTCTGTGTCCTAGAATCAAAACTATGAGCTAAACAAGGCTGAAAGTAGAGTGAGTAGAGTTGTAATGAGGTATTCTTTACAACCCTTTCACACTGAATCTATTCCTTTGATTCGATGATTGATAGACTTTGTTCACGTCTCACATTATCTTTATCTGGTCCAAATCCAAAGGCTTCCACAGATAACATATGTCATCTTTGAGCACATAAAAATGTGCATACGATATTAAGAAATACATCTACAGTGCATTTTTTACCATTTGATGTATAGAGGCAGCCATAAAAAATGTGTCCTGTTTGAATATTTCACCAAAAGTGTGCAACGGCACACTGACTGAGAATTTATGACACAGTGGAATAATGTGGGAAAAATGTTATTACGGAGTTTCTTTAAGGGGGAATTTAAGTGGAAAAAATGTGTGTGTCAATGCATGACATTAAAGAGAGCTCATAAATATGAGTGCTTACAGTACATGAGCAAGTGAGTGACTTACAAGTCAATGTCTGCAAGTATCTTATGTGTGCATGCGTGTGTGTGAGTGTTCTCTGCATTCCCAGACAAACGCTGCAGCCACATCATTAGCCACATCCTCTGACTCCAACCTGGACGTCGGATCAGAGGAATGGAATTAAGTCAGGAGCAGATTAGTCATTATCCAAATAACGACCCCGCTCAGCAACGGCTGTGCGATTTCCCCTTCAATAAGAATCGGTGATGTGAACTCCGCCGAGGCAGAGGAGATGAGATTCTGCTGTGAAGTGAAACGGTGGAAAAAAAAGAAATAACCTCGCTGTAGCTCCGTGAACAAGAGGACAAAAAAATACTGCTGCAAACAGGGATGAGGATACTTTAATCTTAATGATGACGGGGGAAAAAAAAAAAGAGTTGAAGGGGAGGGGAAAAAAAATCAGAGCTGCTGCTGCTGCTGCTGCCACACGAATGAAATGTTCCTACGGTTTAATCTAATTGTTAAGTTACGGTGGTAATGAGTGGATTTTCATGGACTTGCTGCAGTAACGCAGCATGAACAAGAGCCGGGCTTCCTTCCAAGAAGTAGAAAAGCCGAATGTAAATGTCAGGTTTTATGCTCACTCGAGGTAAAAACGAAAGGTCTGCGGGTTAAAGAATTCTTTGTGAGGTGTTCTGTGTAAAGCATGACCTCCCGGTGAAGAGGCGCGCGTGTTGTCTCTCCTAAAATATGAAGCTCCAGCGTTAGCTGTGCTTGGTGGCTTACAGTATGCAAAGTGCGTTCCGTGATTTCCATCTTGAAAACGAGAGCATGAAATATCACTTACACTATCCGACACGAAAGCACGATAACAACTTGCCAAATAGAAATCAGTTCTTGAAAGTTGGTGTGGAAATTCAATTTATTTTCCTCAACGCCGCTGATGGAAACACACCTAATTTGCATTTTATTTTTCCCCCTGCATTTCAGAAATTCACTTTAAATTCCTTCCCTTTCCCACAGCGACTGCCTGACATTTTCTTTGCAGCTTCTTAATGCATTGATATAATAGAGCTGCATTGAGAGGGTGTGAAAGCTTGCCAAAGCCCTGCGTTGGAGGACCTTTTTTGTCAGGACTTCACAGCCAAGCAGCATTCAACATTCATAATTTTTTTTCCTCTGATGTAAGTGCAAGATACTCCGGCTCCTAAGGCCTTTGAAGATCTGATCTTTGCTATTGCAAAGAATGTAAAATATGAAAAAAAGGCCTTTCAGGTCTGTATGTGCTAATTTGGATTCTGTCACAGGCTGTATGTTTTGGATCTGTCGTGTCAAGTTAAAGTCGGGAATCTGTGTATTTCCTGCCTAATGCTTAATTTAGGAGCAGTGTGTTCAGGCAATATTTGAGTTTGAAGCTTTCAGTCATCCTATTTTTTAGTGTTACGGAGTGCTAAAATAATAATATAACTTGCATAAGTCTGCGAAGCAAAGTTAATACGAGACAAATTAGGATATTAAGATATTTCCTGTGTGGAAAAGCCTCAAGACTTGTGTGTTTTTCTGTTAATGCAGTGACATCTAAGGTACTCGGAGCTCGGCGATGTGCCATTTGCTGTGCCGCATTTCCCAGAGATCATCTGTCAATCTAACAGTGTTGCGGTACAGTGACTAGGCATCACGATTCAATCAAGGGACTCCTGATTTCCAAGTGTTTGTCTCGAGGGAAGCCGGGACTCTCTTTGCCCTGATAATTAGGTTGAATTAAGTTTGTCTTTGGGAGGAAAACATTTTTTAAAGCGATCTTGGTGAAATTTGCTGCCAGGGCAGCATTAAGGTAATAGGTTGGATCACTGCTCGAAATGGAAACTGTCTTTCTCTTACTCTCCCTCTCTCCATCACAGCAGGAGCTGCGAGGGAAAGCACAGCTGCAGCCTCTCAAAGCAAAGACACTCTGACAGAATGGCAGAGCTCAGACTCCTGCATAGATTTCCTGTAGATGAAGTTTTATTTTCTGGTGATGAAGTGTTCCCCCACCATCTTGCTAGTAGAAAAAACTCAACTACAAGCAACAGGGAAGCCCACGGTGGAGCCGAGGTGGGACCGGCGAGCAGAAACACCCCGCGCACGCTGTATTATCTGCATCGGATGGAACAGGTAAGCGTCGGTTTTGATCAACACGGCTGTCCACACCTGGCACGGCTTCACTCGGACGCGTGCAACTGTCAGCTGAAGCATATCTTCACACTTCCAGTGCGCAGCAATATTGTGGCTGGATGGATCCACTGTCAACGCTGACAAAGTGGCTGATGTACTGCTTACATAACGTGGCCGGGGTGGATAAAGTGTCAGACATCTGTCAATCAATCAAACAAGCTTGCAGTCAAAAACATGTTTCTCTTTCAGCCTTAGTATCTTCTTCTAAATTTGAAATCAGCTATTGAGATTAAAGGTCCAGTTTTAGGATTTAGGAAGAAATACAGAATATAATATACATCACTATGTCTTCATTAGTGTATATACACCTGAAAATATGAATCTTTATGTTTGTTTATGACTTGAAGAATGAGCTTTTAATATCTACAGACACTGCTGGTCCTCTTCATGTTTCTGCAGAAGCCCAGAACAGACGAACTACAGGCCTTTCACAGCCACCATAGTTTCTCCTTCATGCAAGGAAAGCGAGGTCGAAGCAATCCGCAACTACACCACTGGATGCTACTAAATCTTACACACCGTTCCTTTGAAACTTGAACTTTCATTGACTTCCTATCAGTCTCTCAGAAGTAAGTGCAGATTTGTCCCCGTAACGTCGTTACAGCCCCTTTCAGGGAATCTATCCTTTAAAGGATGCAGGACAGGTTCAAATCGAGACAGTCAGAGACAAAAACTGAAACTGCACACAAATATTTGCATGTTTATCACTGGGAAGTTGCGCTCAAACTGCTGACAAAGTGGTTTAAAGTGGTAAATTCATGTAAATTGTCTGTCCCAGAGGCGGATAACCATTTAACTTCGATTTACCTGTAAAGCCCAATGCAAGAACAAACAGCGCTGTCTAGCTCGTGTGATACATTCAGCATTGACTTATGAACACAAACCGAACTCAACCGTTCTTTCCCAGCCTCTCATTGATAGCAATGCAGCTTCACAGTTACTTAAGTCATTATAATTCTGCTGCGTCTGTCCCCTCTGCACATGCAGCATGTTTGTCCTGGGAGAGGGATCCCTCCCGTTTTTTGCTCTTTCTGAGGTTTCCCTCCTTTTTTTTCCCCCGTTGAAGCATTTTCTCTGTCGTGACGTTTCTTTACCCAAGCCGAGGTTTTAAAGATAAAGAGTATGTTCATTCAGCCAAACTTGTAATCTTGGCTTCACTTGACAAGGATCACCTGAATGCATCATTAAACAATTGACTAGCCTGCAATGACTTGTGAGGATTGCGATACAATGGTTCCATCCTTAAAATTAGAGAAAATAAAGCTCTGTTACTCGTCAACAAGACATTAAAGGGAACCAGTGTTTCAACCTGGGCCCTATTTTATCGTGTTATTGTGTCAAAGTGACTAATGAGGACAACAACTTTTGAATGTGGTCCAATACTGAGTGAGAGCACTGCAGCCTGCAGCTTCACAATGGGCTATAAGTGCCGGTTTTTGCCACTGACCGCCTCAGATTGCCGTTATAAGCTTCTGACAACACGACCCCGCAGAGAAATGAAACATTTTCTCTTTCTTTAGATCCAGTGTGTGTCTAGCCAAGCCTCTGCAAACAAAGAGGGGGGGGCAACAGGCCGAGGAGGGCGAACCAGCTGCTGCAACGCTGCGATGCTCAAGAGCGGTTTTCCTGTGGGTGACGTGACCCCCGTGACCGCAGAAGAGACTTCGCAGACAGGATCAAGTGTAAGGTACAGGAAGTGTATGATTTCTCTTTCGGGTCCTTTTCATTTTGTTGTCACACACTTATAAGAGCAATCTGTCAGCAGCAAAAACAAGCACCTGTAATTTTAAAAAAAGACAGTTCGCAACTGTCCTCAAGGATTAGCAGCTCATTTCTCGAGCGCAGGCTGCACCAGTCTCACTGAATGCTGGACCGGATTCAAAACTTTTTGCCCCCATTAGTCACTCTGACACAAAACCATTGGAAAATAAGGGCCAGGTTGAAAAATACAGAAATGATCAGTCAGTTAACAGTCTAGAAATGCAGACTTTGAACGGTGGGACCCCTAAATTGGGATGAAGAAAGAGTTTTCTTAGCGACATTTCTGCATCGTCTGCAACATTAAGCTGAGGCGGCTGCTACTCGAGTTCTTCTATTTGTTCAAAAACAAACAGAGAACGTGCATCATTTCCTGTGCTGCAGACGATTTCCCGCCGCAAAAGACCGACACTCCCAAACAACGAGAGATCATGAAGCGGGTCTTCTTCATGAATCAAAGCTGTCGATGCATACTGTAGGCAAACCCAGCGTTCGCGAGCAAACCAGCCGGTCACAAGGTGTTTAACGGAGCAGGCGAGGACACAAACAGACAAATACAGCGAGTGACTGTCACTCTGTCTGTCTGACTGTCTGTCTGTCTTTTTGTTTGTCTCTCTGCTGTCTGTTTCGATTTGTACGTGGCTATGGATCACTGCGTCTCTCTCTCTGTCTTTCCCTTTCTCTCTGTCACTCTCTTTCCGCTCATCCTTTTTTCAGTCTGTAGGCGTGTCTGTCGGTCCCTGTCAATCACTCTTTGCCACTGCTGTGTGTGTGTGTGTGTGTGTGTGCACGTGTGTACATGACTTTTTTAAACTCATCTCTCACTGTCTTCATCTCCGTGCCCTCTCCAGCTCGTGTCTTCTTTCTCTCATCTTTTGCCGTCTCGCTGTCAGTCTGTCTATTTCAATCACTCTATTTATCTGTTTATCTCGGCCTGTTTTGGCTTTTTTTCTCTCTTCGAGGTTGTGTCGCTGCGTCTCACATGCACACACATGAGTACACACACACACACACACACACACACACACACACACACCAGCCTGCCTTCCTTCTCTGGGCTCCATGGGGACATGTAAGTGGGACAAGGGGGGAGAGAACAAACAGATCAAACTTCAATCTAGGCTTTTCACTCTTTCCTCCTCCTTCTACGAATCCCCCCTACCCCTGACACACACACACACACACACACACACACTCTCTCTCTCTCTCCTCCTCCTCCTCCACTCCTTCATCCTCCTCACTACACACTCTCTCCTTTGCCCAGACCCGACAGCCTGTTTTTGGCAGGGTCGTCCTTGTATCAAACACACACCCACAACTACTGGTACACGTGTGTGCGCATACACACTCACACACTGAGAGAAGGGGAAATATGCAAAAAAACAACAACAAACACACACACACACACAAGCACAGACAGCGATAGAAACACGTGCTAAGAACCGCGCGCAGACACAAATACGCTGCCTCCTAAAACGGCTAATTGGCTTGTTGGCGGTGAAATATTTAAAATGAAGCATGAATTATATAAAGAGACATCGATTGTATATTTGCTGTGTGAATAAAACATGAGCATACCCCGCCCACTCCCCGTCCCTCAATCATACTGAATGAAGCTTTACTGACGTTACGTTTGAATCTACACAATAATCAACACAATAGATTCGTTTAGAAAAGTAATATTCAGCACATGGAATGAAACCAGATCGCTCCCCGGCTCCCATAATTCCCTCCACACATCCAGGTCTTTGTGTCTCCGTCTGTTCACACTTTCACACATTAGCTGACCTCAGTCCAACTCTTTTTTTTTTCTTTTTTCTCTCACTTCTTCATTGTTCTTTGTCTCTCCCAACACACCCACATCCGTTTCTCTTTCGCTCCATCTTCCAAACCCCCGTACGAAGTCTAGCAGGTCTCTGGAGCCATCGAGTTGTTGTGTTCTGGTATTAAACTAACCTCCCTCACGTAATGTGAAGCCTGAGTCAAAGTTACTGATGTTATTTTAGTCCGTTCTTTCAGCTTTGTGCAAACCGTTTGGGGAAGGCCCTTCTCCGTCTCAGCATGAGAATACCCGAGGTAAGGTTGTCAAAGAAACAGAACCTTGACTGGCTCTGAACGAAACCTTTGGGGTGAACTTGTTAGTTGCTCAACATCATTGGCCAACCTCACAAATGCTTTGTGTGGCAATAGGAGCAAATTCCTGCAGTCTGTGTTTCAGAAATCATGTGGGAAGCCTTCCTGGAAAAGTGAAAGTCTGTCACGGTGGTGAAAGGAGAGAGATTATATTTTAACGTCTGCTTTAATTACAGGTTTGATGTTTGAGTGTCCACAAAGTACTTTGGATCTTGCACGTTTGATATCTCTGACATCTCTTAAACACAATCTTAAGTAGAATTTTGACAACTCTTCTTTTAATCTAACCGAGTCGATTTGTGCCTCAACCTATAACCAAACCATGACCACACTGCTCGCGTCATCAAACTAATTAATGTTGGTGGTTCGTATGCACAAACAAGATGTAGGGACGACTGTGTTTTAATGTATTTTTCTGTTTAACGCTATGTTGTTTTAATTCATTAGCACTGATGATTAATTTGGGAGCATCCATTGGTCATTTGTGGACACAGTTTTATTTAAATAGCACAAAATCACAAGTTTGTCACAGAGGAGTGTACAGAATCTGACAAGCTCTGCCCTTAGACCCTCAATTAAAATAAGGAAAACTCAAAAACAGCCAGAAAACTCTCCCTCTCTCTCCCTCACGCTCTTTGCCTTTAGTCTTTTTCTCTCATTTCTTCCCGCTGTCTCTCTTTTTTTTCAATCTCTCTCCTATCTGCTCCTCTTTTTCTATGTTTTCTCTCCCTCCCTCGTTTCTCTGGAACAGTTTTAATTAGCCGGTAGCCTGAGGTCAACCTCTGCTCCTCCGCATTAGCACACACACACACACACACTCGCAATGACACATACGCATACATACACGTTTTATGTGTGTGCTTGTATGTGTGTGTGTGTGTGTGTGTGTGTGTGTGTGTGTGTTATGGCAAGCAGAATTGATTTTTCCACTCTGTTCCAACAGCAGATACGTGTACTGATTCCTTCTTTAATGTTCAGAGTGAAGAGTTTGAACTCCCATGATGCCGAGCAGGAACATGACATGAAAGTGTGTGTGTGTGTGTGTGTGTGTGTGCATAAGATTCTGAAGCGTCTGAGTGTGTGAACCGTGTTTGTGTGTGTAGGTAAAAGTACATTTGGAGGATGCGTGTGTATATGAGTGGTGCGAGTGTGTGTAAAGCGCACGATCGTGTGTGCCGTATGATGTGTGTATGTACGTCTGTGTGCGTGTGCATGCATGTGTGCATACACTGCGGGCCCCTGGAGGTTCTTGCGACATGCGACATTAGCAGTGACACAGAAAAGATGCATCAGTTCCATTTCTTGTTGCACACACACACACACACACACACACACACACACACACACACACACACACACACACACACACACACACACACACTCAATTCCACCATCACCTCAAAAAATCCCGGACTTCTCGTCCAATTTGATGAATTTTTCATTTGTTTTTTTTCTTACTCTAAAATCATCAGTGAGAGAAATCGTGTTTTTGTGACCGACTGCTGCAGGGAGGAGGGAAATGAAAGCGATCTCTGTGGAGTTGAACCGGAGGACTCACTTTTTAAAGGCACTTTTTTGCTCCCAGACGTGGAGCTGTGGGACGTGTGTGTGTGTGTGTGTGTGTGTGTGTATGCGCACTTGTACGCGTGTATATGTTTCAGTTTCTGTGAGCTGTGTGCTCTCCTCTCTGTGTGTATTCATATGCTTTGTTGTTTGTGCACCCATACTGTACACACTTGTTTTTCTCTGTCTGCATATAAATGTATCTCCCTACTTCTGTCAGTGTGTGTGTGTGTGTGTGTTCAGATGTGTGCGCGCGTGTTTGTGTAAAAGAGAGACAGACGGAGACGGGGCAGAAGGTTTTTCATTAGACAAAGTATGACGAAGGTGGAGGGAGACGCGGAGGAGGCTGGAGGGAGGAGGATCCCAGTCACAGGACTATCAGCAGGGAAGCAGCACCTCGGACCATCCACACATACACACACACGCGCACATAGTGTACAGACACATATACCGTCTTCACATACACAATACAGAAAACAGAAGTTCACGGCGCGGAGCTCTGCAGCGTCACGTGTGTCCACATGAGACAAAGAACACAAGTGAAATGTTCCATATTACACACTGAGTCTTTTGTTCGAGAGCGTAATTTACCTTAACTGGCTGCCGTATGTTCAAATGTTAATCTGAATTAAAAATAACTCGTGCTGCCTTGAGAGTTGTCATTAGTCTGAGAAGCAGCACAAGACGGCCCGGCTTTCAGGGCTGGAAGAAGTATAAAGATTTCTTTACAGTTAAAGTAGCAATAACACAATGCAAACATACTCCACGGCAAGTAAAAGTGTACAAAAAAATCAGAACTGAGATCACAGAGTAATTAAAAGTGCAATAAAAATGGATATTATTTAATTATTGATGCATAAAGGTCCACTTTGAACACCAGCAGCGCTGTAAAGTGTTGTTTTGATGGACTAGTATTGGATCAATACTGTTTGAGTATTGTGCTCTAACAGAGCGAACACACACACATAACACACTGCACACGAGTGCAGCGGTGATGTGACATCGAGGGCAGTGTTGCATGCGTACTGATATTTGTTGGTAATTCACTGTTTTTGGTGAAACCGCGTCAGATTTTATGGAGAAAATGTTTTTTTGTCTGACCAATCGGGCTCAGGGAGCCTCTCATAACGACAGAGATGAAAAGACCGAAGGGGGCGTTGACAGAAGAAGCTAGGAGAGAAAATGAGAGAGTGATCGAGCAGACAAGAGTAAATCTGGGACTGACTTTTAGTCGTTGGTGAGAGCTTTGTCAAATAAAAGGCTGACAGACAGACGCGAGCTGAGCTTCTCGCTGTTGGACTAGTTAGTGGCTGCTATGTCGTGTTGTTGCACCTACTTGATGTTTGGCTGTTGGTAGTTTTTTGATCATAAGTAATGTACTAATACAAATACATGCATACAGATGTCCACATTTACGACAGTGGTGTTAAACTCTGAAATTGCGGGCACTAAATCAAAATAACAAATATCAATTTCTACGTCCTCACTCTAAAACGTAATCAATAAAAGATTATACGACCTGCAACAGTAAAATGTCAGGATACATTGTTCAGCAGCTCTGCTTCGTGTTGCCCTGATCGCTGAATATTGACACTAAGTGTGCTCACATGTGCTTTATCTCATCATTTTGTAAAACACTCAAGCAAACCTGTACCGAGTGTTTGCCCTCAAACACCTTCACATACAGTACACACTCTCGGCAGACGCACTCCAAGATATCAAACACTCCAAAGATATGAATCACAAAGAGCTCGCGATGAGCGAAACGCTTCAATCAGAATAAAGGCAAGTTTTCTTCTTTTTTTTCCCCCTTTCTAACAAAACACACAGTCACAAAATGAACAGTTTGTATGCACGGAGGAGACAACAGGAAGATCAGCTTGTGTGTCATTTACTGGTTTATAGAACATTTCTCTCAGCCTGAACTCTGCCTGGAGATGGATTTAAGACCATTTGACCTCTGACTATTGATATTGACCATAACATTCTTTAAATTGTGAAAAATATCTTCCCCTCACGGTGTATATATCCAGCATATACTTGTTCCAACACTTCACTGAAGCTCTGTGGTGCACATATTGAGTGAAATATTCAAACCCAAGATGCAGTGTTTTTATGACTGCACTGTTACATCAGATGCAAATTTTCTTGCTGTCTTGTGCATCATTTATGCACATTTCTACAAAAATTTAAGCTGACATATTTGGTATCCTTGGAAACTTTGGGATCTCCGGCAGAAATAATTATGGCTCTATATAAGTCTGTAAACATGGATCCTCTTGCAAATCCAGCAAGAAGTCAGAGTCCTATAAAATGAAGCCATTATTACAGCCAATGAATGTTATGAAACTGGACAGTTTATGAGTAGATCACAGCATACGACAGGAAATGAAATGTTATTGTTCAGTGGATGTTTATACTATGCACCGTAGAGCTAATGCCATGTGTCAAGACACATAATACAGCATAAGAAAAATTGAAAACACTGAAACAAAGCCCTCTTCTCACACTCTCTTTCAGCCAGAAATCTCTGAATGCAACGATTCTGTTACAACCAGGATCACTGTGCGTCCATGGCATTTGTTCAAGGCTTGCCCAAGTCTCTTTCTGACTCATCTTGGCCTGAGTCCTACTAGGAAATTGTTACTGGTCTTCAGCATTGAGAAAACATCCACTTTTCTTCTTTCCTCTGGAGCAGAAACAGATAGAGAGTATCAGCTACAGCAGCTACGAGGCGATGAAATGGTTTTGCTGAAAAACTGCATTTTGATTCAAGGTTAGCTGACACAGGTAAATGGATCGGAAGATAAAGTGCTGTTTTTTTTTTGGTTTGTTTTGAAGCAGTGTAAGAGAAATGAGCAAACAGACTCGTGTACGATGTATCCAGCCAGTTATTTACTTAATAAAGGAGCAACTTTAGTAGAATCAGTACAAGAACACTGAAGTTACTTCAGGCTGAGGGCCATTGATCTGGAGGAAGTCGTCTATTCGAAACGTTTCACAGAAGTTCGGCTGTGTTCAGTCACAAAGGTCATTTTGTGCATGAGTCTCATTTGTTTTTAGTGGATTTTTTTGGCAATTAAACATAATTTATTTTCAAGTTGCAGACGGTTTTATGGACGTGCTGATCTATCCCTACGCTGACCTTTTAAAGTAGACTGGGTATTGCTCAAATGTCATCGATTTATATCAAATACAGTTTAGGCTCTGATAAGCACACGGGCATAAAAAGCTATCACTGATACTGCACCACTTCCAGTTTGTGTGTCATATATAAATGCATTTTAATGTGAATGGAGGGATTGTTTCTGTAGGACTGATCATTTTTAATTTGCAAATGCAAATTAGTTTTGAATTTCAAGCAACGTTATAAACGGATATAGACCAGAATGCTTATGGATGCAGTCGGATAGACTAAATCAGGGCAATGAGAGGTTGCTCTGAAACTTTGCATGCATGGATTACATTTTATCACAAAGGAGAATAGTCCAGGAAATGATGACTGACTTCATGCACAAGATGTGGAAACATGTAATTACAACATGGGAAGTCTTTTTGCATGTGGACACACGTGGAGGACAGTGAATGTAGCATCACCACTTATCCTTTTATCCGTTTACCAGTGGTCCTTTAGATCCTGAACACGGTGTGTCAGATGTTTTGAGCTTGATTCGTTGTATTGTCATAATCCTTCTAAACAATGCATGACTTAACTTACAGCTTTCACTTGCAGTTAAGAATTTACAGCCTCATGTGAGATTATATATTTTAGTTAGTTCCATGCAAAACAAGCGCTGGTGTCCAATCAGTACTTTAACCCCTCTAATTAAAAGTACACTGCACAAGATGAGGCACATTTGCACATTTGCGCTCCTTTCTAGCACCATTCCATCTTAGAGTCGTGCAAAAGACAGCCTTGATCTCCTCAGCACTTTCTGGAGTTAATAAAACCTTGTTCTATTGGCCCGGCAGTTCTGGGGTTATGTACTTGCTTTTCAAAAGATTTAATACAATCCAAAGTTATGCAATTTTCTCAGCTCAGAAAAATTTGCTCTCATTTTAAATGCTAAAAAAGACATGCATAGTCATTTTGTCCCTCTGGCCTTCCTTAGACTGTATTTTCCACAGTGAAAAGACTCAAACAGAAAAGTTAAGTAGGCCTGGTCAGTGCTGGTTTGAAGTCAGGCTATTTTCACTTCAGATGTGTCACTAGTTTCATGCACTGCAGTAATTTTCCCTCCTTAGGTTTCCTTTGTGTTTGGAGATTACAGTGCTTTGGTCATAGATGCTATTGAGAATGAGCTATGGCATAAATGCGTGTTTAAAATGTAAATATCTGTAGACGTGTAGATGTTAACATAACTCGCCCATCCACCCTGAGTCCCCTGCTGTAGTTCGCTGTGCAAGGCATAAACGTTACAACTGTGTTGTTACTATGCCAGGCACATCATTAGAGAAGCTTTGCCTGTTCCCAAATTCCCAAATGTTACTGTTGATTTTCTGTTACAACATAAAGTCAAAGTGTCCTGATGTTTTTTTTTTTTACTTTGTAGAGAAAATGCTCAGTAATTTCCAGAAAGCGCTGGCCACTGCAGTTTTTAACAAACGCTACTGAAACAGGAGTAAACAGTGAATTTGTTGAGGACTATTTTCAGCTGCGGATCAATACAGATTTGTTGCTCTGGTGGGTATTTCTGACAGCGGGACCGCGTGTGTGTGTGTGTGTGTGTGCGTGTGATCGATTCATAATAAACTACAGTGCCCATGTTCGTGGTGACTAAGGAACATGTCACATCACGTTCAATAGAGATGCTCACTGGTGTGTTTTTAATTGTTTTTTTAACATGACCAAGGCACACGGGGAAGAAGATTTTCATCAGGCTTTGGCAAAGCGAGCAACGCTCAGTCAGTTTTGGGATTTCTTAACAAGGAGAGACAGAATATCAGCGCGCCTGTCTTTTCACGGAGCTGTAAAGCGATGCAATTTCTAAACCAACGAAGGGCGTAATATGAGGCTCAGCCTTGACAACTCAAGAACAAACATGGAGGCCATCAGAATGTTAAGTGCCGCCTTGTCTAACATTAACTCCATTTTCAAAGGTCAGGACCACAGTTGAGGCGGTGATGAATCGAGCACTTCATTCCTTTGCTTATAAACCCCCTTTTCTATCTCCGTCTGTCTTTATGTGTGGTGGTCTAATCCCTGCCCGCCACCCACCCACCCTCGCTCTCCTCTACCTCTCCTCCTCCGTTTCCTGTATTTCACTCTCGTTTCTGTCGTTTCCTCCCCTCCCCTCCGCTCTCTCTGTGGTTTTCTCTGGCCACTTAATGGAATGCATGGCATTTCCTCCCTCAAACCTCCCCGTTCTTCTTCTCCATCTCACCCCCCTCCCCTCCCTCTATCCAGCCCCCACCTTCTGTAATGAAATGTAAACTTTGACATTTGTCAATTTAGTCCTCCCATCAACAATTTGCAGCGTGCGGGGGTGGAAGGTTTACTGTAGCGTGGCGTCTCCAGGCTAAAGCGCCACTCTGACCCTGTTCTCTCGCTCTTTATTTGATCTTTTCTCTCATTCTTCTGCGCTTCCTTAATCGTGTTTCTCTCCTTTCTTTCTCACACATTCTTTGTGCTCGTTCTTTCTTCCCTTCACTTTTGTTCTACTTTGTCTCTTTCGTTCCCCCCTTCTGTTTTGCTTGATAATCTCCTTCTCCTTCTTCAACCATCCTCTCCTCCTGTCTCCCCTTTAATTCAATTCTCCACTGACTGATAATCTGCTTTTCTTTTTTTTTCTCTTCTTCTTCTCCGTCTTCTTCCACAGAGCACGCTCGTTTTCTTCCACTCTCTCTTTCATTCTCCAAGTTCATTGATAAGGTCTTTTGCCCTTTTCCTCCCCCCCTCGTATTTCATATTCCAGTCCTCACAGCTTGAATCAATAGCAGTTTCGCAGCTAATTCCACAGCTCTACATCAATACCCAAAGGCTCCTCCGTCACCCCCCTGCCTGCCTACTATGAATATTCAAATGCGTGTTATAATAAAGTGGTTTTTCTAAATGCATTAGCACTCAGAGGGGAAAGGGGGGGGGGATTCAATCCAAAATGAAATTTTCACCATTATGAAGGAAGTGACAAACACGCCTGCGACAGAAGAAGAGAAGACGCATTATGAGGGATGATAGGTTAGTTTGGCTTCATTTGGATTCTCTCTATTTTAAAAATGATTTCTTGTTTTTTTTTTTTTTTTCCCAACATGGCAATCAATTTTTTTGCAGAACACGGCAAGGCCGGAGTGTGCCTCTGAGAGCTTAATGAAGTGGGTTTTTTCTACATGCATTAGCAAGCAGAGACGGGGTTGAGATTTGTAAAAACCGGCACGCACGCTCGCAAAAACTGACTGACGGCATCAGATTCAAACAAACGATGTCAGTTTTAATGCAAAGCTAAGCGCGCTGCTGTTGTTTGTCTAGACAAAATAGACGATCACTTAGTTTTTTTGATACTTAACACTGAATAATTGTGTCTTCGGGTCATTTTCTTCCCAAAGTGTCAGGATTTACACTGCTGAAGGGACAAGCCAGGGTCAGCATGTACCACCACAGCCAAAAGACATGGCTTTCTTTATTCCTCCCCCCTTCTTCTTCTTCTTTTTTTCCCCTCTCCTCACACATTTTCTCTCCCTCCTTCTATCCCTCTATTCATCCCTCGCTCTCCCCGGCAAATCCAAAAGTTGTGTCGCCATAGCAACAGCTGCCGTCTGCGAAAATTACCTAAATCCCTCCCTTTTTTTTTTTTTTTTTCTTTCACCGTGTGTTCCCAGTGACATTCAATGGATACTGTTTTGATGTGGGAGCGCACGATCGAGACGGGGTGTGTGTGTGTGTGTGTGTGTGTGTGTGTGTGTGTGTGTGTGTGAAAAAGAACAAAAAACAAAACAAAACAAAAAAAACAGAGTGGAGAGGTTGATGTTAGGAGAACAACAGAGGAGAGCAGCAGAGCAGAAAGAGGAGAGGAGGGATTAGAGGTGGAAAAGCCTGGTGGCCAGACAAACAGCCAGTCAGCCGGAGAGAAGCTGAGAAAAAAAAAAAAAAGAAAAGAAAGAAAAAAGAGTGAGTGAGACAGAAAGCAAACACAGACAGGGACGGACGATGCAGGAAAAAACAGCCAGCCAGACAAACCGTGCAGATACACGGAGCACAGACCAAATAATCAAACAAGTAAACAAAGGAAGGCAAGCCAAGGGCACACCAGCGGCAGGCAGGCAGACAGACAGACAGACAGACAGACGGAGAGACTGACCCAGTGAGACAGGCCAGCATGTGAAACAGGTAGCAGGCACAGAGGAGACAGACATGTGTCGCCATGGTAACACTGAAACCAGCGAGTAAAGGAGAGGAGGGAAAAAGAGAGAGAGGTGGTTGGTGGTGGTTGTGGTGGTGGTGGTGGTGGTGGTGGCGGCGGTGGCAGCGGGGTTGGGGTTGGTTAAGAGGGAGAGATATAGGAAGCATGCCGTCCCCATGGTAACACAAACGGAGGGATCCTGAGAGAGGAAGCGAGGCCGCCACACACACACACACACACACACACACACACACACACACACACACACAAGAAATCCAACACAAAAGGCACATTAAGAAAGTGGGAAACCTCGCTCTTCATATCCCAGCATCCACCTCTCTGCAGCGCTACAACCTGATCTGCATCACCGCGCTCGCGTTCGCGTGACGTGTTTACGAGACGCCCGAGTCGGCTTCTATGTGGCCAATTAGCGCCTCCAACATGCCATTTACGATTCTCAGACTTTGCCAGTGAGTAGTTTCATCTCTGCGATGAAGAAGGCATCTCGTTGTGGAAAAACCCTGACGGATGGTGTAAATTATTACAGCTTGCAGCATTATTCTTGGTTGGATGGCGTACAAGGCAATCTGTTGTCTTATCATGTGTGTGAGACAAGGCCAGTTTCCAGGATCATGGCTGAGCCAATTCGGCAAAGACAATCACATTCAATTGAGATAAAGCCTCGGTGGAAATCATGTAGCTGGGAAACTTCCCCAGAACGCTTATCAGACGCTGGTAATTACTCTTCAGCAAACACGCCAGCAGATTTGCAACTATTGTACCACTTAATCAGAGCATTGTGAAAGCAAAAAGGCTTGTGGCAGAATGTGACGAAATAAGTCAAGTTGCTTGACCTGAATGTGCTGCTGACTACAGCGACTGTCACTGCCAGGAAAAGAGTCACCGAACACAGCCTGCGGATTTACACTGAGAGCTAGTAAGTGGCAGCGTGGTCTGAATGAGCCCACTGTCATTGAACAGATCGGAGCACAACATGAGAGGAAGCGCGGGGAGCTAGCAGCAGCTAATGGATGAGCATCTACTCCAGTTGGCGCCCACAGCTTTCAAAGCTCATCAAGAGCAGCTACAGCTGAGCTCGGATGGAAATATAACTTGGCGGAGGATTAAAATGCTCTTGGACAGTGCTATTAAAAGTTAATTTGTCATATAACTAGTTTTGCTCTTTGTTTTATTTACAACATCATCCATCAGTATTCAGAGAGCTCGCAGGCTCTTCAGAACACAGATTGTTACTGCAGGTATCATTGAAAATACCCCCTTTCCCTGGCGTATTTACCATTGTGTTGGGTCATTAATGCATGCTCAACTCATAATTACTATATTTCCAACAGCACTTTGAGGCAGCATAATTGCAGTGTGCGGCAGATGGCTGTTGGCTAACTGGCTTGCAGTTACGCCTAATGGCTATTTGCTATCGGTGTAAAACAGGCTAATGGTTCGCTGGCCAGCAGCTATAGCTTAAAATAGACAGCTGTCCTGTGTGGGCTCAGCCAGAATTGAAATGACTATGTGCTCCTCATTATCTGCTGCAATGAATTCACCACACATCATTGTCCATAAAAGCAAAAAAAAGCAAAAAAAAATGAAAAGTGATAAACATTTCTTTGCTTTCCGAGCGAACTGAAGCTAAATTCAAAAAGGTTAATTTATGCAGAAAAACTGGACCATGTTTATGCCTCATTATAACGGCCATTCCTCTCGGAAAATAATTATCCTTGTGAAGTTGAGTATAACAAATGTAAATCATTAATGAATGTATGTGGCATAACTGCTGTTCAAAGCCGGGCCGGGTTGCATGTTTATATGCTGCACAAAAAAGACATTCATGCCGTTTTTGTCTGCAATTTTATCTTCCAATTCAAGAGGGAAAAGAGGGGGAGACGGAGAATGTATATTCCTTTTCAAACAAGGAAGACTAATTACAAGGGATTAAGTAATTGCATGGGGAATAGTCAGGAAATCTTTCTCAAAAGCTTTTGTTCCAAACCCCATTAATTTCACCCCGCTCCGTCTAGTGCATAACGGGTCGACTTTGCGTGAGCCGTTTAAAATCTACAAGATATTTTTCAGTGCTGTTAAGAGGCACAGAAAGCTACAACGTGGAAGACTTGAGACTCAGCTGAGGCTGAGAAGTCATGCACCCGCAATAACTTCGCAGAGGAAGTATTTTATGCCGGAAAAAAAAAAAAAAAAGTTTGATAAAAGTACAGCACCTTGTTAATAATTTAAAACAAAATCATTCTTAGGCTGCTGGTGTGCTTTGCAAAAGAAAATCTTTTAGTAAGTACGCCTGCTGGATCATTTGAGTGTATTCACGATGCAGAGTTATAAGACCCGAAATAAACATATTTCGCTCTAATCTGATCCCAGTAAATGTATCAAAAGGATGGTGATCTCTAAAATGTCTGAATTCAGCAACTTGAACTTGCTTTTTTTGGTAAACAGAGTTCAGTTCTTACGCATTGCTTCCTTTAAAACCGTTTACTTTTGTCACCAAACTCTCAGCAGGAGAAGCAGACGCTGCACGCTGCACAGAATCATACAATCAAAGTCTATTTAGCAGCCTTACAGCTTTCCATCACATCTCACAGTCACGCAGCGAATAGAGGGGAACACACCTCATCAGTGTGACGCGCGTCACAACACCTGCACCCGTTTCCTTTTTGTCCCTTACGTAAGCCCACGCACGTGAGGCCACCCAGCACCCGCATCATCGTGGAGTGATATGCGTCACCGTATCGATATACACCGGGACTATTTTCCAGCATGGATGCACACCAATGGTGCGGAAAACTAGCATTTTATACCATGTTCACTCTCAGTAGACTACTGTACCTTCTGTCTGTGTGGCATGTCTGGCATCAAATGACACGTTTTCCTTGAATGGACCTTTTTGTCCAAAACTAAAGACTAAAGCTCAAACTAGAGGAACTTTTTTTTTTGTCTTACTAGTGCTACACATTGCACACATTCATCAAAAATATATGCTGTAATTTGGATTTGCTGATGCAGAAACCTCTTCTCTTTTTCATCTTTCTAACACTGCACACACTTAAACTTCGATACTCTTTGTGTATGGTGAAGAATTTGGTGACTCGCCCCAAACATGACCCGTGTCAGCTCTTATTTTGGATCACCACGTAGCTTCAGTGCTTCCAGGGGAAACAGATCGAGGCCTCTGTGGTCAGAGCTGTCTGAACTCTGGGACTCCCAATCAATCGTCTCCCTCACTCTCTGTCTCCCCCTCTGCGTTTCTCATTGCTCACTCGCCCCCTCCACACAGCGATGGGGGTCATGTGTGGTCAAGAGCTGAGAATGGACAATCAGGCAGCAGCCATATCCACTACTATCACTGCAGCGCATGGCTTTCTCTCTCTCTCTCTGTGTGCTGACTCTATACAATACAGCCATATTACCTCCCTCACCCTGTCTGTGTCTCCCATTTGTAAAGCTAGGCAATACAGCAGAATGATTACTCTTTTTCTAACGAGTAATGCATGCAGTACTTCTACTTTATTGAGCTTGTTTGTTGTCTTAGCAGGAGATGGATGCGAGTTTTTTTATCAGTTTTATCTGCCTTCAAAAGCAAAGCTCCAAAATGAGTAAACTTTCACTCCAGTGTGACCTGGTTTTGTTCAGCGTTGGAGGGCAAACTGTAGGCTGGCTGCTCATTAAACCACGCTATCTCATTTTCTATTACCGCCTGTGTTAAATACAGATGATGTTCCAGTGAGTAGGGACTCACTGATTCCTGTAAATTTCAAGTGTCCTTAATTAATAATACCCTAAATGTTGCTCAAAATAGAACCACAACAGTCTTCTGGATTATTACAGGATTATTGCACGATATAAATTCATGTTTGGCTTTAAATATTTCCTTTCCCATACGCCTCAGCTGTCAGTGCTATAGAGAAGAAGCCAGACTGGGGCGCGAAGCAGATTTAGAACAATTTGGCAAAGCATTGGGGAACAAAATATGATGGCAAAGTTGTAGCCTGGTTCCAGACCTGTGAATCTTTGCCCAAACTCTGATTTGTTTAGCAATTCAAATAGATGGTGTTGTGCCCATTTCTGCCAACTGGAAAAGCAACCACGGGAGGAATTAAAGCTCCCATATTTTACGTTGTTCTGGTGTTTTATTTCAAGTTCTGACATCCATAAGAAGACACATTTGTGGTTTTAAGTACAAACAAACATCTAAATATATCTTTAGATCTCCTCTCTCGCGCTTCTCTCTGGAGATCTAGCAAGAACATGGAGGTTTGTGTTGTGTTTTGTCTCATTAATATTTATTTTATTCATTTATTTATTTATATTAGATTTCTTTCTGATTGGCTGTTTTCTGTGTAACGTATAATCAGGCCAATCACAGGTTATAACAGATTATAGCCTAGCCGGATGAAAGGGCGGCGACTGTGCGGGCTGTCTTCATGGATTGTGATTTGGATGCTTTCAGAGTATTTCTACAAAATCTTGACATGCTTTTTAATAAATGTGAATCTCACTTCCTACAATATGGGACCTTTAAATATGCAAACATCGTCTTCTTTTAAAGGTAACTGGCTACCTGGCACACAACAGCCACGAAATGGCTTGAAGGGTTAGAGAGATCATTACAGCTGCACAGATTGATGCAAGTCAACTCACAGAAATAACAACAACTCTTAAATCGACATATTTCTGCAAGTCTTTGTGGAAAAACATGAATTTAACTACCTCCACGCAGCCTTTGGCGGTTGACTCTTTTTATTAAAGGACCACATGTTTTATAACAAAGTGCCTCATCTTTTGGACTGAATATACAACCAGGAGAGTTTTATGCCCGCGGTCTTGGAAGTGCTCCAACTGACAGTCACCTCACATTGTTTATGTGGAGAATAAACAAGACTTTTACAACCTGAAACCTTCTCAACTCTATAAAGAAATGTAATGACTTTTTCAATGAGTAATGAGTCATTAATTAAATCTTTTAATTAACTTGCCCGACACTGCCTGATTACCCTTCATTGCGGTCCTGTAAATTCACTCTTTCTTTGCTTATCTTTGCCCTTTTTTCTCCCTATATGTTTTTTTAAACTTTCTCCGAGTCCCTTTTCCTCCCTCTTCCTCCGTTGCTATGGTAACTCTCTCTCTCTCTCTTTCTCTCCCTCTCCCTCTGTCTCTCTGGTGCACCCCCACTCTCCCCTCCCTCTCTCTCTCTCCCTCTCTCTCTCTTTCTGGTACTCCGGTAGCTGGTTGGATGGTTGCTATAGAAACAGACTTATTTAAAAGAAGAGCTAAGAAATTATCTTTTTCTCTCGCTCTCCCCAACACGCTTGCTTTTGCTCCCTCGCTTCCTCTCTCTTTCACTTGCCCCATCTCATTCGCCCTCCCCCTCTTTCCTCCCTGCCTCTCCTCTCTCTCTCTCTCTCTCTCTCTCTCTCTCTCTCTCTCGCTTTGCCTCAATCACGAGCGAGCAGACCGACTCTTTTATTTTCCTTTCGCCCTCGTCGTATATTGTGGATATATACACACACACGCGCGAACACACAAACACGCTGCTCTCTCTCTTCCTTCGTCCTTGTTAGCACACACACACAGGTGACACAATACCTTTCTTAAGGAACACTGATTTATGTCAATTTATCATAACTGTAACCAAAAGTCCTCAAATTTAATGATTTACTATTTGGATTTTGTCCCCTCATTGTACTCTGGTCCCCATAATGTGAGTGTACTGACTGATGACAATCAGAAAATCATTTTTAAGGATGCTACATTTAACGATATTTAACCAAACAGCAAAACAAATGCTGCAAACATATATCACACCAGACATTATGGATTAAGTGGCTGCAGTGCAATCAGTTTAATCGCCTGTATTTACGTCCTCACAACATAAAATTCAATGGCAGTGGCTCGAGACGCTTCGACAGGTCGCAGCAGCAAGAGCAAAAGTGTAAATGATAAAAATGAACGATGGCTGGATTCCAATTAGCTGAGGTGAGTGTTGGTTCACTGTCATGACTTACGGGGACACTTGAATGGAACAGTTGTTAATTTCATTATTTATAAATGAATAACGAGTCTGCAAGCAGCCATGAGCACACACACACTGCAAAGTGCAACTAGTCACGCTCGCAGTCTAATCTCCTCTCTCCGGAACAATGACGAATCTCATCCTGACACAATCTTCATCTGTGACGCCACGAGGGCCGAGAGACGAGCAGCGTGACGTCAGCTCGCGTCCCTCTACGCTGCCACCGTTGAGAGCTTATCTCCCCTGCACCCGGGCGTATCAGGCTTCACTGAGGGGAGATAGTGTCACCCCCACCACCACCACCACCACTTCGCCCAACCCTGCTCTCGCCTTCTCCTCTCCTCGCCTCATCGAGCCTCGCCAACCCAAGCGGAGCCTGGGGTGTTATCAGTTCCTGATAGTTATCGACTTACATTAGAACATAAGAGGGGCGAGAGGAGGAACGGGCAGATAGACAGACAGAAGGAGGATGGAAACACAAACAGAGTGGGTGGTGATGGATTCTGGCTTTCATCATCTGTAATCATGTTGTCCATCTCCATCTTCAAATCGCTGATTCTTCTTTTATCACCGTTTAAAATCCACCAAAGGAAAAGAAATAAAGGGGATTGAGGGATATATTGAGACTTCAAATAAAATTTAAAAAAACCAAACACTTGGTTGTGGAGCCTACGCAATAAAATCATTTGGTTACACAAATTCAGTGTCTGATAAGGGAAATAAGTTTGGAAAAGCCTCTGTGGGGATGATTGGGAGGCATTAAATGTTAAATTAAGTGAAAGTGGAGCCGGTGGATGGCTGGGTCTGTAGGGTGTATAAAATTCAGATTATGATCGTCACACATTGGATTTTTAAAAGAGAAAGTATTAAATATTACAAACTTTTTCCTGTTATCGGGAGCTTTAGTTTGGATAAGATATGCTGTCTTTACAGAATTAGCCACTGCTTGGTTAGTCGAGGATGAAAGAAATGACTGTGTATATCTGCTTTAATATAATGCGGTCCCCCAACCATGTTTCAACACTGATTGGTTTGCTACCATATAGTTGGTTCTTACAATAATTATTTATCTTACTTTGAGAAATATGTTCAGTGTTGGATGAACACAAGCTGCAGCACGGGAGCTTTTCCTGAAACAAATAGTCTAAACTTTTGAAATATCTGATCAAAAATAACCAATCTGACCAGACGTTTGATGCCAACCTTCGATGCTTGGCAGTTTTCTTCTAGATCAGGTGGATTTCTAAGATTTAGGGGGTTTTGTGCAGCATTTTGCCTTGTTCTTAATAGTGCAGCAGAGTGATGGATAGGAGAGAGGAATGACATTCAACAAAGGTCCACGGCCAGATTTTATGATTTTGTTTTATGATGTTGTTTGGCGCCTTAGAGCCGCGGGCCACCATAACAACACTCGATTATACATTTTTAGTATTGAGTCCAATACCCGGCCTTAATAATCATCTGTCAAAATTACAATTGAGCCATTTGTCAGTCAAGCAATCATTTAATTGTTTCGTTGATGACACGAGACGAACGGTATCATGTATAGAAGCACGCAGACACACTCTCACACACGTACTTATCCTGCAGCATGCATAATCCGGGACAAAGACAAAAGGGAAAACCTTGTGATAGCCATCTTGTAATGGATCAGATTGATTTAATTCAACTGCGCCGGACAATTTCTCATTCTTAATCCTCGAGATGTCTCTGAATGGATTTTATGTGGGAGGCCCATTCAATTGTTCTCTCTCACCTCCGCGCGTGAGACTCTCAGACGGCGAGCAAAGAGAGCGAGAGAAAACACGGGCAGACAAAGAAAAGCGAGCGAGCGAGCGAAGGTAGAAACATAAACTACCTCCACACTGAGCTTATTTGATCTCACAGGCCTGTTTGTTGACTTGTTGGGGTTTTTTTTTCCTCATATAAAAAGGAAGCACTTTTATGCTTTTGCTGCTTTTATGCTTGATGTCTGCATTTCTTTGAAAGCATCTCCTTAGAGAGGGTGGCCAGTTTGGTTTCTCACTTTCCCTTCCAAAAAAGCTAAGAAGGGTTACTTCCAGCCCTTTTATCACTTTTATTGAATACTCATGCGTAGATAGGAGACCCACTTTATTTATCCTTAGAGGACTGAGGACTATGTCGAGGGAGGAGCTTTGTGCATTGCAGCGTGCTGCTTGGTGAAATATGCTGGAAATGCCTGGAAAACTCCAGGCCCTGCTCTCCCAGGAGAGTCCCATCTATAATAGGCCTGGCTGTTTCCCTCTGCTCCCTCGCTGCAACCCTCTCCACACATAAATCTCTGCTCCCCAGCCCCGCTCTCCTCCTCCTTCACTCCTGTTAGCGCCCGCACCTCCTCTGCATTTCACTCCTGCCCTCATCCAGACGACTGCATCTCTCTCCCTCTCCTCCCGTCGGCGTCCCTTCCCCCGGTCCTCGACTCTCCTTCACTCCTCCGCCGAATCCTCTTTCCCTCTTCTCTAATTTGCTGCTCCTTGCCAAACAATAAATCTGTGCTCCCCATTTCTGCTCTCCTCCTTTTTCACTGTCCCCCCCTCCCCTTTTTACTCCTCTGCTGTCCTCCTACCCAAATTTCTCTCCTCTCCTCGTTCCGTTGTCTGCTCACCTCCTCTCTCCTCCATTCATGCTCCTTCCCCCCCCTCCCGTCACTGTTTCCTCCATCCGTCTCCACACCTCCTCTGACCATTCATCTCCTCTTTGCTGCCCTCCTTTACTCGCCCACTCTCCTCCCCTCACCCAAATTTCTCTCCTCCCATCCTCCTCTTTTGTTTTCTTCTCCCCTCATCTACTCCTCTGTGTTCCTATTTTATACCCGCTCCCTTGCTTCACCTCCTTCTGTCCTCTCTCCTTTCCTTCTTCTGGTCTCTAAACTCCTTTCTGCTGCCGTCCTTCACTTCCCGTTATCATCTGCTCTTCTGCCAACTTTTCATCTGCTCCTCTTTCTCTATCCTGCTCCCTCGCTCCAAACCTTTCTCACCTCCCTTTTTTAACTCCTGACTCATAGCTTTGGCCTCAACTCTCCTTCTGAATCCTCCTCCTTCCTTTTTTCATCTGCTCTCCTTCTTGTCAACATTTCCTCCCTCCGCTCCTCACAGAATCTGCTGCCTCTCCTGTTAGCTCCCACTCCTCTTTATTTCGATCCTCTCTTCACACTCCCTCCGTCTCCATCACTTTTTTCTCTGCCTCCTTCACCTCTGCCCTCCGCCCACCTGGATTTCTCTCCTCTCTTTCTCCTCTTTCAGCTTCTTCTTGTGCTCTTCATTTCTTTCTATTGCCTCATCTACAATTGCTTCCTCTGTCCTCCTCCTCTCACTTGAATTCCTCTCGTGTCTTCTTCTCTATCCTCATCTTCTCCTCGGGTTTTATGCTCCATCCCTGCTCTCCTGAACCTTCACCCCTGTTAGATCCCTCTCCCCCTCTGCATTTCACTCCAGGCCTCGTCCACATTACTCCCTCTCCCTTCTCACTTTCTTCTTTGACCTGTCTTCGCTCCTCATGCCTTCCTCCTCAAATCTTAATTTCACTCCTGCCTTCATCCCTCATCTTCTCCTTTATTTGTCTTCTCTCCTCCTCCTCCTCCTCCTCCTCCCAGTCCACTACTTCTCCCTCATTCAGGCTGACATAGCCAGATTGACGGGTGTCAGTCTTAATACCAGTCGACGCACTCTGTTAGGATCTGCGTGCTCTTCAGTCTTTCACTCCCACGCACACACACGAGCACACCAGCCCGCGTTAGCCGGCGCAGACGAAGGAAGGGGGAATTTGCCAAATCTGTTTTAGCAGATTTTTAGATTATCTGGGGGAACTAGGTGAGTTAAGCGGCGGCTAATTGTGGCGATTATTTTATACATTTATTCTAATTGCTGTTCCTTGTCGCCTCAGATTATGCTTCCCGTGCCATCAGGATATCAGATGTGTCAGGTTCTGGAGGGCCCACACACAATAACGCACACACACACTTAAATCCGCCACCGTCGTGTTGTTTGAACCTCCGCTCTGCTCTTAAACAAGGCCTGTCATGCCATTTTTAATTATCTTCATTTGAGAGTACAGCGTTTTTTTATTGAAGTGGATTTTTTATTTTTTTTAACACCCAATTAGAGCACCAGAGTCAGTCAACCTTTTATATTCGCTTTTATGGCACGATCAGTACAGTATGCCACTAATGGCCGAGGGTAGGTTTGATTCGTCCTGAGGCCACTCATGCAAGCAATGCTCATCAGCGGTGCTTCAGATGATAAAATCCACCGAAGAGGAAGACGAACGTGTTTACCTCCGTTGTGTTCCGAACAACAGCGATGGTACAAAATCAAACTGTGGGGGCCTTGATAAATATTTTCATTCAGTTTTTTAAATCTGGATAAAGAATACAAGGCTGAAAGTTTGTTCCATCGCGTCGCATTGATAAAATCCTGCTTTCTAATACAGTTGGAAACAGGCCTTGAGGACGCTGACCTTCAGGTTCGCCTTAAGTTCACCCTGTTTTGTTTGCTGTAATTTAATTAACTGCAAATTTTGAAAATCTGCCAATATCCACAAAATGACTTCAGATCTTGAATATTTTAGTTTGTCTCGCCTCTGCAGTGGGCGTTCAGACTGAAAACAGCTCTGCGTTTAAAATATGCACGGGGCTATGTTGGTCAAGGCGCGTCGTTTAAACGCGGCCGGTAAGACAATGAGCGATCTGCGAGGAATGACGTTACTGCGCTGCTAAGTTAACGCGGTGTCAGTTGTTTGTCTTCCGCGGCATGCCGCATTTCATGTAACAAATGTGCATTTGCACTTCTTTGATTAGCAAACACAGCGCCTCTCTGAATGATGCAGACAAAGTTGAGCCAGGTTCAACTTTTTTCGCAGAAGAGTGTGTGTTTTTCTGGCACCTCTGCTGAATCAACAGTTTGCTCGATGAGTGGGAGACTCAGATTCTTTCGTGCAAGGGTAACGTTGGTCTGAACACGACCTTAAAGAAGAACCATTTTTAAAGCTCTAGTGTACAAGAGGTACATTTCACTGCTACGGCCCATCGGGCAGTCTCATTTGTCTACTTATAAGCGCCGGGGTGTGCACGCAATGCAAAGAGGAGGTGGTGCTGATGGTGGATTGAGGTGGCCACATTTTTCCACCCATGCAACAGCGTGTCCCTGCAAAATCACTGAATTTATCTCCAGTATGCACTATAGCTACTGATGTGTCCAATTCAGAAGAGAAAAGGCTTTTCGGTATGTGTTGGAGCTTGTGAAATTTAATAAAGCAGTGGTTCATTACACAGAAATAAAACAATTTAAAAAAAAACATGCAAATGAGTTGTTGTGCATTTTTCCAGATCTTTACATGCTGTAAATGTCAAAAGAATTCTGATTGAACACACAAACCTCCAGCCGAGGGTATTTGTGTTGTTAGATGATTCAGAGAGAGATTACACAACAGTGGAGAACACTAATGATCTCATTCACTCTGTCACTGTGCACACGTTATAACGAGCGGTATAAATCATTTAAGGCTCTGTGAAGACTCTTGGTCATCCAGGTCGTGGTGTTGAAAGTTAAGTTCAGTTAAGTTAAGTCAAAGGAATCTGGGCTTGTTTTGGGGGCGAGAATCTAAACTCTAGTTTGCCTTTGAGATCTTTCTGTGCATCCCTCTGTGCCTCTGGAGCCCGCTTTGGTATAAACCTGTGCTGATGTAAACCATCAAACATTGATGGTCCAGCTGGGTTGCTGTTGAAGAAGGGACTGAAGCCAATAGGGCATTCTCTTCTCTCTCTCTCTCGCTGCTTCCTGAGTGTTCCTCCTCTGCCTCTGTTTATCCTCAAACATCCCCTCTTGTCAACAGATTAGGACTGAACCCCGCTGTCTCCTCCTTTCTTCGTCTCTCTCTGCCTCCATCTCTCTGTCTTTTGGCCTGTCTCTTCACATCTGCGCCTCTGCTCTATTCTTGTGACGGGGGGGAAAGGTGGGAGGAGGACGGAGGGGGGAGAAATGGGAGAAAAAGAAAGTCTGTGTGTGTGTGTGAGTGTGTGAAAGAGAGATGGGACAGGTGCTTGCAGTGCAAGAATTGCTTTGCTTGCTTTGCTTGCATGATCAGGCTGCAAAATTGTTCAGCTCAAGCAAAAGTGCTGTTCAAGAATCGACTCTGAGAAACAGGCTTCCTCGCCTGTGGACAGACCGGCGCTGGCAGCACAGTGTCGGATCACAGCGGCAACACGCTACATCGGACCCACTCACACACACATGCACTCATACAGGGCAGAGCGGTAATTACAGAGGCCCGCGGACGCGCGGTCAACCACACAGAGATGTAGTTGGCCTGTGTTCTGAAGCCAGACAGACCAGTGGACTGAACAGTAAATCAGGCTGCTCAGAGAGAGACAGTCAGAGCTGTCAGCAGAGGAGAGCAGAGCAGGCAGAGACACCTGGAAGACTCCAAACAGGCTAAACACACATTAGGCTGCAGCTGCTGCATGTAGGGGACGGATTCACTCTGATCACATTTACAGGCTTACACCGGCTCAGCTGGAGACACTGAGCTGCTCTGCTCTCTGCTGCTCTGCTCTGTTCTCTGCTGTTCTGGTTCTGTTCTGCTCTGTTCTCTGCTGTTCAGCTCTGTTCTCTGCTGTTCTGCTCTGTTCTCTGCTGTTCTGCTCTGTTCTCTGCTGTTCTGCTCTGTTCTCTGCTGTTCTGGTCTGTTCTGCTCTCTTGGTTCTGTTCTGCTCTCTTCTCTGCTGTTCTGGTTCTGTTCTGCTCTCTTCTCTGCTGTGTTCACTCTCGGTGATCTTTCTGCTCTTCTTCATTGTTTCTATGTTTTATTCTTTTCTGTTCTGCTCTGTTCTAAGCTCTCTGGTTCTTCATTGTTCTGTTCGTCTTCTCTTTCTGTTCTATTCGATCTAGTTCTTCTTCTTCTCTGCTCTGATCTGGTTTTCTTCTCTTCTGCTTTGTTCTCTTTTGTTCTGTCCTGCTCTCTTCTGCCTTGTTCTTTCCTCTGTCTGCTCTGCTTTGTCTCGTTCTGTTTGATTCTCTGTAGAATAATCAAACTTTACTCTCTCCACTCGCCTCTTTCATCAGACTTCGACCAACAGACACTCACCTAAACCCTTAACCCGAAGCAGTCTGAGCTCCTGAGACTATTGATTGATTGACATTAATCATATCAGCTGATTGATTCTGATACATAGACACCTCCTTTGTTCAATAATAATATTGTATTCTCCTGTAGGTGGTCAGCTCTGCTCCAGCCTTGGAGCTCCTCTGACTGCCTGTCTCGGCAGATCACCGTCTGTGGTTGATCACACCGGCGGCCTGCGGCAGCGGGGACCCAGGTGCTGAGGCAGGTACACACACCACACACACACACCACACTCACAGTTGAACTGTTCACATCAGGCCACCTCAATTAATCACCTCTGCCTTTGGAGCCTTGACTGCCCCCAAACGCGCGCTCATCCTCTCTTTCACCGAGGTGTGTGTGAGTGTGTAGACGGAGAGGAGAGGGAGAGAGGGCAATCTATCAAGGTGATCGATAAATAGGGACATTAATATTAGTAATGGGGCTCTCCTCCAGTCCAGTGAATATGTCTCCGTCTTTACGGTAAAATATGAATTTTTCTTGGCACTTGCACGTTTGCAGCAGGGGCCGCGCGCACGGACACGAGCACGCGAGACTCTACCTGCATGCTAAGAGGAGGATGCACTGGTCTCTATTATCTCGCTCTCTCTCTCTCTCTTACACACACACACACACAGACTTTCTGTCTCGAGGGTCACTTGCGCTGCACTCTTACACACAAACTGAAGGAATGCACGTGCATTGCGCGTGCGTGCGTGTGTGCGTGCGTGTGGAAATTGATCCAGTGTGACTCATGTTAAAGCCCGGTGACCAGACTGTGCATTGGATCCTCGCCTCATCAATCATCCCCCCCCGGTTGGCAGGCTATGCGCAGTGTGTGTGTGTGTGTGTGCGTGATTGGCCCACACTGCAATTGTTTGTGTCAACCAAATCTATCTATTCATGCGTTTCAAAGGTCACGTCAAAGCAATGTCGTGCACAGACGCTCCACATCTCTCTCATGAACGTGTAATTGAAGAAACATGAACGCAGCGCGTCCTGACCGTTTTGTGTCTGCACTCTTTTTTTTTTCTCCCTCAGCAGAGCAAAGACCCTGAACACCCCACGACTCTTTTTTTACCCCCCTCCCTCTCCTTCAGCGCCTGTGGGCTGTAATGATGATGTCCAGAGCAGCACAAATCCATAACACCATAACATATTTTACGCACGCGTACAGAGCCACGCACTCGCGCGCACGCACACATCGCCAGACATATAGATGCACAAACACAGACAGAAAGACACCCACAAAGCTCACAGACGCCCGCAAGACAACAGGGTGAAGAGGGAAGGAGGGTGAGGGGGGAAAGAACAAGATTAAAAAGAAACTTTCCGCTGTTGCTCGTGTTTTAAGAGACTGTGTTTAAACATTGTCTCACCTTGGTTCAAAGTGATCGCCAAAGTTATGATCCACAGGGCTGGCATGGTTCAGCCGAGCGCATTCAGATTCCTCCCCTCGGCTCTGCTTCCCCGAAAAGACACCATCAATTCCTCCCGACCGGGTGAATTTAACTGGAATCCTCCTTGAGTCATGAGAGTGAAAGAAGCCAAATTTAGAGGAAAAAACCCCCAACAACGATGTCTCTTTTTTCCAATCCCCTCCTTTCCTTTCTTCAACTCGTTTCCCTGCTTCTCCCGTGCGTAAAATAAATCTGTCTCCACTTTTTTTTTCTTTGAATGCCTGTTCTCTGCGTCTCTTTTCCTCTCTGCGCTCTAGATTCCCATTTAAACAGGACTGAATTCCTCTCTACCTCTTTTCTCTCGCTCTCTCCCTCCCCTCTCCTCTCCTCTCTGCCCCCCTCCTCTCATACAATCAGTATCACACACACACACACACACACCTCCTCCTCCCTCCTCCACCGCCGCCACCTCCACGCCTCCCCGCTCCAAAGCTCCGTTTTGGACTCCACAGAGAGGAGGTAAAGGGCGCCCCAGCGGCCACAGCGTGAACTGCGCTTTAAACATGGAAACTTTAACCATCGAGTGCTTGAAGCTCACAACGGACTGCACCTTTAAACACAGAATAATCTGCAGGAGCTTGTCGAAATTTAAATAAAAGTCCTAAAAATGTGAATTTATGAAATGAGTTCCTGGACCAATCATATTTTAAGATACAAACACAGAAATATTCTCATATATCACTGAAGGAATCTCACAGTTGAGCATTTTTTAGTGTTTCCAGATCAGTTGAACTCACTCTGGATTTACAAGCACTACCTATATGAATACTGTAAGCTGCTTCAAAGGCTCTACTTTCTCAGTCAGCTTGTTGCTATAAGTAATGAACACAGCATTTAATGCCACAGTGGGATTCTGACATGTTACTTTACAGACCTCTGCACATCTGTCTTTTCTTTGCTCACTGGTGGGCAGCGCACAGCTGGAGAAAGGTGATAACAGTCATATAGTTCCATGCCACGATCACATCTGGATCAAAACGTAACATCAGTTGTGGGGACTGTTTGGATCAATGGAATAAGTCAAGTGTTGTTAGGTCATGAATATTCAGTGCTATGCTAAAGATGTAAGTTTTCAGCTCCTCCAAGTGTCAGAAAAACATGACAGCTTCTTGCTGCGTACTCCCTCTCTGACAATAACCTGTCAGTCAGCATCAAAGCGACACCAGGCCCAAATTCTTTGTTTTGAATTAAAGTGCCGCCTTTTAAATTTTTAAAGCTGCCGTTCTCTTTAAATCTGGATCACCAAGTCTCTTTGTTCTCTGTGTTTACTGTGACTGACCACTGTGGAAAGAATTCTGACACTTCTGATCGGCTGTATGTTACTGCTGTTGTTCACTTTATTAGGAGAATATCTGCAGTGATAATGTCCATTACAGTCTATCAGGACGTATGTCATACCTAATGAAGTAATCTGAGTATGCTGGCCTGATCATGGTATATGATTATTAATTAAATGCTGTTTCCACCAATTTACTCAAAATCTTCTGTCACCTATCACATGATCAAAACATTTGAATTAAATGGAGTTACTCACCAGTCAAACCGTGCCAGCTTTGTCACTGCACACCTACACTGTACACACATTCATGTGTTTTGTTCAGTCTTCACTAAATCCACAGTAGTTTAGCCGGAAGCACTTTTCCGCACACAGAATAAGTGAGTGTTTCAAAGCAAGAACAAAAAGAAGTCTGAACATCCGTCTGTGTGAGGATTGTGACTACTTACCGTCTAATTAACTAGTAGCATGTGTACAATGTAAGGCTCATTATTAACCTCTGCGGCAGTATCAACATGTGGTAACAATATCCCTCAACCACAGTCCATACTGAGAGGGTGGAGGCAGGGGAAAGATAAGAGGGATGAATGGAAACCAGAGAGAGAGAGAGAGAGAGAGAGCAGATGTATGTTTTGTCTTGGGGAGAAGGAAAGCATTATTGAATCATCTATTTCATGAATACGAAACACTGCCGGGATAAAATGTAATTTCACTGAATTCAGGGAGAAAGTCAGTCGCTTGTTTTCCTCATTTTGTTACCAACCATCCAACCTCTTAGTTTAAACGGGGGGACTTTGAATTGTTGCATTGTACTGCCCTCTGTTGGACACTTTCTTTAACTGCACAGCACAGGAAATGATGGCTTGTAAACCTGTTGATAACGTATGTCTTGTATTTATGACTCATTTCATTATATACCATAACGTTTGCACACAGTCACTAAGGATTGATGCTTGATGAAAAGAAGATATTTATCATCTAAAAAATTTGGATTTGTTGTAAAAATGACACCTTAAGTCCAAAAAAATGCAAGAAGAAGTAACAAATCCAAGATTAGAATGCTCCACAATAAGATCAGGTTGATACTGATGTGTAGTTTTCTTTGGAAAATGAAATTTCACGTTTTCCTGAAGCGGTGCTGTAAAACTTGTGAGGTACCGCAAGACGAAAATGACTAATCCAGGTAGACGAGACGTTCCCGCTGGATGAACACTGCAGTGTTTTGGATCAGATCAGATTTGGAAAGTTTCCGAGGAGGAAGAAGCAACGACAGGACAGGTGAAATTAACCCAAATGCATGTTTATTGAAGTCAACAACTGAACTGGTATTTTAACAAAAGAACCAAATCAAACAAATACTGTATGAACATAACAGCCAACAGACGTAAACCCCCCCACAGCATGCGGTTGGGTCTTTGTCTTGGTGACATCATCAGCCATAGTACAAATTAACATACACGACAGCACTATTCTCATGTGATATGGATATTTATTCAAAAGGAAGACTTGTCATCCAAAATAATCCTTCTAAAAACAGAGAAGTTGTTTTAGTCATCGAAATAATAACGACATTTTTTGTGAATGCAACACATGTAAAGAGTGTCTCCGGAGTCTGTTTGGGTCGATTAATACACACCTCACACTCATACACAAACACACACACACACACACACATATGTACAAATACACCATAGTCACAGACGTCATGCCTGCCCGTGCATATCCAGATATGTGTGTGGATGTGTATGTACCCAAGGTGTGTGTGCAAAGTGTGTATGGGTGAGCTTGTACGAGTATCCAGTAAAGGCAACACTATATACATGAAATTATATAAAAATGGTTGTTGAAACAATAAAATACGCAAAAAAAAATAAAATTCTAACCTTCAAGTTTTGGAAAATCTAATTTCTTTTTTTAGAAAAAGCAAAAATGATTATCAATTGACGTGAAATTAATTTAAGATTATGCACACCTTTTACAAAACATAATTTCAAAATCAATTTGTTTATACTACAAACAGAAAAAAAGATGACTGGCAGCTAGTGTGCGACTGCCCGAGGAGGAAGTGGTGAGAGTCAAGTGGTGGGGCAGGACAGCTCGGTCTGACTGAGGAGGGGGGAAAGAAAAGCTGCTGTTTGCTGGCATCTGGTGACAGCTAGTCATTACTGCACTGATGCAATGAAATATGAATTAGACTGACTGCGTATCCCAGTTCAACTCCATTGTACCCCCGCATCATTTTAAAGTAGCAGTGGCTTGGAGAGGCAGAATGAGTCCTACTTTTCTTAGTGGTATTCAAAGGGCTGCAGGGTTGAGGAGGTACAGGCGGGTTTAACTGGGACACGGCCTATGTTTGCAGATCAGAGAACAGCAGGGAGGTCAGCTGAGCAGACCGCCAGTCTCGTCTCAGGAGAGAAGCTTGTCGGCACTTGTCATCTCCAACACTATCTACATTTCCAACCGTTTCTCATGCAAGCTACATGCTAGCACATTAACTAAGACGAAGGACAGGACGATAAATTACAGGCAAATACAGGTCCATTAGTTTTTAAGAAGACACTACACTTCGTTGAGTATGAGGCAGGTATTCGTTTCTCCATTCACAGAGCAGAATTAGACTGGGGTTAGATACAAATCAAAGGTTACTCTTCAAGTGGACAATAAACTCTGAGACGGAGCCCGTCCTCTGGTCTGCAGACATGAATACTGTGAAAAGCTGAGGAGCGTCGCAGAGCAAACGTGGGATAAAGAGTGTTCTGAAAAACGTGGTCGAAATATTCATCGTGGTCTGGTGCACGTCCAAACCGTCCCCGACAGAATGCAAACACTGTTTAAGCCAAGTTTACTACAGCGTCAGCTTAGCAACCCCAAATCCAAACCGAGAGCTCTAGGGGAGAAAACAACAAAAAAAAAAAGATACCACAGCTGACCCTGCTTCAGGTCATGTTACCCTTTGTAGTATAGCTAGCTTATAGACACACTAGCTGGGCCACTTGCTTTCAAAGCAGCTAGCTAGGTAGCAGTTAACGACAATGCGGGGAAAGGTACGAAAAGCACGATCCCTGAACGTTCCCAAAGAGGGTGTACAAAAACTATCACAGACATAACTGTCTACGGGTAGACTGACAACAGCAAATGGATTCTTCTCCAAAAACACTTCCCCGAAAACAAAAAGTGCCGCAGAGAGCCATCAGCGCACGCCAGCAAACCTACGAGGCGCTACTTCTACTGTACGTTTACATGGACTCCTGAATGAGAGAGAGAGAGAGACCAGCGAGGAGAATCGGACATCGATCAGAGATGGAGAGGGGGGGGGAGGCGAGACAAGGAGAAAGGAGTGATGAGGAGAGGAGAGACCGGGTGAAGGTGGATCAGGACGCAGACGGGATGATTGATTATAGAATGAAAAGGAATGGACGAGCAGAGCGGTGGGGACAAAAAAAAAAGAGGACATTTAAGTTCCTAAATGACTTTCTTCAGTGTTAGTGCAGGCCAGACTCCGGCTCGGCACCCTGCCCACCAAGCCAAACCTTGGCATGCGTACAGTCTGGAGCCCAGAGCCTCTTAGTTAGATTGCAATCAATTTCCACGACCGGGCCAAGTGGAGCTTGCCAGTGCCAAGGCGAACTCCCAACCTTAATAAAACACCGTTCATTTATGGGAACCTCTTGCTAAGCTGGTGAATGATTCCTGCTTGCAATAACACACACAGAGAAAAAGAAACAATCACATAAAGGGTTTTTTTTTTTGCCAGGAAGTTTGTCATAATGTATGTAGGCAGTCCCGTTTGGCCCCGTAGTGGAAAGCAAGCAAGCGTTTTCACCTCCCCTGAAGCAGTGACCATGCCAGCTTCTTAGAGGAAGTCATGATATCACCGCTCAACGGATTTAGCGCCAGGTGGCCTCGCCAAGACAAGCAGTCTGCTGCAGGGAGAATAATGGCGGAGTCATGCGCCGTGTTCGGCGAGAGAGGGGGGGCGAGTGAAAAGAGGACCAAGGAGGGCAGTGATACTCCAGGAAAACTCCAACAACACTTTGACACCTTTCGAAGCTGCGTTCGACCGAGGTTTTTTTGCTACAGTTCAGTGTTCAGGAGCAAAAGGGCCGACAAAGCAGGGGAGAAAATGGCAGGCAGAGAGAAAGAGAGGGGGGGTAAAAGAAGAAGTAAATCAACGAACAGCATCAAAACCTTCAACCTCAAAACCAGAAATTAGATTAATGGACTCCTGGACTGACAAACCGACAGACACTGTAAACTGTTAACACTGACAGTAACACACTGAGACACTGAGGAGAGAAAATTTCTCATAAGTCCCCCAAAAAAAAGGAATAAAAGAAAAAGAAAAAAGGAAGGAAAACGTTCCTCATACAAATATTTGCAGTTAAGGTTAGTTTTCATCGCAATGTCATCACCGTTATTTTTCATTTTTTTTTTTTTTTAACCCCAGATATTGATAGATTCGACTCTGCATTTCCACGCATGTAATAAAAACAGGCAGGCTTTTTTTTAAAGAGTATATAAGTTACTGAGATGCAGTAACAGACCGTATGAGATACAGGAGAGAGGGAGATGTAGAGAGAAAGAGAGGAGGGACAGAAGAAGGAGATACAGAGAGAGAGAGTGTATTTACAGCACACCAAACATTTTCTGTCAAGTAAAAAGAATGCTATATAATTCTATATATATATATATTTATATATGTATACTGGAACCCCTCGGCTTGGTAGCGCAAGGCGGGAATGCTATTTTTGCATGAGTCTTGCATGTTGTGTGGCGCTGCGTTGCGGGATGTTCCAACTGCTCGTACCAAGGTTTGTAAGTGCGCAGGAAGAGGTCTGATGGCGTAAAAAGATTAAAGTGTGAGAGAGGGAGAGATTATGTTTGTCAGCCATGATTCGCTTTGGATGGATTCCTCTGCCACTATGGATGCTTACAGAGAGACACTGCCTCGTTAGATGGAGGGCGGATGAGGACACAAACGTGAAAAAGACAGAGCTGGTTTGGTTTGAATGTCGAAGGGTTTTGGCGTGGTCGTGAGAGGTGAAGTATCAGCTCGGGATGCCGGAATGTGAGTTACAATTTTGCTTTTTGGAGGAGCCGACAGTTAGAAATAGGATGCGTGTGTAAAAATGTGTTAATGTCATTCAGAAATAATTCGGACATGTTAGTAGGAGGCTCGTGTTTGTTAATCGGAGCGTCTACGAGCATTCAAGTCTGTGTGAGAAGAGTTTTCCCCCAAACCGACTCGCGTGTGTATGTGTGTTTGAGTGTGTGTGTGTGTGTGTGTGTTTGAGGGTGTAACTTCAGTTCGTCTGCATGGTCAGTGCAAAATCTCACTTCCCTGTATCAATGCAAAGAGGGTAGTACCAGTTGAAGCTCGACTCATCGCTTTATCCCGCCCACAGTTCTTGCCCTCCCTTCCCCTCCCCGTCATCCCTCCAACTGAGTGAAGAACTGAAGCGTCGTGAAAACAAATGGAGGTTTTTTTATCCCCATCACTCCTCCCCTCTCCTCTACTCCACGTCCACCACCACTCTCTCTGTCCTCTATCTAGATAAAGTACTCCTTCTTGTCCTCTGCTCCGGAGTGGCCTCCCTCTGCGTTGATGATGGCCGTGTCGGCGTCGGGGGCGTCGTCTGAGCCCTTGGCCTCGTGGGTCAGATATGTTCCTGTGGAGAGCAGAGGGAGGAAGGGACGCAGATAGTGAGAGAGAGAGAGAGAAAAGGGGGAGGAGAAATGAGATTGCTGAGACAGTAAAAGTCAAACACTGGAACTGTAAAATGGCTAAAGGCCAGCAGGACAGAGACCGCTATAAACCGAGGAGTGGCAAGATGTTCCAATATGATGTCTAAATTATCACCTCAGGTGCTTTTAGTAACTTCTGCTGCTTTTTTTTGTGTGTGTGTTTAATGTTGGCGAATTACTGTGTAGTTAAGTTTTCTTCAGGTAGCAGGGATGCAAGGAGACGCAAAGTCCTGAGAACGGCTCATAAAAAGGAGTTTATCTGGTCATGATAAAAGAGACGTTTCACCTGAAGGTATCTTGAGTTATACTGGATCAGAACTACGTTAGTTCAAATCAACTGCTCTTTGTTCAAGGACAAATGTTTGGGCTAAATTTCAGACATCCAGTTTACATATAACCACTGATTTATCCTGCATTTATAATCATTATACTTCTGTGTTGAGTTAGGATCTGCTCACTGTTAAAAGAGCCGTTCAAACTGAGGTTGTATGTAACCTAGCCGTGTAAATAAAGCTTTTTCTTTTTCAGCCAAATCACAAAATCAATACTTACAAGGCTCCATCAAGCCTTTGTCATCCAAGTAAAACTCTGTCCCGTCCGGTAGGAGCTGATTCCCTCGCTAAGCCCCAAAGAGCAACTACATAACTCAACTTTATTTTCACAGTTTGACTCATAATGATCATACTGTACGTTTATGTGTTACTTTTATGGCGAGAAAATGCGTTTTTGACCTCAGAAAGACAAAATAGTCTTAACTCAAGGTCCACTTAGCCAGGTGTGACAGTCTATATCATCCAAAGATGACTCAGGCGTAGGTATGGAGCAGCCATGTGATTACAGCTGGTTTAGATACTGAACAAGCAACATAGAAGAGCGGCCCCAGCATCAAAGGGGAAGGGGTCATACTCATTGACCCAAAGTTAGTGGATGGCCGCAGAAAGATCAAGGACATCAAACAGACCGTCTTTGAACACACCACGACCTTATCAAGTTTCCATAGTTGGTCAAACTGTGTGAAATTTTGTTGAAAGCTCTAAAAATGAACAAGTGGGACCTGAGTTAAGGTTATTCTGTCTGCAAACTGATTCCAATTTAAGAAGTGCGGCTGTCAGTTGTGTCGTCAGCTGCTGAAAACTATCTGCATCCACTCTCACGTAATGGCAGTAAAATGACCAAGTTTTCATGTGCTACAGTCCTTGTAATTGCTCACTCCTCCGCTGGCCTGCAGACTCGTGCGCACGCGGTCCCCGGACACTGAGGAGCGTCACACACTATCACCCCGAGATTCAACCCTTCTCTGCACAAGTGCCTTTACAATCCAGAGGGAGTCGCTAATGCGACGGCACGGAAATGATCCCTCACGGACTTGGCATCTGTGAACACTGGCCACCGAGCATTTGTGTTCAATATTCTGGACCAGCTGGAGGCACTGGAGCTGCAGATTGAATCTGGCATGCTGTTGGTGGTGGTGGGCAAGTTTTTATCAACTGCACCACCTGGGCACTGAAACATGTCTTTAGCAGCCTTTAAACTTCACGTGTCGCCTGCTGTCTCCTCTTCACAGCAGCACGTGAGCGCCTCGCTAACATCGTGGAAGCAATTATATTTCTACCACACTCCCGTATTTGACCATGTAATTGAAAACATGCTGCTGAAACATTGCTGACGACAGCAAATCTAATCGCACGGGAAGTTGTTTGAAGCAAACTGCATTAAGAGGCAATGAATAAACATCCACTTATTGTCATTCATTAATTTTCTTATGCTGCTTTCAGAGTAAAATCAGTGAGGTTGACGCTTTGAATCCGTATTTAGGTATGAGTGCATTCCCGTGTCCTTACATTTGGATGCATATGCATGTTTGTAAGTGCAAGATCCTGTCTCGGTGCGCATGTATCCATATTTATGCAAGTGTATCTCGGTGTACGCTCATGCATGCATGCATGAGCGTGCCCGTGTGTCTGTGTGGGTGAGTGTGTGAGCAGTTGACCTTTGTGTCTGATGAGGTATCTGCCGAGGACAATGAGGAGGCAAAGCAGGATGAAGACGATAACAGCAACCACCCCTCCGATCACAGCGTGGTCCACCCCCGAAGAGGTCGACATGGCTGTGGGGTCTTAAGAAGAGGATGATCGGATGGAGAGGAGAGAGGAGAAAAGGAAGTAAATACAAGACAATGGGAGTAATAATGAGAGACAGGGAAGGAGAGAATTGATGAAAAAGAAAGAGACAAAGAGCAGCAGAAAAATCAGGTAGAGACAGGGGGAAATAAGGGGAGAGACAGAGATTGAGAACCAAGAGGGAAGTGGATGGCGGATGAATATTGGTGGAAAAGGGAGATGGATGATGAAAGGTCGCAGAAATAGAGTAAGAGAGAGAGAGAGAATAATGGGGAGAATGACAGAGAGGAGGCAGAAAGAAAAGAAAAGAACAGGGAAGAGGACTCGTCAATATATAATACCCAGGCACAGTGACAAACCTTCAGAAAACAAAGACAAGGATACGAAAAAAACAGTCAGGCGAAAGAAAAGTGGCCACCTGGTCACCCTCCATTAAAAAAGTGTTCGTGACCAACATGCAACAGATGATTCTGTGCAGTCTGCAAGTCCCAATCACTTGTAAAAACCTTGTGCCGGGAGCGCACACTGCTGATGTCAGGTGAAATCCTTGCCCCCTTCAAGCTGCGATGATTTCCATCTTTTCAGTGTAACTGAAGGATTTTATGGTCGCGTATGGATTGGGGAACTTTGAAATTCCTTAATATGTGTGTGCAGTCCAAGGCTGGATTTCAAAACGGGTATGTGTGCCAGGACGCCCCAAAAGCCCCGGATTCAGTTTTTGGAATAATTTTCTCCGATACAAATATAAAGATCCAACCTTGAACGTTATTTTTAAGTTCGTGTCAGGTTCGTCCATCATGTTCCCAGAACGTTTTCAGGTAACATTACAGGAACCTTTTGGGTGGACGTTATTTTTTGATCCGTGCATCACCTTCCCAGAATGCTTTCAAACCTCTCACAGAAACTTTTGCAGAACGTTTAAGGAACTTCAAAATTTGCAGCAAGCGCCATCTGAACATTTTTACACCATTAAACATTCATGTCTAATGAATTTCACTTGAGCAGGATGCAGGAAGTGTTGCTGTGGTGAACGGAGGCCAGTACATAAGTAGACCTGGTTTGGCAGACCATTTAAATCAATAAATAGAATTTCTGTGTATTATTTATTTCTGCTGTGTGAACGCGAAGCATGCAAGAAGTAAGACTATCTCAGTTCTTTAGGAATCACAAATGTTTTCATCCTAATAATGACTTCATGTGCTTAATACATTTTGAATTACAGTAACAAAGGAGATGTCACTCCGTCCATAATGCACCTTTATTTTCTTACAAAACGGAGCCAGCATCACGTACCGGGCATTACTGGTACCTTGGAATAATAATTGGTGGTATTAGTATTTTTACTTGCATACAGCATCTGAATACTTATTCTAACACTGCAAGCACACCATATTTAATTAGGAACATGGTATAAAAACCTGCAAACACGAGGCAGCCATTTACAACATAGCTACTGCTGACTACAATTAGCTGATAATTAGCCTGATCAGAAACAATCAGTAATCACTGCACACATTACTAGACTTACTAACAGTAATAAAAACAATAACTAACAGCCCTCAACGTCAGGCACTTAAGCAGTTACCTTGTGTTTATGGTGACAATACTTAAAATACATCTGTTTGAACTTACTGTACGTCAAACTTAAGAGTTTATAATTGGCAAAAGCAGATGTGATATATTATATTTTCTAAACTGATGTTGTAATTATATACCCATAAGCAAACATTCTAATTAAAACATTTTGAAACGTTGTCATATGACCTCATGGGAAGCCATGTTACCATCAAAGAACAAATACTGACTGTACATCTGAAGTTGTCAAGGGAACGTACGACCAACCTAGATGCAGCCCTAAATGGAGCGTTCCCACGCGGCTAACAGGAAACCATATGGCAGCGTTCTCCTCAGACTCCCAGCGTCCTCTTTGTAATGTTGCAATGCGACTGTAAATGAACCAAAATGGAATGTCCCCCTATAGGCATATCAGGAATGTTATTACATGCCAACGTAGACTCATATGTGAATGTTCTGATTAGGCCCTCCATGAATTGTTCTCATATGATTAAGAGGGGACCAGAAATTAACGTTCTGATTAAAGCCCTCAATGATACTTTCGTATATGACCAAGAGGGGACCATCGACTGATGTTCTGATTAACCCCGTAACAAAATGTTCTCATTTGACCAAGACAGGAAAAGGGGTCCCAAAAGTCCTCTCTGTGAAGACATGTTACTATAAAAGAAGTCATGTAGGGAAAGTGTACTTGGATGCAGTCCCGGATTAAACATTCCCATGTGACAAACAGGACATGAAATTTCAGGATGGTTCCCAATATTCTTTAAAGGTTCAGCACCCGATACCGTACCGTACCTAGAATATATTCTCTACTCTATACTTGTATGCATTCTGGAGATTATAGATTGATTCTTTGGTTGGGGAAGGTTAAAGATAAAGTTTACAGTTCATGGTGGTGAAGCTGAAAACAAGTCGCTTTTCTGTGTGTCTGAGAAGCTGAAGCTTTTTTTTGAGATGCAAGTTTTTCACCCAGCAGCAACAGATTTGATTTTTCCTCCCAGTTCACCTCGCTTCAGTCACTTTAGCTACTTGGCCCTCAGAGAAGAAAGCAATCTATGCGGAAATAATTTGATACATCATTTATTTCGCCTGACTTTTCAGACCGGACCAGACTGGAACGTCGGGTGTCGGTGTGAAAGTCACTCGGATAGGCACGACTTAAAAGCAGCAAAATTCTCATCCCGAAAAGCTTAAGAAGAGTTAAAAAAAAAAAAAAAACAGATAATGGAGGAATAAAAACGACAAAGAGACATGGTTTGGCTTTCACTTGGTGAGAGTTTGAAGGGTAAAAAAACAATGTGTATGGCAAGGATTCAACCAGTAACAGGAAGAAACATCTAGATTATACATCCACTCAGAGAACAGGTACTGAAGAGGCACAGCAACAGCCACTGACAACCAGAAATGTAGACAAAACTGAAGCTGAAGAAGGAAGAAAAGGAAAGAACACTTTACAACCAGCAGGGACACCAAATGATGGGTAGAACAGCCAATTTTGGAGGAAAAGTCACATTTCAGCCAGTTAGAGAAGTGAAGGGGCATGACAACAGCCAACCAGAGGCCAGGCGTAGACAGAGAACAGGGAGAAGAGGGGGAGAGGAGCGGTGGTAGAGAGGAGAGACTCTGAGCACCAGTCAGAATGACACACACACACACACAGAAAGTCAAACACACACTCCGGCTGGCCGGCGTGGAGGTGAGAGGGGCATGCTGACGAGGCAAGACTGAGAATGAGCCCATAAATCCTGCTGTCAGCATCAAAGGAAAGCAGACAAGACCCAAGAACACCTCGAAGCCTGACCCCCTCCCCTCCCTCGCAGCACACACACACACACACACAGAAACACACACACACAGAGAAACACACAGAGAGGAAGTGAAACACTGTGTAAATGACTTGTACCACTTAAGAGGTCATGCTTGTGTGTGTCTTTGTGTGATAGATGTGAGCGCCCGGCGTGAATGGTGCTGAGGTGGATGTGTGAACGTGAGTGTGTACTTGTGTGTTTTGTGAGCCTGTCTGTGCATGTATGAGAAACAACAAAGAATTATGTGGGCAGGAGTATGAAATATTCATCCCTCTGCTTTCAAAGTTCAAAGTGTCCCCAGACTATTTTCTTTTTTTTTTTCCAGAGTGATAGACAGACGAAACCAGACAGAACTACAAACAGTCAGACCTACAGATGGACAGACAGACAAGAAGTTAGAATTACAGAAAGTCAGAACGACAGGTGACTGGCGGAAAAAGTTATACCTGTGATGTTGGCTGCAGCATCTTCTCAAGTGGATGAATAGATGGATTGTTGGATGTTTAGATGGATGAATGGATGGATGAATGGATAGACGGTTGATTAGATGAATGGAGGAGTTTGTGTCGGCGCGGTTAGGGTAAGGGTTTATTAACAGGAAGAAAGAGGGGAAACAAGAAAAAAAAAAGCCATCAAACAGCTGCGACAAGGCCACACGAATGCCACTTTTTGCTTCATTTTATGTTTCACAAAGTCTGCTCTCGCTGCCAGCTCTGAGTACGTGTTTGCATGTGCGGGTGTTTGCGTGTAAAACAAACTCGCAGCGCCTTTGACTGCTCCGCAATGCAAGCACAGTTTGTGTGTCGAAGAAAAAGAATAGCAAAGCAGTAACTTGAATGGTGTTTGTTTTTCCACTCCATTACTAAGCTGCTCGCATCTCGTCTGTTTGCAAGTGTGAGTGCAAGTGTGTAACTCAGATGGTTTTACCTGTGAAAGTGTACACTCCATTCAGCCGGACGGAAACTGAGGGAGTAAGGGCGGAGGCGGGGGAGGAGGAGGAGGAGGGGGGAGTCGCAGCGGGAGGAGCGATGCTTGCGGAGGAGGACGGAGAGGAGTCGGGAGAGAAAGGAAGGTCGGGGAAGAGGGCGTTGGAGAGGGTGGTGGTGGTGGTGGTGAATTCAGTGATTGTGGTTGAAACGTCAGCCACGTAGGTGGTGGGAGAAGGGGAGGCGTCGGTGGAGGAGGTGGTGATGATGTCAGGGGAGGAGGAGGAGAAGTAAATGGGATCAGAGCCGGAGCCAGAGAAGATGTCAGGAGGAGAGGAGGGTGGGAAGGAGGAGGAGGTGGAGGTTGAAGAGTCAAGGGAGGGGGTGGTGGTGTCCAGGGAGTCTGGGTCCATAGGATCTTGGGAGGAGGAGGAGGAGGAGGAGGAGGTGGAGGAGGTGTGGGAAATGAGCAAGCGAAGCGGCAAAAAAAAAAAAATGGCCATGGATCGAACGAACGGGACACATGAAAGTGAAAGGAAAGAAGCGCAAGAACGAGTGATAAAGCGGTTGGATGGCAAGCGGTGGCGGTGGCGGCGGTGGTTGTGGTGGCGCGGTTGGATGAGATTTAAAAAAAAACAACAAACAAAAAGAAGAGGAAAGAAACGAAAGAAAATCAGAAGAGAAAAAAGATGGAAGTACAAGCAAAAGCCAGAACAAACGACAGGAAATAAAAAAACGTGATGAAGAAACGTAAGAGAAGAAGACATCCCCATCCTTTCTCTACATCAGCCCTTCAAACATCCCTCTTTGTTATTTGTTCTTCCCTCCCTCTGGTCATGCTTGCTTGTTACCTTGCACCAGGAGTGTGTACTCCCCCTGGCTGTGTCCGATGCCATTGTCAGCTTCGCAGAGGTAGACGCCATTATCTGATTTGTTGAGCATCTCGAAGCGCAGGTAAGCACCGTCGACTTTGGCCAGTGGGGGGAGCTCTCCATCCTTCTTCTTCCAATCGTAGGCGGTGGGCCTGAGACGAGAGAGAGAGAGAGAGAGAGAGACACACACAGAGAAGAGAATCCTGAGTTGAACTGTACATCATCTGCACAAAAAACAGAAAGAAAAAAGGGGAGAGCAACTAAAAGTAAAAATCAAAAGAGGACTGTGACAAGTGCTGCAGGAGCAAGAAAAAAATATCAAGGGTGAAGTGGAGATGCTAAGAAAAAGAGACGAACTGGTCGAAGGAGAGGGGAGGCTGGGAGGAGCAAACATGGAGAAAGAAAAGATAAATGCAGGACAGGAGAAGGAGTCAGAACAAATAAGAGATGGAGAAAATAGAGAAGGGACTGAGGAGAGAGGGGGGGGGGTTAGAGCTGTTGTAGCAGACTGTAAAACGGAAAAATGATGGAGAGAAGGGTGGTGCAGCTTGAAAATAGATTCAAAGAGATGGCGGGAGAGGAAGAAGACAACAGAACAAAGATCAGCATTTCAAATCGGCCTGCGTTAAAAAAAAAAAAAAAATCCATTCTGCATAACAGATTGTGTATGAGAGAGATAGCGAGACGCGCCTTGATAAAAGAATCAATTATGTAAATGTGCAAGTCCTTAAGCGGTGTACAGTAATTACAATGACGGGGAGTCTGAATCGGGGACAGACCTGAATGGGTTGCACTGATTAATCGCTCTTCGAAATGTGAGGAAAAAAAAAAAAACTTCAGCGACACCTAAAGGCGCAATAAGTAACTTCACAGTCGGGGAGGACGCGTGCTTTATTTGTGGCTGTACAGTAACTGTTAAAGGCAGGAGCATGACGTGTCAGACAAATACTTTAAAATCTAGCTGAGTAAAACTGACAACAGCTCTGTCTGCGCTTGCTGCTGCTGCAGGGCAACTGAGCGAAAGCTAATCGAAACATGGAGCGCTCCCTCGGCACCTGCTGCTGAGCAAACACATGGGAGGCTCACCATGAGGCTCAGAGTTTTCAATATATGTCATCTGAAGAATATAAAACCTAACAATGAGCTCTCGTGTTCAGTCATCTGTCTCGCGGCAAATAAAAAAAATGAACATTTAACCATAAAGCTTAAAAAAAAAAAAACCTGTCGGATGTTTGGCTACATCGTCTGGTTACCTGCAATAAAATGTAATCAGCTGTTGTATTACACCGCCTCCAAATGCCAGATAATATGCAATTAACTGAACAATTAACTTCACATTTACAGGCTGTAACCGGAGTTGTGTTATTAAACATAATGCTCAAAAGTCAATCTCTATTATACAGCAGGTGGTTTAAGTGCAGGGAGCTGATTGGTCAGACCGCATTTCGCATGTTTAGGATCTGGGCTCTTGTTCTTGTTCTGTGAGCTCTGCTTAAGTGGAAACTTTTTTTTTTTTTCAATTACAATGCATGCATTAGTAAACACTGCACAAAAGTCATGATACGCTTGAAGACATTCCTTATTGCAATTATGGGTACTTTGCTGCTGCAAAATTCCTCCTCCCCTTGAACCATTATCACGCTAAAGAATTAGCCATTGGGTGTTTTTGTTAAAATATTAATATGGGGTTTTGCTAAGTTATGTTAATGTTGGAAATCTTTGTGATCCAACACTTATTTCTACAAAACATATCCATCAAATGATTAGTATGTGTGCAGGAATTATTAAAGTTAAAGAAGTCTGCTCAGCAGCAAGCTAGCGTCTGTCTCAGTTCTCAGTTCCTCGCTCATAAACCAGCTCTTCTTCTCTCTCCTCTCCCAGTGGGCAGCACAGCAGCTCAGTGGTCAGCGCCGCTGGCATCACAGCAAGAAGTGTATGAATCGTGGCCTTTCCGCGTCCCTTCCATGTGTGAGTGTCTCCCCGTGATTGCGTGGGTCTCCGTTAGATGCTCCACAATCAAAGACACGCATGCACGTGAGTCTCGGCCCCCGGGGTTTCTTACGCTACAGCCACATCATGACTCTAATCAAGCTCTGGTTCATCCCCGTGCATGGACTCCAATCATCCCACCATACGCAACCCCTACCAACACCTGAACCCTCCACGACCCCTAATCATCCCACAGAACAGAACGCTCATCTCATCCCTCCTGAATCCTCTTTGCTGGCGGAATAAAGCTCTTTTTTTTTTTTTTGGTTCTTATTTTCAACAAATCCCTGAGAAGTCCAACAACACATTAATCCAATTACTTTCTGACTTCCCTGCAGAGTCTGTGCCGCTCTGTCCCAAGGCGGCCACCGCTTCCTACGAGAAGATCTACATCACTTTTCTTGAATAAATAATGGATGGCATGACCTGATCACCTGACTCTGCTGCAATATAGTTTCATTTACAAAAAGGCTAAGCAATTCCCTGAAACCGCGGGACTCTAGTGAGTCAAACAGGAGTACAGTGCATTTATTGGGGACAGTTTGAACTGTAAATTAATGCTCCTTAAGAACACTAACGAATGTTTTCAGCAGCAGGGCTCAGAATAAAGAATAAACCAGGACGCTCATAGTAACAAGGGAAAGGTCACTGACTGCAACGATGTGGCTTGTTGAGTTTTAGTTGGACAACACTAGAGCAGAATAAACTGTATCAACCCTCGGATACACGGACAGTACTCGTGGGTAGGATCAATAATTGTTTGTTTTGCTCTTTTCATGGGATTTGTTAAGAATAAGAGAACTACAGCGTAGAACGCGGCCGGCGTTAACCTTTCACAGGTTACAGATTACTGTAATCCTGTTACATGTCCCCTGCTGTTTTCCAACCGTGGCCATGACCTTGAATGCATAAGGAAGCTTGCACTTAATCGTAGTTATGCAAAGCTTTTTTTTTCTTCTTTTTTTTAGCTGTAAATGTGTTAAGTGAACAGTCTTAGGGAGTTTCATTCGGTTAAATGACTTCAAGCGCTGAAATGTGATGCAATTGCAGAGCACTCCCGGTGCTGCGCTGATCGAATAGATGGGAAATATAATAGAATGTAGAGCACAAATTCTTTTCTCTTGTATTAGAGAGCTCTTGCCGCCGGGCGTCAAGGAAACACAGGGTAGAATTTGATACGGTAAGTTATTCTTTTGAACCTGACAGGATGTGACCACGGAGAGAAAAATGTGTATCACAGAATGGAGTGCGACATTCATTGAGTTTGATTGCGGAGGGCAGCTCGGGGAGAGGACGCGGGGATCTGACTGGCTGGGTGTGTCAGAGGAAAAAGGTGCCGTCGTGGTGATTGGGTTTTGACTGACAACTGCGGGGGGGGACCTGTATCTGATTTGACTGGACTCTAGCTCATCCACAAGCAGCGGTGCACATAACTGAGCATCAACCCGACCCCATCCACCACCACCACCTCTCTCGCACACATACACAGACACACTGGATTTTTCTTGTTTGCTCTCCCTCTCTTTCTGTCTTAGTCATTCCCCGCTTGTCACCAAATCTTTCCGCCGCCTCTCTGCCCACGCTTTTCTCCACTTTCTCCCTCTACCTCTCCTGTCGGTTTGTTTTCCTTCCCTCTCTACCCTGTCCTTCCTTTATCATTTTTTTTGTGCCTTAGTCTCACATTTTCTCTTCTTCTATAGCCTCCTTGTTTTGTTTTTTTTAACATACAGCCTCTGCCACTCAGCGGACGCTTTTATCT